>VWZW01001197.1:0-139977 GCA_013397115.1 Edolisoma coerulescens
TTACCGCGGGGGCTGCTGTCCGGCAGGTAGGGCGGTGCGGTCGGGGTGACATTGCCGGAGCCGGGCGCGGAGAGCAGCGGGGAGCGCTCGTCCACCCCCTCGGCGGCCATGGCTGCGGCGCGGAGGGCCCTGCCCGCTGCCGGGCGCGGGGCGGGGAGGCGGCCGGGCCGGCGGCGCCGGGGAAGGGGGAGGAGCGCAGAGGAAGGGGCTGGGAATGAATGAGAGCGGGGCGGGGAGGAGGGACGGCGGGGCGGGCACTGGGCCGGCCGGCCCCCGGTATGGGATAATGAGCGGGGCAGGCCGGGGGCGGTGTCTGGCAGAGAAACGTAACAACCTTCTTTTGTGAATAAATTTTTCAAAAAAAAAAAAAAGTGCATTTGTTGAGTTGTGTGGGTTTTCTGGTTTTGTTTGTTTGTTTTGTTAAGGTTTTTTTAAGCTCTGTGTTTGGATACTGACATCAGTACCAGGGAAGTGCTAAAGTCGAATTAGCTGGATCCAGCCGCCTTTTCCAGGTCTCTGGGGATGCAGACGGACTGAGGCGGCACGCACCGAGGTGTGATAGCGGTGGGAACCTTCGAGGGCGCTCTAAACGTGAGGAGATAAATCTACGTGTTATCAAATCTGCTGCTCAACGGGGAAGTCTGTCCCCTGGTGCCACTGAGCTCTCAGGACGGAAGGACTAAATTTCCCTCTGCTAGACAGCCCACTCGGGCACCATCTGGAAGTCTCTGGCAAAGAGGGAAAATAGCTTTCCCTGATTAATTTATCAGATCATGTTGAGATAAAACGGATGTTTGTCCCCCGTGTGTCGTGTCCTTCTGCTGTCCGTCGGTCAGACTGCCAGGCTGCAGTAATAGCAGAAGATAAGCACTTTGCTCACAAGTGGACACGACTGCCCGGCGACACCAGCACCCATGCGATGCGATGAACCAGAACCAAGCCACTCCCTGAAACGACTTGCATGGAAGGCAGATGTTGTTGTAAGAACTGGGTAAAGGTGAGATCATGGCCTGAGAGTTCACAAGCTGGTCGTATTCCTTCTCTAATAATACAATTTACCAAATAAAACAGGATTTCTTACATGGTCTTGAAAATATTCTGCAGGAGCTTTTTTCATATTTGAATCCAGGAAATCAAACTGTTCTACAAAAACAGATTGATGTACTTGAGAGTCTATGAGAAATAATCAAAATATTAAATAAAATGAAGGCTGATGTGGTTCATTTTTTGAAGATTCAATAATTATTACTGTAATATGGAATTAATCAACTACTCATTTGTTGCAAAATTGTGTTTTTGAACATTATTATCCTGCAGAAATAAACTCTGAATACGAGTGAGCTCTGATGTAAGGGATAATGTGCTACAAGGCAGCTGGTTGTGTTATGCCAGCCATCTTCATCATGCAAGAAATGCAGTAATGCTATGGCAAAACTTCTATTGGAGAATGTGGTAACTAACATGCAAGATGCCTTTTTAGTATAAATTACATTGAGCTTTCAGCACTCAGTCAGCTTCAAAATAACTCTCAATATCAATACTTAACAGCTTTTTATTTTTGTGAGGATTTCTAAGGCTCAAGGTGTTTTGTGCCCCAAACTCCTTCCTGATAAGGTACTGTGAGGCCAACCTTGGCAGGTCAAAAGTAGGTTGTAAGTATTACCAGTAAGGTTGTATCTTCAGCACATGATTTTGCTATCACATGCCCAGTTTTCAACAAGTACAGAGCTATAGGCTTTCTTTTGGAGTCCTATTGCAGGAACTGGCAGCTGCAACCAGATTTCTTTACTATTTTTCTTGTATAGGAAAAGACAGAAAAGATTTCATACATTGTTAAAGCTGCCAACTAGGCAGCACCAATGCCTGGTCCATTCTGCTGCAATTACAGCAAATCATCTGTGTGGGACCTCCTTCTCCACTGAACTGCTCTTCTGTGCCTCTGAAGAAGACTTGTAAACCTCAATCTCACTCCCAGGGACCTGCAGGGAAAACTATGTCACAACTCAGTCTGACTGCTCAAGCCTGCACATACAGCTGAGAATTATTGTTATTAAGCATCCCAGCAAGATGACCTAGCATTGGAAATATGACTGTCATCTAAATAAGTACCCATTTGGAATTAAAAAAAAAAAAAAAGCATTTCTCTAGCTCCTTGACTTGACTTTTCAGAGTTCTTTAAACCCTAGTCACCTGAGCTGCTATAGTTTAAATAGCAGAAATTAGGGAATAGTTCAGTCATCTGCCTCTGTTTCTCAGTACTTCACGTCCATGTGTTTAAAGGTAGCCAAAGGTCTACAGGACTTTCCAACCCAAACATTGCAGCCTGACGCGTAGATCTGCTAGCATTGTCTGCAGTATCCATGGGAAGCTGGATGGTACCTAAATGTGTACCAGGAAACTAGGGGATGCACTCAGCTGGTAACAAGCCTTCCTTGGATGTTACTTGAGCTCTAGAGGAAAAACTCAAACATTGGATAATGCCAGGCTGCAGACAGCTTAGGCAATAAGAACTTGCTGCTTTCTTCCTGCTCTTCTTCCTCTAGACACTTCTGCCTTATAAGACATGTTTAATTCAACTGCTGCGCAGTTTGGTGGGTAGGATACTCTGCACTGAGCAGCCCTGCTTGTGCCTGAGCTACCCAGAAGACTTCAGTTCAGTGTCATAGCACAAGCTCAGGTGCTTTTCTGTACTTGTTGCCCCCAGGCTCCTTCGACTGGCGAGTCACAGCACACCCTGCGCATGCCTCAGCCTTCGCTCTGGTACTTGGTTGTGCTGCCAAGGCAACTCGGGGGTTCCCAGCACCGAAGGCTGAATGATACAGACTATGAATCCAAGCACGTGCCTCCATGGGAAATGCCTCCTACTGAAATCATGTTACTGTGCAGCCTTGAAAATGACACAGGCTAATGAACCAACTGTACCTCTGAGAACAGCCTTACAGAAGGTTTCTCAAGGTGTCTTCACGTATGTCACAGAAGGGAATCACACATGTACCTCTGTCCTGCCGCAGTCCTGTTGTTTTGCATAAACTTCTGTACCAAATAAATGAGGGCTGAGCAAGACAGCACACTGGTTACTGACAAGGGTTACATTTAGCAGAGAGAAAAAATGAACAGGGTACAACATATTTTCTTCCTCTATTCTAATTAATGTCCCATGCTTAGAGTGACCTTTTGAAAAGGTAATGCTCAAGTTTAATTTTTCTTTATTCTAAAATTATCATTCTCATTGTTTGTTTTTTTTATTTTCCCTAGATAAAAGAATCTAAACTTTTGCATGAGACCAACCAGTGAAAATGTCGAAGCTCATTGTCAAGTGCAAAAGTATTTGTGTATCAATATTATAAACAACTACAACTCTTTGTTCATCTTGCCTGTTTAATAAGTAGTAAGTGTAAAAAAAAATCTCAGGGAGTCTGTATTGTGCAGACATTTTCAGGTACCATTGTAATTTTCTGTGTGACATTTAAGAACAAATAACCTCCAATAATTACTTTTTATCTGTCTGTTATTTTTAGTTTCATAATAATGCTTAGAGTCTGCAAGCCTAAACCCACTGTGGTATGAGCTGTTCAAAGACACAGAGAAATACACTGATAGCTTAAAAGACAAAAAAGATAAAAATAAAAATTCAGCCATCATCTGGGTTAGGCAAATTCTCATAGCTTCTCACTCACAGTGTAAGAACTGGAATATGGTCAAGGGACTGTTTGGTAAACCAAATTTCTTCCTCATGGTGATACCCCATGTTCCGTTAAGCCAGGAGACCAAACATCCTGGAAGCCTCGCTTCTAAGGGCCAGAAAGCCCCAGACACCAAGGTCCTCTCTAGAACACATTCTGTAAACTAAGATAGGCCCATCCAGGGGGGAGATTCCTCAGAACGGGGGGATTCATTCAAGTCTCTCATTGGGGAGATACACTAATTTGCAAGGCCTATAAGTTGTATACGCAATTTATCGTGTGGGTGCATTCTGCTGTGCATTTCGGTGCACTCCACTTGGCAAAGTGGTGCACCAAGGATCCTAAATAAATACCAAGGTAAAAACCCCTTTCTTTTAACTGTGTCTGGCTTTTAATTTTAAGACGAGGAAAAAGGCAACAATGGCAAGTAAACTGAATAAAAATAGAAGGAAAAGAGCTTATTCTGACATTTTCCCAGATTCACTACATTAGAAGAGGCAAAGTAAGCTAATACAAGACCTGGCTTATTTTTTAAAACTGTAATACAGAGAGGTGCAGAGGAGCAACATATACAATGCACACAAAATTCTTTCAGGATTTTCATTTGCAAAGCCATCCTGTGCTGCAAGACCAAGTCTATGTCAAGATAAAATTTCATACAGTAGATAGTCTGAGAAATGTAATTACATTACTGTGTATAGCATGAGATGCAGGATATAATAATCCTGTACCAGTTATAAAAATAAATAACTATAGATTTGAATATGTGGTTTCAGGTAAGGTAATGCAACATAAACTAATACAATAACTATGATACAGCATCCAGGATAGTATTTGAGAGCATATTTTGAAAGATAGGCAAGACTTTTGAAAATACATCTCAGTTCTGTCCTTTGTACCATGCCACAACCTAGCACAGACTTCCAGCTCCAGATAGGATTGGGACTTGGTGTTGATATGCCATATGATAATCTCTGGAACAGTTAGTATGCTGAAATGTTTAACTTTCTTTTCTTTTTTTTCTTTTAATGTATGTGTCTGTAATTTATTCTCATGCAAAAAGTATACAAGCACTGTGAAAATGGGAACATCATACAATTCCATATACATTTTTTCTTGGGAAAGGGCTTTTTTCTCTGCAGAAATTAGACAGTAGATCTACAGAGCACAGGAATTAAATATGAACCTCTTATCTGCAGAAGAATTTTACCTTTAGTCCCATCAACACTGCTCATCCCGTTACAGTGGTGTGATAAGTCACCCTCCCACTGGCGAAACACAGACAAGGAAGATTATGTTATTCAGTGATGACTTAGGAGGCTGACAGCACCTAATGCTGCAGAAAGTGGTTGTTCCTCCAGCCCACTCCTTCCCACCTGCAGGGCTACAGAGGCAGGAGAACAGCACGCCAGAGCTGCAGGAAGGGTCGTGCTCGCTGCACTGACAGCCTCTCCTGTCGACACCCTCTGTTCCCAAATTGGTCTGTTCACATTTGGCCGGTGACAAGACAAGTCTATTTTTAGTAACTTTTTATGCCATGTATTCTATTCCTGTCACTACAGAGCACTCATGCAAATGTAGGGCTGCTGCTGTTACAAAGCTGCAATTTCCTGGACTGCATTAATTTTACTACAGTAGATTATGACAGACAGAAATTATAATGGTAAAGAAGTCTTCATTTACACAAAGGGAGACATCTTCTGTTATTTGTAACTGGAATTGCAATTCTTGTAAAGCTTATTCATGTTATCATCTTTTCCTGATGGTACATCTGTAATTTCTTTGACAGTATTGGTGCTATTTCCAGTTAAACTTATTTTTAGAATAATGGAGGAATTTTCAGTCTCAATTAAGAAGCAGTTCACACTGGAAAATATAATCCTTATTGGCAGGAAAATTGTTTATGGGTTTTAATTTCCTTCACAGTCCAGCTCCATCTCTATGTGTTACCATAACCTTTAAGCAATTTCTTGGTCATCTTGAAGACACCAGCTGCTTTCAAAAATCTTTATTTAATATATTAATCTCCTCTTAATCACATTACATATACTCAAGATTCCTTCCTTTGTTATTTGTCAGAGGTTTCTACCCAATAAATATTATAATATTATTAAATATCTATATCATATCTAAATATCTAGATCCCTTTCTTCTGTAAAATCATTCAATTTGTTTACTAATGCCAGTCAAATGGTATTTGAATAAACTTTTAATTCCTTTTTTCTACTTTCTTTTCTAGTATTGAATGGATTAATATTACAGAGATAATTAGGTAGTTTTAAATTTGTTAGACACTTCTAAATCTTGGCATCATATACAATTTTAATTTTATCTCTGATTTTTAGTTCTGAGGGGCAGTTTGAGGGGAAAAAGCAAAATATTGTCCTACACTTTTATTTGAGCATTCTTTTTCAGTTTCAAGTGGAGTTACTTTTTAGCCAGAAACACCTCTGAGTCATTGGTCATGAAACCAAGTAATATCAGGCTCAGTCCCTACCTGGATAAGATACGTTGAAGAAAGGCAGGTAAAGATCTAAGGCAACTTTTGCTTTGAGGAAGAACAGAGCTGCTGTACCCTCCTGGCACCTGGTGGACACTAAGTATAAAGAAGGAAGCTTCAACTTGAAGTCAAGGTTACAGCAGCTTTTGATCATGAGCTATCCCATGACACATATCACAAGAATAGCAGCATCTTGGTCAAACTCCAGTTTGGATAATTAAGTGTCTGACTTGAATTCCCTTTGCCATTTCAGTCTGAATGAGCAGCCTTCTTCAATTTCAACCAGAACTTATTTCATGAAACATGTGCATTAAAGTGTAGCTCCATTTCAGGAATAGATGAAGGGATTAACGTACAGTTCATGTTTTTTCCAGGACAATAAGAAAGAGTAACAAGGCCTGTCACTCTAGTTATTTTATGCAAGCACTGATCTATATTTCAGATAAGTAACATCCTTGATGATAATGCTTAGTAGATTTATGACAACGCTGTAAATAGTCCTGCAAAAACTGTTCCACACAGATATGGATGGTGTGGATTGAAGTGGCACCGTGGTCATTTCTAAACTTAGCTGCATTTGTTAACATAGTACATAGAGTGTTTGGAGGAGGGACACCAAGATGGTGAGGGGCTGAGAGGGGAAGGGGTATGAGAAGCAGCTGAGGTCACTTGGTCTGTTCAGCCTGGTGGAGACTGAGGGGAGACCTCATTGCAGTCTGCAACTTCCTCAGGAGGGGAAGAGGAGGGGCAGACACTGATCTCTTCTTGGTGGTGACCAGTGACAGGACCCAAGGGAACAGCATCAACGTTTGTCATGGAAGAATTAGGTTACATATTAGGAAAAAGTTTTTCACCCAGAGGGTGGCTGGTCACTGGAACAGGCTCGCCATGCAAGTGGTCACAGCACCAAGCCTGATGGAGTTCAAGAAGCATTAGACAACGCTCTCAGGCACATGGTATGACTCTCGGTGCTGTCCTGTGAAGGTTCAGGAGCTGGATTTCAATGATCCTTGTGGGTCCCTTCTAACTCAGCATATTCTGTGATTCTATGATTCTACTAAATGTGATCATGAGCAGCCATACTGAATTGATGTTCTTTGAATCATCAGCACTTTGGAAGTAAACATTTGAAATCAGACTGGGGGAGTGAAAATGCTGGCATGGCCTGTCTCCAAGGTAAGCTTTTCTGCTGGGAGCTGCCAAGAAAGATGTCACTGCAGAAAGAATGTGCAGATGTGGGAAGTCTGAATTTAATTCTTAAAGAGCCTTGGGTGCCTTGAGATCATCTCCACTATGACTTGGGGTTCTGCAAGACTTCTGTGAGTTAGAAAAGCTCCACATAACCAGATGGGAAAGAAAAGAGTTTGAGGGGGAATGAGTTTACTCTAGATACCCAGAAATTAAACTGTTTGCATGTTTGCATCTAAATATTGGCTGCATCTGCAGAATCTCTTCAATTGATGCTTTTCATAAAGAAATAATTTAGTTTTACAGATATGGATTCTTATTGTGTGCCTCCCAGCATGGTATGCAAGGGTGGCAACAGCTAGTCTAATCACAGCCACCAATAAAAGAGAAATGCAATTAACCACAAAACATTGTAGCAATGAGAAACCAGACAAATTAGAGGCCTGGAGGGTCTCCAGCTACTAGAAAACTAAACTTTCTGCTATAAGAATAGAAATAAGCGAATTTTTTTTGCCTGTATCTAGATCTTATCAGTACATAGATTGTAAAAGGAAAAGTAGAAACATACATTATTCTCCCATTGATGGAAAAGATGTGAGAATCATACCAGTAGTTATTGTGAGCTTCATCAGAAGAGTATTATAGCTTTTTGATACAAACCCCAATATCCTTCTGGGAAAGGTTAAAACAGAGGCACGATTTGCTTATCCTTATCAACTGATCACTCTTAAGACTGTCAGGAAAAGATGCAGGTCCTATAACAAGGAGAAATAATGCAAAACAGTGCAATTAAGGTAGCAACTGAATAGAAAAAAGAAAACCTTTACCAATACTACAAACAAGTTTCAAGATCCATGGAGTTGAAAATGGTGCAATGAAATGAGTGTATTTCATGCCATTGCAGTATCTTTATAAGGAGGTCTCCTAATGAAGAGCAAATAAATATGGAGTGTGCCCACTGTTAGCGCATAATGCTTGAAATAGGATTCCTGTGATCTTTTTAGCTGGGGAAAAGAAATGAGACTTAGTTGCTCCCTGTATCTCTGCAAATTCTATTTTGATATTTTGATGTGCATCAGCTTTGTGAGCCAATGACAAATATTTTTTTGTGATCTTGCTATCAGGTTACTAAAGTTATAATATTTTGCTCTCTCCTTGTAGAGCTGGAATATCTTGCATCGTGCTCCTATTTAATGTGCATATAGCAAGTTCGGATAGATTCCACTTCCCTTATTTCCTGCAGGCAGCTGTTACAATTCCAGCTCTGCCTTCCTTCCACAACCCCTCCCAGATGACCTGCTGTACCATTTGAGGTCCCTAGTATGCTATCTATTATAGATCACAAAAAACCCAAATAGCTTCTGTAAGAAATGTATCACATCTATGTTCTTTGATATGTCCTTGTCATTTAACAGTGATCCAAATCTCTGGGCACATTATTGTAACAGATGACAGAGCAAGAATTAATACAATCCTCCAACATATTTTTGGGGGTGGCTATTGGAAATTGAAGAGTTCGGAGTACAAAGGCACTGGTTTGGAATTTCCAAGGAAATAGAAAATTCAGTTCTGTCACAGATTCAAGCTCTAAAAGCAGCTTTCTTTCCTCCTTAAAAAAAGCCAACCAAACCAAAAAACAACCAAAACCAAACAACAACCAATGAAATTGACTTAGAAGGAATAATACCATTTGTTTCTGCAAGCATCATTTGCTTGTCAGTATGGAAAATTATTTTTGTGAAATGCTTAATAAGATGGAGATACACATCAGCTTTGGGTTTTTGTTGCTTTGGATTTGGAGAAACTTGGATTTTCTCTTTTCTTCTAGATGATACACTGCAAAGGTATAGAAAGCCCTGGCTGGTTGCTTATTAATAGGTTCTATCAATCTGGAGATAAAAATCCATGAAGCAGTTTGAGAGAAGGACGGAATGATGGCTGATGTTAAGTACCAACACTGGTTTGAAACATTAGAAGTAGTGCTTTTGTACCTACAGCCCTGTAGGTATAATATACAGCTTATTTTTTCTTCATTTACCACAAGTTGTACCCTTTACATGTTCTGCACCTTTTCAAATAATTCAATTTTCTCATTTCAAATCAATTGTTGTCTTACTCCATCTCATCCCTCTCCACAAGTCAATTGTAAATCACTCCATGTGAGGAAAGTCTGTTGTCAAACTCAACTACTTAATCAGCTCTTTGTTTGTAAATGTTGGAGTTAGTGTGGTAGTTTTCTTCGGAGTGTATGCATCAATGTCTCTGCATGTCAATCAGACTATTTGTGGGGCCCACTCACTTTGGGATTGCACTGCAGAATTTTGGAGTTTCTCCATCTGTTTTGTTAATCACTTTCAACCATTTCATTGCTCCTGTACTCATATTTACAACTCCATGTCCTTTCCCTGGTTTACCTCTTGCTTTGTCCTCCTCTCTGATATGTCACTCAGCTTATCCCAATTTTCTCTTGCAACCTTGCTTCTTGCCAGAGACACTTCCTAACTCCACCTATCTATGATAGGGATCAATGATTCTTTGCCTCCTTTTCTGACTACTCCTAGTCCAATTGTTCATCCCCCTGGTTTAGAATTCATAGGATCATAGAATAGTTTGGTTTGGAAAACACCTTTAAAAGCCATACAGCCCCACCCCCAGCAATGAGCAGGGACAGGGTCCACTAGATAAGGTTACTCAGAGCCTTGTGCAAACCTGACCTTGAATGTTTCCAGGGATGGGCCATCTACCACCTCTCTTGCAACTTGTTTCAGTGTTTTACCACCCTCAAATTCCTCTCCCTTTATCAAACATGCCTTCTCCAATTACCTCTTATATTTTCTCTATTGCGTCCAGACATTCCTTCCTCTTGTCAATGCCATGATATCTCTCTCCAACCATCACCTCTACAGTTCCTTTCAGAGCTCTCAGTCAGAGTCTTCCCTTTCCTTTCCCTGTGCCAGGGGCACCAGACTGCTGTTCTGAGTCTTCTGGTTGTCTTTTCCTTGTCCTTAGGGCAGTCAGGCAGATTCCTTTCTTCCCCCCGTCGGGGTACCCAGCAGATGGGAGCACTAGAGATGGGCTTCAGTACCCAGCCCTATGGAGAGTACTGGAAGCCCAGGGTTGGGATCAGAGGATGGGCCTAGATTGATGCATCATCCCTGGCCAGCAGTTTGTCTGACACAGACAAATATTTTTGGTTGAATTGTGACAGTGATGGAAAGAATTATGTATGCTAGAAATGATGGGGAGAATTCTGTATGCTGAAAAGTTATACAAAGGTATAACTGTATTTTATTGATATAAGAATTTATAGTGCACAAATCACAGTGCAAATACATCATCATATAATTGTCTTTAAGTCTATGTACAAGTAAAATGCAATTTTAGCTGGAATTCTTACTATTGAATGCTACTTTGAGAGTCTCAGAGATTGTAGTAACTGTAATGTCCCATTACACATTTTAGCAGTTTAAGGAGTACCTAGGGTTCCTCTTGTCTTTTCTTTCATTATCATGAGGTATGGGAAGATCACCTGGCAAAAAAAAATGTCTGTTTCACATGTGACACTCTCTTTCCTTGTTTTACAACAATAAGATGAGCTACAGTTGGCAACTCCACAGTGTAGAAAGTAAATAAAGAGCATAGTGAATATAAAAGCATAGTGAAAATGACAGCAGCTTCAAGGGGTTTAGCAGAGCCTGGATTATTGGCCAAGATTCTTTCCAGGACTACACCAGCAAAATGTGATGACATCCAGTGCTAATCCAGTGAAACCTGACTGACAGTGTCTGCTGAACACATTAAGGAACTGTACTTACATACTGGAAATCCCAAACATCCAATTTTAAATATTTTTTTCCTCCTGAAAAGCAGTGTGAAGAGCTGCAGCTGGGCTTTTTCTTTCTGCTTATTATTTCTGAGCATCTAGAATGCATTCAAGTCACCTCTTGTCAAACAAAGATCCCGTCTCAGTCATATAGCCAAGAAAACTGCTTGAAAATCCAGACTTGTGGGTTTTAATGGAATCTCACCATTCTAGCTTGCTAGAATTTAAGAAAGCAAAACACTGCAAAGCTCACAATACATCTGCTGAGGTTGGAAAATGTGCTAGCACTAACAGACACATTTCTCAAGAGCAATCTTCACAGAAACCAAGGACATCTCCTGGCAACAGCCACAATTTCTCTGTATCCCAGCATTAGTAAGACAATTGCGAGTGAGTGACTCTGAATCTATTTGCATTAACAGTAAACTAAGATTTTTTTACAACTTCTGATTTTACAGATAGAAAAGATAAATACAAGTCTTTGTAAGCTCAAAAATATCAAATCCAGAAATAAGCCCCATTATTTTAACTGATAAATGACTCATTGCAGATTTTGTTAAGTGATTTTATATGCATTGGGTCCTGACTCTTGTCAGGTTTGTGTTGAAAAATTACTAGAAAAGTTTCACAGATGAGGGATCTCAGCTGCAGATGTCCTGCTGTGAAAATCTGATAGCACTGTTTACAGCAAACATAAACAAACAACAGGAAAATCTCAGCTAGTTCATTTACTGATGTAAGTGAACTTTCAGACAGTATGCAGTACATATACCATGCTAGGAAATTTTAGGAGCCTAACAGCACTTGCCATACTGAGCTTTATGTTCTGTGGAGGCTTCAGTGCAAGGCCATGTATACTCCTTCATTCATGCAGAATAATTGCAAATCTTACTGCCAGCAAATTTTAGGGCATAAAGAAAAGGAGAGTCTAACTAGTTTTGCTTCAGTATCTGGGCTCAAGTGGCCCAAATTCACTGATTATAGAGCACGTAAGACAGAAAATTCTCAACAAAACCTTAGTGAAACAACAGAGCCGCTTCAACAGAGTTTCATGTATAGCTATAACCAAGCTATAATTCACTTTAATGCTCTGCAAGAAACAAGTTGTAGATAATAGAGGGGAATGAGATACACGCTGATGTAAAAGCAGTAAGATAGCTTCTTTGCTTGACCAATGTTTTATATCATTTAGCTGAGTAAGATTTGGACAGATTTTACTGCTGTCATGAAAACTGTCCACCAAACAGCTTATTGGCTTTGCAACTGAAGAAATAAAATCAAGACTTTTGGAGAGCGACAGAAGTACCAGGGGTCCCACCTTAGCTTACTCATGAATGAACAGACGACCTTTCCAATGTTCAGATGTTACTAAACACTGTGACACCACTGGGAGAACGATACTAGAAAGGCTGTCAAAGTGCAGTACTTTAAATAGCCACGCATGCTTTCCTCCCCAGAACAGAAATACAAAAGAAAGTGAACACAGCAGCTGGTTAATTCACTGTCCAAGTCACCTGATATCACAGGTATGAAGTTACTGACTTCAGTGACTAACTTGACAATATTCAGTCACATTGCAAAAGTATCCCTTAATTCTGAAAGTTTCAATTTTGTCAGTGTGCAAGACAGACTGTGCTTAGTACAGAGCATCTTACAACTATCATTGACTTCAATGGGAAGCTCAAGTTCCTACAGAACAGATTAATGAAGTCATAAATTTTTTATACCAGAAAGGGCTATTATGGTAATCCAGTCAGACTGCTTTGAATTCTGGAAGTCAGTAAATGCTGCTTGCATGAAGCCTATAACTTAGATCTGAGCTAACATATATCCATAGGAAGTATTTCAGTCTTGATTTAAAGACTTGTGTGACAGCAAACCTATCAGATCCTAGATAAAGTGCTTCACAGTTGGTTACCTAAGATTTCAGTTCCCCTTTTTTTTTTTTCCTTTCAACTTCTAACTGTTATGTTTCATTATGACCTTATCTGTTAAACCACCCTTTCTACTCAGGAACTATACAAGAGGAGCTTACATGCAGGAAGGCTCAAGCTAGGTGCTGTAAGACTATCAGAGAGGAAAACCAGAATTTGTGGGGGAAAAAATGCTAATGAGCTGATGAGCTAGCAGATCAAGAGGCCCCTGAGGAACCAGGGATCCTGCTGCAAGCAGGCAGGGAGCAGGCAGGGAGCAGGCAGGGAGCAGGCAGGGAACAGGGAGGGCCCCTGGAGCAGGGGCAGGAACAGGCAGGAAGAGAAGGTGGCACACATGCTGCCCGGGCAGTCCCACAGAGACATCTTGACTGCAGGTCCTCACAACGGCAATTTCCCCAAATTCAGAATTTTTTTCCTTTTATAACAGGATTTCTGATCAGCCAGCAGCCTTTGGTCTCCACCCCCTAGGCTATACTCACACTTGGCGATACCGGAGAGCATCATTTTCTTAGGTCTCAGCAAATGCCTCTTCCTGCTGCTTGGTTGATCCTCTCTAGCTCAGCTGCTGCTTCCTTTGATAGGCTCCAACCAGTTGTCTCCATAACTTGTGATGTGTTTTTTTCAAGCAGTAATTTGCTATCAGTTAGTTTATAATGTTGGGTCGTCTGTTTTTCAGTATTTTCAAGGCCTTTGTTGTTATCTCACATTAAACTCCAGTTCATAACAGCCGTCTTGGCACAAAGCTCCAGTTCCCAGGACAGGCTCTCATCACAGGCTCATAACAAGCGCCTCAGGCCAGAACTGGGGCATTGAGCCTGTGGCCTGCTGCTAACGATGGAAGTGCTCTTCTTAATAGCTTTCATTTATTCCAAGTTTCATGGCAGCAGAGGAAACTCATCGTTAGCTGGCTGTGCAGGGTGACCTGCCCAGCATTTACGGTACCGTTGTTCTCAAACGTACTCCCTCGTACTTGGTGTGCACTAAAATCTCCACTCCACTGAGTTCAGCTATATTAAGTGTTGTTCAAATGAGGCTAGCTTTAATGAACCTACCTTCATCAATTCAGCACTTCCCATTTGGTGACTTGAGGCATTTATTTGGTCGTTGGTATTTATTCTATATTCTTTCAGGTTACTGCTAAACATATGGCAGAAGCCTGGACTAAAACCAGTCCAGGGACTTCACTGGATCCCTTTGACTGGGGATAGTTTTGCTGGAGGGAAGGAACGTCTGCTACCTTTTTTTTCTGAAAGATTTCAGGCTGTAGTCCCCTAAAACACTGGAGAGCTCAGCCTGCTTGAAGGACAGAGTGTGTCATATGTCTGAACATCTAATTACAGTGTCTTGTATGGTAAAAAGAGGACTTTTTTTACTTTGCTGTAATTTCTAAAGTTCTGAAAAAAACCCCGGAAATGTAGAAGGTTATATATTAAGGAAACTCTCCCATCTGACCATTCTGATAGCAATCCTGGAGTCCCACTTGCACCACTCCAGGTTTTGGCTGCTGGGACAGAAGCCCCTTTGCAGCAAGTAACTCCAGTGACCTGACAGGTGCCCTGTTTGACTCCCTGCACACTCCAGACTCAGATCTAAGTTTCCCTCATCAGCTTGACCCCAGGTTTCCCATAGCAGAGTCCCAGACATTCCTTTAAGTAATTTAATCGTGGTGCAGCGACTTACAGAGCTGGGTGCCTCCAGGGAAGGACTCCAAGCAAAGAGATCCCTGGGGGTTTATACCCTCACAGTCTGTGCTCATGCTTCAAGCACCTCTTGGTACAGTGGTGGGTTTTGGTCTTCTCGTTGTTCACTGGGTCCTGCAGAGTCTCTGGGTGACTGACTGTCCCTGTCTGGCTGGTGATGCAGGTCCAAATGCCCTTTGTCAGGCAAAAGGTCAGCGCTCCTTCATGGCTCGTTGCTTGTGGTTCCAGCCATCCAGGGCACAGTGAGCATGTCACGCACCGAGCAATCTGAACTGGGTGTACTCCTCAACAGTCTCCTGCTAATATACTGAAATGAAAAAGACAAAACTTTAGAGGCATTTAACCACTGCCTTTAGATACAACATTATTACAAGTAACAAACATAACAAAATTAAGGCTAACAAGATTGCCATAAGGCACAGTACAAGTCCATAGATTCCTGTGCACAAATACTCAAATGATTACAAATACAAAATCACCAAGGATTCTCAGAAGTCTTTTACTTATCAACTGATTGATCGCCCACTCTTCATTTGATGTGAGAATAGTGTATCCAGTTTTCCTTTAAGTTCTCCTAAAACTTAAGCAGCAAAACTTTAAACAGCAAAATAAGGACATAGTAGGAAAGTATATGGCTTTCTCATTTTGGTACTAACTTGGATTTTCTAGAGAATAGCTTAGTTAAAACTTCATCTCCAGGCTGTATATTATATACCTGTATTTCAGATGGTATGTGCTGATACCATTGAGCATACTCTTTTCTGCTCTTACATGTTCTTTTTGCATCTCTAAAACATACTGTGTCAACAGTACGGTTTGAAGGCAAACAAAGGTTGACTTCGTTCACCTACTGGGATGCTGAAAAAGCCAGCTGTTAAATTATTTACAATAAAATATCCATCTTTAAGTGGTATTTGCAAAAGTATAGTCAAGGGACCTGGCACCACTGGGTGAGGGGTCAATGCATGTTGGTTAATTGCCCACAGATCCTGCACAAGTACTCAGGGTCTTCATTTAACCTATTCTGGTTTACAGGCAATATCAGAGTGTTATATGCAGACACACATACTTTAAAATTCCTTTGTCTAAGTATTGGTCTATCTGGTTTTGGATACTTTTCCCAGCTTCCAGGGGAATAGGGTACTGTCTCACAGAGGGTGGCACGTCTGCCTTGGTTTTAATGCATACAGGCTGTGCTGAAACCAACAGTCCCCCACTTGTAGTGGTCTTACCCCAGAACTCTGATAATACAGCTTTCAGTATTTCTAGTATATTCTGTTTATTTTTGAAGCTCTCAGTAATCACACTCAGTGCCATTATTAAATCCATTCCTTCTGGTGACAAATGCAATTCTGCTTCTAAGGCCTGTCTTTCCGCAACAAGCACACTGGGGAGTCTTCTAATACAAATCTTCCCTGTACACTCTTATTTCTCATCATTGCTAATACAGGTTTACTCACATTTTTCCCTGCCCAGTGGCTCTATCTATGAATACTTTGCCTGTGGTTCCTGACCCTCTTGGGGCAAAGTTTAAGAGGGATAATGTGGCTCCTGTATCTATCAGAAATCTAACAATGGGACCCACTCCCCACATACTATATGTCCCTGTTGATCTAGGTGTTCTCTACAAATTTTATATTTCTAATTGTATTGTTCCCTCAAATTCAGTAGAATTGCTGGCCTCTAGTCATTGTAACTATCCTTGCACAATTACTCCCCCACTTGGTTGGAAAGGCCACTCTCTTTGCCTGTGTCCTAAATTTCCACAATAGTAACGCTCCATTTCCACATTCCTTCTCTGCCTCTTTCTGCTTTCTGCTTTAGTTCTGCTAAGGATATTTGGTCTTCCTCTCTTTCATTTTCTCCCCTGGAGATTTCCTGTCAAGGCAACAGCCATCAGATTTTCCACTTTCTCCAATTTCCCTTTTCTCTTTTATTTGTTCTGCCCTCTGGTTTTTTTTTGCCATCATACACATGCAACATGTGAATTTTCTATAGTTTTACTCCCTGACACCCTGGCATATGCTCCTTAAAATACTTTCAACTGTCTGGTGCTGCCTGACCTACAAAGACACCAACTGCAAGCACACCATTAAAGTTTTGTGAAGCCATTCCCCCATATTGTAGCAAAACTGGTTGGAGGCAGCCCCAAAAATCTCTAGGATGTTTGTCCATTCTCTGCCTACATTCCATTACTTTAGTCCAGTTAAGCCTTCATTCCCCATGATAATATTGCTTCAACCAGTTTTTGAACTCTTGTCTGACATGCTGGCCTGTCCTCTGTGGTATTATCATTCCAGTTTGGGTCATTCACTGGCCAGGGGTTCCTGTTTCTTTCTGCTTGCTGTGCCAGTTCTGCTTCACTACCAATTATTTTTCCCTTTCACCTGGCCAGAATAGTTCTTTCAAAAGTACCTGCACGTCCCCCCAGCTTGGGTCATGTCCAGTACATATATTACAGCTGAGCACATTTCTTGCTATCTTCCCTCAGACTTGGCATCTCACTTTCCTATAATGCCAAGTCACTCGGATTCCATGAGTGTTTGGTAAACACCTGGAGTAGCCCCACAGGAGGAAAGTCAGATCGTGTTGAAGGAGTATTTAAAGGACAGGGCGATGGTGAGGCAGAAAGAGCGCCGGGATCCCTGCTTTGGAGATTAATCCCCACGACCCGACAGGGCTGTGCCGACGCAGGCAGAGCGCCACGGCTCCTGCTCTGGGGCTCAGCCCGCGCCACCGCAAGTGTCACCGGCAGTTCGGCTTCCCTCTGCTGACCTCTCATCCGCACACAGCTGTCTCTGAACAGGGTGTTGCCTGGTGTCTAAAAGGAAAATCTGTTCCAAACATAACAATAACCCATGTGATCTGGGAATCCATTTTCCAGACATTGCGGCAGGAAAGTTAATTTGTGTAGATCAAGAAGTGCCTTGTGATGGCCATTGTTCTGCCGAGCTACCATTACAGGTTACAGCTGGCCAATGCTCCTGGCACACTGCTACCGCCTGCTCTTCGAATAACAGCAGTCCCAGACGTGCTGTTAACCTCCAAGTGATTTAATCGTGGTGCAGCGACTTACTGAGCTGGGTGCCTCTGGGGAAGGACCCTCCCCAAAAAGATCACTGGGGCTTTATTCCCTCACAGTCTGCGCACCTGCATTTCACACAGTTCTTGGTCCAGTGGTGGGTTTTGGTCTGGGGTCTCCTCGCTGTTCATGAGGTCCCGCAGAGCCTCGCGGTGACCGGCCAGCCCCTGGCTGGCGTTTCAGGCCCCCAAAGGGCCCTTGCCCATTCACAGCTCGTTTCCTGTGTCCCCAGCCACTTTCCCCAGCCAGGGCACAATTTGCATGACATACCGAGATATCTGCAAGGGGTGTTTTTTAAACACGATAAACCGGTATTCTATTTTCAAATATACTGTATATTCAATAATATGTACTAAATGTCATAATATTCATATATAGATACATGTGTGGACACACATATGCCATAGACAAACTGATACAGAGCACATATACGTTAGTCAAACCAAATCCAACACCGGTTTGTCCCTCTTCTGGATTTGCAGAACATTTACAAGGCCACCCTAGTACTTTCCAGTGCTACACTACTTTCCTAGCTAGAAGCCAATTGTTCCCCTTCTCTATTCCTAGCTGATATGTGATGTTCTATTCTAACAAAATGGAAATAGCAGATGGAAGTAAAGGAAAATTGTATTTTCAGGTATGGACATATGAATCTGAAAATTATTTACATTTCAACATAATTTTAAAGGGGATCGAAAAAAATTAGTGGTTCTATACATTAAGAGAGTTTGATATATCATGTTATGATTCTGTTTTAAACTTGCATCCTTTCTTTACACTTGACACCGTACTTCATAGAATCTCAGAATCATCTAGGTTGAGAAAGATGTTTATGATGCCCAACTGTGAGCCCAGCACTGCCAAGTCCATCACCAAATCATGTCTCTCAGAAACATATTTACTGTTTTTTAAATATCTCCAGGAACATATTCTTGTAGACATTCCGTTCATAAAAATGTAAAAAGATTAACAGCAATAGCCTTCAACAGTTAAGGACAAACACACTGTTCCATTACCACTTTTTGCTCAGTTTGAGTAATTTTAAGCTCCATTAAAATATTAATTTTTATAGGTTATATTTTGCCCGTATCAACTGAATGCTGCACAAAATAGTGTTCGTGCACCGAACAGAAAAGCATCTCACTACACAACAATTTTTAGTTCTCACTTTGAGGTGCTGATTTGACCCCAAACACGAAGCCTGGCTTTTTACTGTAATAAAAATGTTTCACCTTCTGAGGATTAATTTCACAACAGTGGGGAGACACAAGCACCGCAACTTAGAAAATCTTAAGCCTTTCTGGTGTTTTTGAGCTTCATGAAAAAAACTGGCACACGCAGCACACTGTGTATTTTGCACAGAAATGAACAGGTTAAATAATTTTTTTTTCCTCAATGTGCTAAATTGCGTAAAAACTCTACCCGATTGTTTTCTCACCTCCCTGTTTAACAGGATCTACCGCCAGTTGAGCTAAACGTATGTTTTTTCCTAGTGCAGACTTGTCCACAGGAGTCCTTTACCGGGACGTTACGGCAGGAGCGAGTAGCCCCGCAGATATCAGCGACCAGAAGCGCTCACAGCCCTTGTACAAACCAAGCGCTTCCTTCCCGTACCACGACCCGAGCCCAGGTCCCGGGCCCAGTGCGGGCCCCGTGCCGCTCCCGCGCCTCACGCCGCGGCTGAGGCGGCGCCGGGCGGGGCGGCGCTGGCGGAAGCGCGGCGAGCTCCCGCCTCCCACCGGGGTCGGGGGTCAGCCGCGCCCGCCGGCTCCGGGCGCCCATGGAGGGCTCGGGGGACGAGGAGCCGGGGCCCGAGGGGCCGCTGCAGCAGCTGGTGAAGCGGCAGCGCAAGGAGAAGCGGGAGCTCCAGGGTGAGGGGCGCCACGGCCCGGCGCAGGGCGGGCGGGGAGAAGGCTGGGAGCGATGGCGGGGACACGCGGGGCCGGCCGTCCTCGGCGTCCTCTCTCCGCCTTCCCTCGCAGGAAGCCCCGCTCGGCAGCGCGAGTGGCTCTGAGGGGCGGGAGGGACGGCGGCGGCTGTGAGAAGGAGGGAGCAGCCCTGGCAGTGCCCTCGCAGGGGGACGAGGACGGCGGTAGCGAAGTGGTGCGTGCGGGCAGCGGTGCGGCAGCCGGGCTGTGCTGCCGGGAGCAGCGCTGCTCGTGCGGGCGGCCTGCGGAGCTCGCCTTGCCGTGGCCTTGGGAGCCGCGCGATGCGCGGGAGCTGTGATTTAGTGCTGGGCCATTGGCGTGTTGTTCGTGGTTTGTTACTTTGGTTTTAAGTTAAAGAAGGTGTGGCTTTTAAGGCATTTTAGATTGGAAAGCCTGCATAGGGGCTCTTGCTGCCCAGACTGTTACGTTTCTTCATTCAAAGTGCAATTGACCTGAACTGAACTTTCGTGTCCTGTCCAGCCATAATAAAGTATCTGTAGTAAAAGACCTGTGTGGTCTTACAGTGCTTCATAAGAACTTGTAACACTTTACGCCATTTGACCTACCCTATTACAATATATTAATATAATTAAGTAGGTCTGATAGGTGGATTCTGATGATTTTCATAGTTATTAGAATATTTTTGTTAAGCCTTTCTCATTGCTAGTATATTGATACAGCGTTCTCCTTGTTTGGCTTTTTTGGTATGTAACGAGATAGGCCCATCTGCAACCTTTTATCAGAGGGTTAAAGGAGAAAGGAGTCACGTTGCATACTGTCATTAAATCTATAGGAGTTTACTGTTTTGAGATGCCTTTTCCTCCCTCAGATTTGGTTGAAATTGAAGAGGGATAGGAGTCAAGCATTGTCGTAGGTGGCTGGGACACATGGCTCCACAGACACCCCCCTTTTCACCATCCATACTCTCCCATGTGTATTTGTGTATGCCTTTTATGTTCTGGATTCCCTTCTCTATTATGCTAATTTTAATGAACAAAGCTGCTTTTCTGTCATACTCAGCTTATTCATCTGTGAGGCTGAATGCTTAACATAAATCTTTCAGTATGAGCATTCTTCCTGCCTCCTTTTGAAAAGTTTCATTATCATTGCCATCTTCAGCTCAATTGTGTCAGTCAAGGGTGAAGGACAGGAAGACAGTACAGGCGATGAATAGCAAGCAGGATGCTAAATAATTGCTGCTGTAAC
Organism: Edolisoma coerulescens; assembly: GCA_013397115.1. Lineage (NCBI taxonomy): Eukaryota > Metazoa > Chordata > Aves > Passeriformes > Campephagidae > Edolisoma > Edolisoma coerulescens. Next base: position 21,045 of record VWZW01001197.1, read on the forward strand.
TGTAAAACAGTGAATACAGAAGTGACAGAGGTAGCAGGAGTGTTCATTTAAGAACACAAGAGAAGCAGAGAAGACTATGGGGGAATCTGGTTGTAGTTTCCACTGTGTAATGGCTGGAGCCAGGCTCATCAAAGTATAGAGAATGGACTAGAGACACGGGCTGAAGGGTAACAAGAAAAATCTTCATAGGAAGAATAAGGGAAATATTTTCATAGCAAGAATCCTTAAATATTGGTAAAAAGGTTTCCCAGAAAGGTTGCAGAATGCCCATCCCTGGAGACTGCACAGTCACCTGAATAAATTTCAGGTACATCTGAATTAACATAACCCGATGTAGCTTTGAATTCAGCCACACTTTGAGCAGGGGGTAGAACTAGGTAACCTCTGGACACCGTTTCTAACCAAACTGTTCTGTGATTTTAGAAATGAAGCATTGACTTACAGCCTAGAAATACTTACAGACTTTAATCGAGTTAAGATTTTTTTGGTTTTTTTGGTTTTGAATACCCATTTTACTTTTAGAAACTTTGTCTTAAGGATGGGTAAACTCAGTTTTTAATTTTAATCTGCTGCTTGTCTGATTAAAAAACTGCACATCTTTCCTGTGAGATTTGAGATTTCAATGCTCACATAATCTTTTCAAAGGCAACAGGCCAAGGTCTGCTGCATGGATGAAGTTCATATGTATTTTTATTAGTAACCTGACATAAGTTTTTCTCTTCTTCAGAGAAAGAAAGAAAAGAAAAGGCAGTTTGCATCTTTTAAGAAAAAATATAGCCACTTTGAAAATGTGAGGATTAGTACAGGCAGTCTCACAGCTAAACTATTATACTGATTTGCTGATGTTTGTAAATTAGTTTTTCTGTGTGACTTGCAGTCATTTTCTGCAATAAACATAGAGTGTCTATGTTTAGAATTAACATTTTATTACACTGCTTCTCTAACAGCAAAAATTCAAGGCATGAAAAATGCTGTTCCCAAGAATGATAAGAAGAGACGAAAACAGCTGGCAGATGAAGTTGCCAAACTAGAGGCAGAACTTGAACAGAAGCACAAGGAGGAATTAAAACAGCTGAAGGAAGCTTCACCTGAACAGAATAAGGTAGGTGCCCTAACTTCAGCTGAAGTTGTACAGGTACAATTTCTGTTAGAGCTTTTTTAACTTTTAAAAATTATAATGAAATAACATTTCAAAGTAGTGATCCTTTTCTTCACAGTATTAGTAACTCTTTTCAACTTAGGAAAGCTTTGGCTGTTACGATAAATGGGCAGTGAAAGAAGGGGCATGTAACAGTGGGGGATTTTTGTTGTTGAGTGCTGTTGAGAGAGTGGTTTGGTTGCCTAAAGAATCACTGTAAAAGATATTTCAAAAGCAGGTTTAATATAAATTTGCCAAAGCATGACTAAATTCGGTGGCAAGATATACTCTGTTACTGAATCCATGGATGAGGCATACAAGCAAAATCATTACACAAATTCCAAGCTGTAACAGAAACTAAATGTAGAGTAGGGGGAAAGGTGCACCACCACAAGTAATATTTGGTGTTGCCTTTAAGGCTACATGAGTAACTCAGTTATGTTAGAAAATTATTTTTTTAAGTTACTGTTAAATTGCCACTCTGGTTATCTTATGTAGACTACTCAAGTATTGATGACCTTCAGCAGGTGTTTGACTCATCCATTGTGTTTCATCTTGCAATTTTGTCAACAGTGTAACTGATTTTTTTGTATAGCTCATACAGTTACTGGGTTAGGTTTGTCATTTTTCTTGAGAAGCTTCAACTTTCTGCCTTTTTCAACTGCTGGTTATGTTTTGAGATAGAGGATGGACCCTTCTGCTTTAATTTTCACAGAACTTGATAATGGCTGTTTGGATACCTCAGTGGCTGAGAAAGCTTTTCCTTTCAGCCAGTAAACAGTGTTCCCACTCCAGTATGTAAGAGAACATACTTACAAGAGAACAAGCTTAAATTTGAGATGCACAGTTCATAACTGTTGGGAGAACAGAAAAGTAATGAAATTCAAGACAATAGTTTGGGATGGGAAGTGCTTTGATGGGTTCTGTGCTATACATGGATCTTTGTGGTTAAACTTCATAAAAATATCCTGGAAGAGAACTTAAAACTGTTTCAGAAGATGCATATCTTAGTTATTTTTTATACTAATAAGAACATTTAACTTTTTTTTTTCTTTTTAGACAGATTCCATAGCTGATGGGGTTGCACATTTAGAGCTTGAAGGAGTAGAGCAGCAGATTCAGCATCCTCGAATATCAAAAGCACAGAAGAGGCGGGTATGACTTCATGTTAAACATTTTACAAATAACTGATTGACATTATGTTCAACTAAACTTAACTGTAATAGCCAGAGTTGAACAATTTTGCAGGGGACATTACCTGGCTAATTCTGTATTGATGCTGTACCTACTGGGTGCCTTGAAAATCTGTTAAACTGCTGTCTAGAAATATGTAAGGATTTTATAAATGTACTTTTTTACCCTCAGCTATGAGCTGAGAATCAGAATAGGTCAGGAAATGGGAGCCATGAAAAAAGAAATTATGTAAAGCAAATGATTTTTGAAAGACTTTCACTAGAAATATTATTAAAGAAGTAAAGTAATTGAATTAAAATACTATGTAGAAAATATGCAACTAGTAGAGCTTTACACATTTAACAAAAGAACATCAATACTGAAGAAATTCTTTTAAAATATTGAGTTGTTAAGAAACACTACCTAGTGTCCTGTCTGTTAGGCTTAGATCTGGTTAAACATCAGATGTTGTGATGGATTAACATCCTCATTGTACCTGCATGAATATTGGGTCAGGGCCAGAGGAGCTCTGCTTTTCTACATATTTTATCCCCTGTTACATGGTCACTACAAACATGTTAAAAGGATGTTCGTAATTCATGGCACCATGTCTAGGCAAACCAGGAACTCTGGTCTAGTTTTCCTATATTCTGATTGCCTAAACCAGTCTGGACTTGATTTGTAGTGAATTTTAAGTATGAAAGTGGAAAGATCATTCTCTGTACTGCTTCCTTTTTTACTTGCTTATTTACTTTGGCTCTTGCTCCCTTGTTAAGTTCAGCATGAACTTTTGAAACATTCTATGAAAGTGATTTCTTTTGTGTTATTACATCCCTTCTAATATTCTCTACGTGCATTCTTATCCATCCTTTAGGTTAGGAGCAGTCTTTTATGATGTAGAATACCTATCCTGAGGGAGTTTCAGTTTCGTGGCATGAGCTCCATTGTGCAATCCTACACTTAAGTAGTAGATCCCACACTTCTTACAAAAGAGTGGTATTTTCTGATGTTTAATTAGAATTCCCATACTTGAGTGTTGAAATGGGTGATCCTGAAGAAAGAACTATGATTAACAGCCTTTGTATGAGTGTTGTAAAGTGTTATTTTGCATGTTGATATAATTAAGATTTCTCTTGTCATATAATTTCGGGTGTGGTGTTGGAGGCAGTTAGGATATATTGGTCACTTAGCATTTGCTGAAGTTCGGGTTTTGGAGGTCTCTGATTGGTAGTACTGATTCAGGCAAATATTTCATAGATAAGAGTGTACTTAGAAAACATTGAAAGAGTTAGAAGCAAGCACTAAGCCAAGAACTGTACGGGCATATTCTAAATTTTAACATTTGATGTAATTTTTGTGTGTTTTTAATCTAAGGAGAAAAAAGCTGCTTTGGAGAAAGAAAGAGAAGAAAGAATAGCTGAAGCTGAGATACAAAATTTAACAGGTGCTAGACATCTTGAAAGTCAGAAACTTGCTTCCCTATTGGCAGCAAGGCACTTAGAGATTAAACAAATCCCTTCAGATGGCCATTGCATGTACAGAGCAATTGAAGACCAGCTCAAGGATCACCAAAATTCCTGGACTGTTGCAACTCTGAGGAACCAAACAGCAAAGTATATGCAAAGTCACTTCGATGACTTCTTGCCTTTTCTTACAAACCCTAACACTGGAGATATGTGTAGCAGAGGTAAGACTTGTAGCATATGAGATTTTAAAAACTATTATAACTGTTGTTGATAAATCTCAGACTCAGTTACAGCTGAATTGGGACTTTTAGGGTGTTTGTAACTTTGTTGCTTTATTGGTTTGGCTGTGTTCCATGGAACACAGAATTATGATCTGCTATGAAACTTGGTACAGCCGGGTCTCTGTAATTAATATATTTTTTAAAATTAATCTAGGAAACATTATTCCCCATTAAAAAAAAGCCAAAACAGAACTTGCTGGTTACTAGATGATGTGAACTCTTTCTGGGGATGTGATTTGTTATTATAGACAGCTTGTCTGTGAGGTTGGGGTGATTTTTTTGTCAAGTTTTATATTGATGTTTTCAATGTACACAGGAAAGCTGTTAAAAATGGGTGTGAAATTCAAGCAAATCTATTTCATAATAGTTTGAATAAATGCATTTTCTTACTTTACCTTGTTTTTTCACTGCAAGGTGTTTTGGAACCATTTTTTACAAATAGACTAAACTAAAAAATATAAAGAGCTTTAATGTGGAGCAACAGTGTAGGTTGAGTAAATGTAGTTAAACGGAGTTTCTGTGCCTCGTATTTGAGCAATACATTATTTATTCATTATGCCTGGAACACCACAAAAATGACAGCATAGATTTCCTTAACTTCATGCTTCATTTATTTATTAGGCATTGCTGTGGATTTCATGTGTTCCCTGGGTGCTATCTTCCCCATGCTGACAGAGATTGTTGTCACAGGATAAATGTGTCCCAGGAGAATACTGAATAAAATTCTGCACAGCAACAGGGATTTGTGCTTTTCAGTTATAAGGGAAATGTATGAAAAATCATTCTGAGCAGCGTTCAGAAAATCTGGATTCTTCTTTCTCAAAATCTGTTTGTAAGGTTCAAAAGCTTGAGAGTTTGTAATTTATAAATTTTGAACTTGGTTTCTCTAGAACACAATCTGAAAATATTTTATTTAGCTATTTACAAAGGAACTATTGGGAGGCTGAAAACAAGGCAGCTAATTTGGAAATTTAAAGAAAACCCAGCCAACTGTTTACCTACATGCAGTTGCAAGATTTTTAAAACATACCTGACACCTGGCTAATGTAGTAACTAGATATAATACTCATTGTCACATTCTTTACTGAAGTTTCTAAACATCATCTGAAACTTAACAGGAAGAAAACTATGCAATTTCATGTTTGTTGTTACCTGTTGTTCTCTGAATAAAAAATTTCAAGTATTAACTGTACTTCTTTTTATACTCTTCTTTTATCCCTCTCCGCAGTCTGAAATTTTCTTTTTAAAACAGAATGAGTTTGGGGTTTTTTTGACATCTGTTTTTCTCTCCTTTTCTTCAGTGAACATACATATTTTCCTTTATAATGTGTTTGTAGTTTTCTGGCACTAGTTCTTCATCGCACAGTCAGTGTTTTTCCTCAGTTTCTTGTTCTCAAACAAGACAAGTACTAAAAGTTGTCTTTTCTTTCCCTGCAGAGGAATTTCAGAAATACTGTGATGATATAGCAAATACAGCTGCATGGGGTGGTCAGCTGGAAGTAAGTATTGGATGGATAATTTTTATTTGTGAAATTCTGAAGTGGGTGAATATACCTCAAAAAAAGGGCTTCATTAGAAAGAATACCTGAAGACGTAAGGGAACATAGTCATAATAGCTTATTAGGGACTTTTTCTTGTGGTTACAGGTTGTTTTTCCAAAGTAGTAGCTTTTCTGATGGTGCACTACAGTTCTGATGTATTTGACAACATGCAAGTTAGTGAATTAATTTGGTATAAGTATCATTAGAAAACTGACACTATGAATGGGGGAAGACTTAGATAGTAGCAGAGATGCCTAGAGCAGAGGTTTGTTAAGTTGTCATGTAAACGAGAACTTGAGCTTCAAAAAATACATACTTATTTTAGTTTGTCTTATTTTTTATGAAAGAATAGTTAGCAAATTAATGAAACTAGCCCAGTGTTGTGTCCTTTAAACAATGATGAGTTTAAGGCAATCTGTTTTCAATAAAGTTTTAAAAGTTAAAATAATTTTGTTTATTTTAATAAAGTCTATTTACTGAAATTATTTCTAATATTATGCTTGAACTGTCTGCTAAAAGTAAATGCCTAGTCTTCCTGTCCCCTGCCTACATTGTATTTAATCCTATTACTAAATTGTTTTTGCCTTAAAGCTAAGGGCTTTGTCACACATTTTACAAACACCTATTGAAGTGGTGCAAATGGATTCTCCTCCCATTATTGTTGGTGAAGAATATTCAGGCAAACCAATAACACTTGTGTAAGTATGTAAGTTTATTGCACTTATTTCTGTAACAGAGGGCTCAGCTTTGATTGTCACCTGCTTTTCTATTTTCTGTTACGTATCTGATGTTGAAACACTGCTTAAATAAGAGTTGTGCAGGTCAGAAATTGTTTGTGATTGACACACTTTGGAGAAACTGTAATTAGACAATGTCTGACCTGTATCAGTCACTGATTTATAGAATGCTGCAAGGTCATTTTACCTGTTAAGTAATTACAAAGTAGTAATGACATTGATACAAGACGGAGAAAACTTTTTTCCTCTTCAGAGTATATGTCAAACTGCCTGGAAGTCACCAGAATTAAAAATTGTCTTTATTAATACTCTTCTACTTAATGATCCTATATATTTTTGTTGTTATAACTTGGCTTTATTTAAATTGTCTTCCAGCGTTGTTACTGTTTGGCATGATGTATACTTTTCGTTAAACTGAACACTATTTCTGTAACTTTTTTTTTAGGTATATGAGGCATGCCTATGGATTAGGAGAACATTACAATTCTGTAAAAGTTCTAACAGACAGTGCTACAGAAAACAGCAGCTAGCATACAGAAGTTGTACATTCACATGGATAACAGTTGCATCGTGATATGTTGGGCTCCAGGAAGTTCCCAGTAAGACTGGAAAGTAAATTGAATGGATTATAAATGTAAAAAAAGAGAAAAATACCTTCAGGGTTTGACTGTAAATCAGAAATAGCTCTCGATTTAAAACAAAACCAAACCAAAACCACACAACAATATTTTGAACTTGTTGGTATTAATTATGTTTAGAAGATCTTCTGTAAAATGGTGGCTGTGTAGACCAGGTTATTTTCCATAAAGCTTCCGCCCATGCTGCAGGGAAAATACCAAGTGGTAAAAATTTGTTTTGGTTAATCTGCATGTCTGCTGAAGAATTAAGGTTACCCAAAGGTTCCTCTTCCATTATTTCTGTCAGATTTTCACAATAATGGAAGAGTTCAGGCTTTTGAAATAACTGGTTGTATTTTGGTTGATGGAATGTCCTCTATAGTGTGTCTGTAGTCCTATCAGGGTCTAATTTTAACAGTGTAGTATTGATCCCATTCTTTATTTGGGCAGAGAAGATCTGGAGGCAAATCCAGCAGTAGAATATCTTGCTTGGCTGAAGAATTGCACCATCTTTTTAAAGACTTTCATGTAAGGTTTTTACCAAGGTTTGATGTAGGGGTTTTTTTGCAGTTAACAGTAGGAATTCAACTCTTGTGCAGGAGGAACATTGTTATTTATGGCTGTACATTATAATATCAGTGCAAGTTAACTGCACTGTTCATTCTCCATAGTCTTTCAGCTGTGCATTTGGGTGAATCAGAAATCTTACAGGGCTCCTCAATGTCCTCACTTCAGGCAGTGAAACTCATCTGAACTCATAGTTTATGGATCTGCTGATCTAAGCACTTTGTCATCTGAAGTGTGATGTTTTATAATGCTGAAAACAGCTGGTTGCACACAGCTGTAGAAATAACTACCTTGGGTTTTGTCAGTAGCTAAAGGTTTATTTTAATTGCTTCTTATGATACACAGAGGCTTGAATGGTTTTAATATGGCTTGACTTTTCACAATAGAAATGTAGATTGTTGTCTGTAAACGTGACTTAAAAATTAGGAGCATACTGAAACCAAAGTTGTAATGCAAATGTTTTTTAACAAGAGAAGTGATTTTTAAATTTTTTTTTAAAGCCTTAGTCAATAAAATAATTGTCTGTTTTTTACTGCTGCTGAGTTGGTTTGGAGAAGAGTCGTTCATGAGAAGATTTAACACCTTTGCCCTGGTTTGAGAATTATGACCTAACAGTACGTATCTTGTAGTCCTTCAGTAAAGCTAGCCTGCAGATTGACATTCCTGGATTTTAGAAAAATCTGCTCTTACTTAAGAGGAGATAAGTGATCACTTTATGGGTCAGAATATGTCTGATTTAAAGCACTTTGAGAGAGAGGGGTTGAAAAAAAAATCAGATAATTACAGCAGGGGTTTTTGGACAAGCAGTTCTTTAGGCTGGAAAGTATTAACCAGATCAGGAGTTTTCACAGTCTTATTTATCTGTTGTAGTATAACAAATATAGCTGGTTTATATACCAAACCAGCTGGCTTACTGTAAAATTTGGATTACTACCTTGATTGTATAAAATGATTGTTTTAATTTCAAACAAAAAATAGTATACCAAAGCATGGAAAAAAAGTTTCTATTCATAATACTATTACAAATTTCACTAAAAATAATAAGAAGTACTCTTCTCTGCATTGCTTAGAATTGATGTGATATAAAATGCACATGCTGCATTTTATAGATATGCAGTTCTTTGGTTTATTTGGGTTTCAGTTTTGTTTGATTAACTGAGAGGGAAAAGATGCTGGAATTGGGGAACGCCTGTCCAACAGTTTGTCATGTTGAAGATGTTTACAGTTTGTATAAAGTTAAATAATTTAATATAGTGAGTGAAGATCTTTGCTCATCCTGTATGGGACTTGCCAAAAAGTAATAAATTGGTTTATTTGTGGCAAATCTTGTTGTGGTCAGTTTTATTTTGTACTCAAATAGTTCCTTTATTTCCTTATTTTAGGCAGACAAAGCTTTAGTCTATATGAAATCAAATTGTTTCTGAACAAAATTTATCCTCAGCATTTTACCAATTAAACTTGAGCTCTTCTGAAAAGCTGTATTTGAAAATACTGTGGAACTTTGCCATGCATAAAAATGATGAAGTGAAACTGAGAGGGGGTCTTCTCACAATTAAGCTTTTAATTTCTTTGTCAGATTACATTTTTCTCTGCAGAATAACACTATTTACTTTGAGTTTGTAAATATTTCAGTAGCTTTCCTTGCTTTTATCTGTAATTCAGTTTCTTCTGCTGCTATTTCTTCTAAGGACTATGGGTTGGATATTAGGAAAAAGGTTTTTACGGGAAGAGTGACAAAGTACTGGAATGGTCTGCCTGGGGAGGTGGTGGAGTCACCATCCCTGGATATGTTAAAAAAAAGATTGGATGTGGCACTCAGTGCCGTGGTTTAGTTGAGGTGTTAGGACATGGGTTGGACTCGATGATCTTGAAGGTCTCTTCCAACCCAATGATTCTGTGATTCTGAATTCTTTTGCAAGATTAATTGAGATTAGTTGCCAGTAGGAATGCTCGCATGAACAGGAGGGAAGCTGTCTAGTGGTCTGCAATAAATTGTGTACAATATTCTGACAGGGAAGAACGTATCTGTTGTTGAAAACAGTGGTTACATGTGGCGCTTAGTGCTTGTCCTTGTCCCCTTCACTTACTCTGCACTGGTTTCTGCTCCCCTGGTCAGTTGTGTGGGCTGCAGGCAGCCCTAGAAAGGGGGTGGGAGGTGCATGGCAGCCAGAGAGAGTGCAGACCTGTTATAATTGATTTAAATAGTAAATTAATTCACTTAATAATTTATTATTTAAATAGTAAATTAAATTAGTTCAAGGATTTTTTAAAATAAATTATATAAAATGCAATGAAGCAGTGATGTCCCTTGTGTGCATTTGTACAATTCTCATAACTTCTTCTACTTATGTATATTAAAATATTGCACCAAAGCTAAAACCAGAACTTTTTTATGTTAAGAGTGGCAGGGCACTGGAACAGGCTGCCCAGAGAAATTGTGGAGTCTGCCTCTCCGGAGACATTCAAAACCCACCTGCTCTGGGTGACCCTGCCTTGGTGGGGCGGTTGGAGTGGATGATCTCCAAAAGTCCCTTCCAACTCTAATGAGTCTGTGATTCTGTAAATAAAGTGGAGAGGGAATTTGTTTCACAACCACTTGCTTTGCAAAATTGTCAACAGGAGAACTTTTTGCCTCCCTCTCCATGCTCTGTTCTTCTCCCCTTTTTAACAGGCAATTCAACAGGGGCTGTGATAGGCTGCAGGAAGAAAAAAAACAAGTGCTGAAATTTTCAGTGTATGCAGAACACATCCCCTCTGCTCCTACTGTCACTCAAGAAATAAGATGTTCTGGCAGCAGTGTGACTGGTTACTTGAGTGTAACATAGTTATGAATTACAACAGTGAGAATTACTGGAGCTAAATGCATGGGTGGCATTAGGGTCAGGAGGGGCACTCCCCCTGGCAGTTTGGGCTACGGATTTTACCCAGTTCCTCCTTCAGCAGCACTGGTTGCCTTGCAGCTTATGAATTCAGTGATGTGGCAGTGACTAAGCGAAGGCAGGCAGCGTCCCTTTTGTGGGAAGTGCGGGTGGTCGCAGAGCACACAAATGGAGGTGTGTTCAGGGGAGTCCTGCTCAGACACTGCGGAGGTGTGCTGGGTCCGTGGCATCTTGCGGTGCAGCAGCCTTCCTGCAAAGGAGCCAATGATGAATGTCCTGGAGATGGCCTGAAAGCTTTGGTGAGAGTGGACATCAGAGTGTCCCGTCTGCATCATCTGGGTACTTTGGGCTGTCATCTCTCATAGGCCATGAAATTGTTGCAAGTACAACTTTCTATTTTTAGTCCTTGAAACACAGCCTGCCTTCCTCTGTCTCCCAGTGGATCTCCTGGGATGTATTTATGAATGACAAGCAGCCTGTATTTATTGTTTAATCTATAAGAAGTTAAGCAGACTTAAAAATAGGATCTGAAATACAGAAGGCATTTTCTGTACTTTCCTTGGCTCCAGTGAGAATGCTAACCCACCAATTCCTTTGTTTTGAGCCACCAGTAAAAGCAACAGATGGGTTATGATTGATCACTAGGACCATATGATAGATGTACTTTTGAATGCAACTAAAATCCTTAGCAATTGCCTCTGTATGTTAGAAACAGTTATATCATAAAAAGAATTATTCACACACACAAAAATGTTGTGTAAAATTCAGAATAAACTGATGTAGTCTCTGTGTTGAAGATTAAATAAATACATCAAGGTGTTAACTGAAAAGCTTTTTACTCTTTACAAGTTAGAAATATTGGAGTGTATAAACTTATACAGTAAGCAGATTAAAAAGTATTCCCAGGAGCTATATTTTCTGCAAAGGCTCCCTGAACTTCATCAGTTCTGCAAATATTTTGTCATGATATATGAAGGAGTTAGACATGTTAAGAATCTGACGGTGCTGTGATTGTCCAGAAATAAAAACCTTTCAGATGTGAGTAATGCTGTTTTATTTTTTATTGGTCTTTTTTTTTTTCTTTTGAAGGATGGCGTTATGAAAACACTTGAGCAAGATCTCTTATTTGAAATTATTACGTAAATCATGAAGATGCACTTTAACAGTTGCATTCTGGAAGGCATTTGAATATTCTTTTGAGAAAGCTAAGGATGTGGGGATTTTAAACTAATAATTCTTCCACATATATATATACACATATATCCTCTAAAATCAAAATGTGAATAAAACCTCAATAGTATAAATATGCAATAGTTTGTCATTAAATCCTAATAAGGCTCCATGGGGTGGGGAAAGAGTGAGGGACAAAAGACAGCACATCTAATGAAGAACCATTTTTCTTTTAGCTGTTTGCAGAATGTTGGAGCACAAAAAAGCCAGAAACAGGGAAAGTATTAGTGAACTGGGGATGCCTGCATGAATTGCACAAAATTACTCAGTGTTGAGGAACATTCTGGGTGCTGGTGGCTGGGTGTGCTGCATGTTGTGCCCTGGCTGGGGGGAAGTGACTGGAGCCCCAGGCAAGGAGCTGTGAGTGCCCTTTCAAACTTCAGTGCTTTTGAACAGTTGCACCATATTAACCAGCAGCCTCCAGCATTCAGGGTTTGGTGAGATCCCTGAGAGCGTTCTGTAGGTTCACTGGCAGCCTACATTGCATCTTCTCCACTGGTTGGTGGAACCACAGATTGTATCAATGGATTTTAAAAACTTTATTTTCATCTCTGGTATATTTATCAGTATTAGACATACTGTGCTTAATGTTGCTGATTCCATTGTAGTGCTTGTTGTTTGCTTGATTTGCTACTTGCGTGTGTTATCCATCCGCTTCTGAACATTTCATCACAACTTTTGCAAACAACTGAAGAATTAGAGTCGACTTGGAGATCTTTGAGAAAAACTACAGGGGACAAGGAACTGGAGAATGGTAATGGAAGAATGCTTTAAATCCAAGTTGAAAAACTTGTTCAGTAAAAAACAATGAAGAGACTGTTAAGGAAAATTATTCTGTTGATCTTCCAAACCTTTACATTTTAGATTGTACACTTTAGTTGTGACAATCAAGTAAAAATTTTGTTTGTTTTAAATAGAGAAGAAGCTGGATGTCACACCGCTGATAGAATCTGCAAAACCTGAGTGCATGCTGTCACTTCTAAAAGGTCCTTAGCTTTCCCCATCTTAACAAGTGATATTCCCCCTCTTGTGGAAGGACACATTACAAAAACTATGATAAGGGTCTTTTTCTTGTTAGACCATGTGGGAATTCTTTTATTTTTCATGAAACACTTTTGATGCTGTCATAATCATCCACATAATCACTATGTGCTACTTGTGCCTGGCTGAGAGCCTTCTGTCAACTACTCTTGTCACAGACATCACGTGGATACAGACTCTTTAGAAAGGACAGGCTGGGAAGGTGAGGAGGAGAGGGTTAGCTTAGTGCTCATCTGTGGGACAGGTGATGGGTCTGTTCATAGCTCATGGGTCAGGATCAGAGGGGTGGCCTAAGTGGGCTTGTTGGGTCTCTGTTATACACCAACAAATATATTTCATATTTTTGTTAAGTTTACTAATAGTGTGGGCATTTTCCACAGTTTGAGCTCCCTGGCCAACTCCAGAGCCTCAATCTAAAAATAAGGCACAGCAGACTAAATTTGAAAACTTTTGCCTAGTAAATACATTTGATTAGGAAATCTCCAGTAAATCCTGTGTCTGAAATGCTATTATTTTTTCACTGCAAGACTTCTTTATGCATTTGAAGAACACACAAGACAGGTTATTTGTACAACATATGAAAGCAAATCTCAGTAGAGGAGGTCTGGTAGTCTCACTTCTCACAATGTATGGTACACACCACAATGATGCGTGTACCATCAAAGTTTGTCTGATGCACAAACTAAGGTATTATTACCTTCACAGAGTGGCCTTTCCAAAACTCATTAAAAATGTCACATGAGTATTGAAATAGTCTGTAAATTTCAACTGCATTGGTATGCAACAGTTTGCAGTCAGAGGACATAAAGAAATAATTTTACTTAGCCTCATCCCTGGCAGTGTTCAAGGCCAGGCTGGATGGAGTTCTGAGCAACCTGGTCTGGTGCAAGGTGTCCCTGCCCATGGCAGGGGGGCTGGAACAAAGTGATCTTTAAAGTCCCTTATAACCCAAACCATTCTATGATTTCAAGGGCTGAAATCAAATATGCATTTTAATAAGGGGCGGAAAAAATCCAATCCTGTACTGTGCACTTTAAAAATAGATGAGAACTACTGACTATTATAACAGTATCTAAGTAAACAGGCCAAGAAGAGAATGAACTGGTAAAGGTATAAAGCTTATTTTTTATTTATTAAAGCACTGTACATGTTAATTATATATCATTAAGAATAAACTCTCAGTAAATCTTAATTGAAGAGCCCTAAAAATTGTAAAAGTAACTTCACTTCTAATTTCGCATATTGTACATCTCAGAAACATTTCCTTTTGAAGTACTGAAGTGAGGGAATCTACATAACTATACTGAGTAACTCAAATTATATTTTAAATTTTGAAACTGAGATTCTACATGTTGCTCTTCTGCACATGGACATACAAAGATATGTAGACATGTAAAACCTATATCACACATATTTGGTACTTTCTTCAATTCATTTTCTAAAGTATTGCAATAGTTAAGCAAATTTCTGACATCAGGGCTGAGTGTATCCCTGGCATACAATGCACATGACATTCTGTTCATTCAGTTAATGGCTTCAAGGATAGTTTAACCAAGTATTTGAAGAACTGTACACCAAGATTAAAGATATGTATTGAATAACTTTTTATCTCTTAAATATAGTAACTGGTTTTTATAATAGCATAAATCAAAAAGCAAGGTGGTAGATGTAAGGTGGGAATATGGGTCTCAAAGCTGGGAAAAAAATTCTTGAGAAGATTATCAGTGGCCTCAATAACACATTTTAAAACTGAGCAAGTACCTTCCAACAGTTGGTTTACAATATATCAAAATTTAATCACACTTTTCCAAGTGCAGTGTAAAATAAGCGAGTAAACATGAAACATGATTTTAATAGAATATTTTAGTTTTAAAGGGATATCTGGTGGTCCTCCAGACTGACATCCAGCTCAAAGCAGCACTACTTTCAGATAGGGCGAATTATTCTGTCTTTCATTTTACAAGCATCATCTTGTGTGTGGAAAAAGGGGAGGGAAGGCTACTGCAACTCTGTAGACACAGTCAGAAGAGAAATGTGTGTTCTGTGTGTTTGCTTCAGGCTGCAGGTCCCTTGTTTATGTGTCCATGCTGGTCAAAGGGACCACTCTTCTCAGAAATCTTTTATCTGAAGAATTCCCCAGTCTGAGCTGAGTTTTCCAGCTTCTTCAGGCTCAGTCTCCTAGGTCATAGTTTGGGAGCTGTTTGCTTGGGGTTTTCTGATCACTTTAATTGATAGAGCCAGCTGACAGACTAGAACAGCTTTAAAGGTATTTCTGCTCATTCAGCCTATTTACAATACTGGTGTGATGTATTCAGTAGAATTAACCCACCTGATGCTTATTCCTTTAGACAAGTCTTTCATCCCATCCTTATTGTTAACTCTACCTTTCTCATATGAGCTATCATGCTTAGTGCTTTTCAGATAAATCATTTTATTGGAAAATAGCTGAAGAATTGCAGAGACTGTAATCTCCTTCTGCTCTGGGGACTGTGTGAGTTACTAAAGAATTGGATATCAGTTATTGCTTGAGACTCCCGGAGCTCTCAGCTGTGTATCCTGGTGGTCGTGAGCACATTCCTGGCTAAGAAATCTGCTTACCATGTTTGGGCAGATGGGGAGCAACTCACCCTTCATTTTCTGCTTGAACTTCAGTTTGTCATTTTTTGTTTGCAATTTTCCATTTCCAAGGATCTTTTAAGGATCACCCCTCCCTCCAGTTTAGCAGCAGCTGCACATCTCATTAAAGCAGTTTCTATGTCTTGCACCTCTTCAATGAAGGTGTTACAAGACTAGACTGGACTGGACATTAGTAATGAACTTTGTCACACAGCATTCGCTATCTCCCTCAGCAGTTGCCTTGAACTTTTATAATTCTCCCTGGGCCTTTCTACATCATGGAACACCAGTCCCAATGAGCATGGAGTGTTTCTGGCACACTTTGTTATGTGGCATCAAATACTTCGTTAGTTGGACATAAACTACACAAGTTATTACACAGAAACTGCTCATTTCCTAGGCCCTTCACTGCTTTTGAAAAGACTTCTCCATCTCAGAGTAAGTAATGATTTCTTTGCATGTGCAGTTCTTGCTGTGACTGCCAGTAAGAGTTCCACCCATTCCATGTTTTTTTTCAAAATCTGGACTTCATCCATGAGTATCTGGTCTCAGGCCAGGGAGTTAATATCAAATAGTTTGCAGCAGAAACTCTCTCATAGAGTATGTAATGAAAAGAGTGACTTGGAAACGGAATGTCCTAAATTCCTTGGCCATCTCCCTCAGCCATCCAGTCCTCAAGACACATTTGCATTTTTATTTACTTTCTGAATTGCTGATAGCCCTAATTTTTCCCAAGATCCTCCTAAAGTTACAGAGTTTTGGGAAGAAGAGATTTGTGTGTTGGATAATGAACTTTCAACCCTTTATGAAATGATGTAATGCAGTTAAAAACTCCTCTTGAAAGAGACTGAGGTGGATATGCCTCATTCCAAATGTGGGTGACTTAAAGGGTCCCATTGTGGAAAAATAAATGGAGCTTCATACTCATAATTACTTTAGCTGACATGTTTAGCTGAGCAGCAATAAAACATACATCATCTTAATATATATTGTTAATCTTGCCAATGATTTATACCATGCAAGCTGAAATTACCTCACCCAGTTAGACAAAATGAAGTCAGTGAAAAGCAGCTAAGGATAATTAAGCTAGACAAAGTGGCAAGTAGGTTTTTCACTGCTTAATATATGCTATTATAAATTATTTAAATACTAAAAGACAACATGAAATTCCTTTCTTTTAACCGTAATTGGTCCTGCTGTGGATGTGTTAAAAAAAAAAAAAAAAANTTTCAGGTATTTCATAACAGTGAATAAACATGGTTTTATTTCATTTGGAGAATGGGCAGATTTTAGGCTAAGAAATGCCTCCCGCCTTGACATTCTTCTGATAAATCCTGGATGCAAAGCAACAAGAGAAATTTGCTCTTTGGGGGGTGTGTCTGAATACACTTCTGTCTGTACTGCTTGGGAGAGAACATTTTTGTTTACGTGTGTTTCTTGCAGTCTCTTCTAATCTGAGAGAAGTCAGCCTGGTGATGACAGGAACTGGGAATCTTTTTAATAAGAAAAAATAAAGCTGTGTATTCATCCACCTTTTCTATTTAAGATGATTATTCTTTAGATAAAACATACAGAATTTATATTTACTGGGATATTTTCAAGCACTTTAGCATAAAAAGAGATGATTATATTTCATTGTCTAACAATATCCTTCTTTTCAATTTGGCCTTCAGGGCAGTTTTTGTAGCATCATTGTGCAAGACAGGCCTGTAAGGTTCATATACTTTTTTAAGTACTCCATAATGAAAATGAGATGAGCACTTGTGGCTGTGTGGCCACGTTACCAGGATGCTGTCAGCAGCTCTGCCAGGTCGGCTGCTTGGGAGGGTGTGCGAGCCTGGATGAAGAAACCCCGGGGTCTGCGTGCTGCACCCTGGCCACAGCAGGAACACACACAAAAGCGGTCGAGGACGCAGCTTCCCTCTCGAAGGGCTTCCCCCAGGCCGGTGGTGAGGCGCGCCAGCAGAGACAAAGGAGGAGAGAGGGGTCTGCTGCTTGGGTTCCAGGAGCCTTACTTCTGAAGATAGGGAAAGCAGCAAAAGCAGCAATGGAGGAAGTCCAGGCATTTTTTATACTGGGACATAGGGAGGTGGGGTGAGGGGTATAATCCAATAGAGAAAGGGAGCATGGGAGGGGTCGACAGAGGAACAGCCAATCGAGGCAGTACAGAGGAGGGATTACGGACGACCAATGGGGGACTGAGGAGGAGGGCTGCAGCGCGGCTGGGGGAACTCGCGATTCACGATGCTACGAGCAATTTCACAAAAAAAAAAAAAAGTAGTTCAAACCTAAATGAAAATCCATGTGTTTTTAAATCTTTTGTCATTGGTTTTTGTCATTTTGTAACATCTTGGAGCAATATCTTGGTCCAAGATTTCAAACAGAACATGGTTGGCTCTTTAGTCATGGCTATGCAGTCACTTAAGGCCACCAGCACTTATGTTCTGTATGCCAGTGAACACAGGAAAACACAAATATCTTCAAAGCAAAGTCCTGATTTAATAAGCTGTTTCTGGTTACTCCTAGCTTTTGTTTATGACTGAGTTGTAAAGGATATGCTCCTATGCAAGCCTAATTTTTATGAGGTGTTGTGAATTAAATTTCTATGCTGTCAGTGGAACACAGGTGCATCTTCGTGCTTGTTATACAGACCACCGATTTGCTGTGGTAGATAAGGTCATAGAGGTTAAATGTTTTGTCTGCAATATGATGAATTGTATAACAGGAAAGAGAATTGTATTACACAAAGATGTGGGATGAGAAATTGAGATGGAGTTGCAAATCTCTAGGAAGCATTTGAATGCTCAGTACTGACAAACAGGAAATCCTGAACCTGTTCAGCATGAGCATAAATATCTATGGAAGTAAATGAATTTGAAAGTGGCCGAAGTATTTTTTCTTTTAAAACTGTTATTTTTCTGGTTCTGGATGATCTTAGATAAGAGGATTTACAGTACTATTCATTGAAGGACAGAATACTTGTTTGGTTTCTTATACAGCTGCTTAAATAAAGGCTTTATTCTGATTTTTAATTTATAGTTTTATAAAGCATTTTAAAGGCATCAAGTATGAATGTATTTTGGGTCCCAGTGCAGGTGATGGAAAGGAAGATTGAGGATGGTCAACACCTCAGAAAACCAAATCTCTGAAGAGTCACTTAAACGTGGAACTACTCCTAGCCAACAGTAACATCTGGATTTCACAACAACTTAAACAACTTTCCAGATGGATGTTGCTTATGTTCCCATTTCTGTAGACACAGCTGACATTGTGAAAAAAGAGTGAGAAGCTTGAGGATCTGTTTACAGCATCTGTATAGTGCTTACCTTGTTCTTACTGGCAAGTCATCCATTTCATGGAGCTTGAGAGTCGTGGAATTGTCATGGTTGGAAGGGATCTCCTGAGCATAACCCCCTGCTCAGGAAATTTACATCACTTGGCATGTGTCCTGGTTTTGGCCCAGAGCAGTGGGAGGGGGAATGCCCAAGACTGTAATTTTACTTGATACCAACTTACATCATTACCAGGGGTGGGGGAAAGGGATTCTCTCTTGTTTCCAAGATGAAGGACATTCTTTTCCAGTGGGAAAAAGTATGGTGTGGAGGGGAAGAGTCAGATGGCATTTGTCATGGTTTTCTGTGTAAATTGTTTCTTTGTCTTACACCTTTTGTTATTAATATTGTTGCTGTTACTGTTGTTTTCTTGTCTCGCTGCTGTTTCCAGTAAATTGTTCTTATCTTAACCCATGATTTTCACCTTCTGTGCCTCCAGTTCCCAACTCCATCCTCAGAGTAGAAAGGGGGAAAAGAAGGAAGGAAGGGTGAGCAATCAAGCAGTGTCTGGTTTGGGAGAGTCCTGGTGGGGGCACTGAATTGGGGAGTACCACTCCTAAACCACAACAGTATGTTAGCTATGGATAGAAATCACATTTGATTTCTGAAGATGTTAAACTGAATGTGTAATTGAGAGTAATATTAACAGTGTCTTGAATTTTGAAGCAAGACATTACTACTCTGCTGGATGCGGGACCTCACTGGGGAGAGCAGGGAGAAGGCTGCTGCAGCCCACCACTGGGCTCTCTGCTGGACCCTGCTTGGTACCCATGGCTCGAAGAAACAACTTCTATCCTTCATGTACTCCTCTCAGTTTAGAGTTTCTGAAACAAACTGAGGGCACTTTGTCCAGCTCAGTAAGGCAACGTTTGTACAGAATGGAAGTGAAGGTTTAAGAGTGCAGCATGAGGATTTTTAGGGGTTTGTGGGGATGGAAAAACTTTTGGGATAGCATTGAAGGACTGAGTATGCAGAAAAAGGCAGAATTGGTGTAACCTTATCCATACTGACTTTTGGCTCTGGTTTTTGAGGTGAAACCTTCTCCAAACTTTGCTCAGTTTGCAGCCCAAAAGATGCAGGGAGTAAGCGAAAAATGAAGCAATGTGGACACTGAAGGGTCTGATGCACAAGTTCATTTTCTGGCCCTTTACTTCTCAGTGTGGATGTTTTCCATGAAGTCCAATCCTAGTTAGAATATTGTTTATACTGCAGTATAAATAATAAATAAATAATAAATTAATTTCTTCTTCCTAAATTAAAAATAATCTAAGTTGTTTTTTTGATTTCAGAAAATGTATGTTTTCTTCAGCAACATTACTCTCTGCTCCTTGGTCAGGGTTGCATATGACATGACAATGGTCCTGTCCTAAAGATCTCTACATTTAAATATTAATCTTGAAGAAAAAATTTGAGTGTAAATTGTGTCGTTGGAAACCTTTGTGCCTTCAAAACCATTTAGAAAGAACCAACACTGTACAGAACATCTGACAAAAAAAGGATTCATCAGTACTTGGGGTATAGATTTGTGGAAAGTAATTTTGAAACATTGGTGTTACACTGGTGTTCCTTCAGAAAAAATGTGCAGCACCTCTTATTTTCAGAAAAAAATGAAAGTAAGCTGAAATGTACACCTGCTAGTATACAGAAAATGCTGTGCTCCTACCCAGTGTAATCGTGGATTGGATGCTGTTGCTGTGCCATAGAGCAAGCAGGGAATGCACTCACTAGATCAATCAGATTGCTCTCTTTGGTATTGTTTACAATAATTGTTAATTAGTTTGCTAGGATAGTACCTCATTTGTGGTCAAAATAAAATGTACACCAGATGGAGAGAAAATAAATTCCAAAGTAGTAATCTATTCATATACATAATTATTCCTTGTAACTCTGTAATGATGGTGGTTTTGGCTGTTTAAACTCCAGCAACAGATAGATCAAGCAGATGACATTGCTGAAACCTTATTCAGGGTTTTATTGGGTAAACCATAAACAATCGATACATGATTGCTTTTGGCTGGCTTCTTTCATGTGTCTTAATTTGATATTGTGATTAACATTTTTTCACTTAGAGGCTTTGAGTTCAAATTTTAAAGTTGCAGAAAATGTTTGGATGTACTTAAAGTGTTACTTTTAATATGTTTCAGCATTTTTGCTATAAGTCCTACCTTTCTTTAGTTTTGAAATTGGCTTTTAAAATGTGATGTTTGGATGTCTTGATTAGAAACAAATATATTCTTAAAACGCAGATAAAGTATTAGGTTTGAAATGTTTGGAGGCTTTTATATTAGTTTTTTTTTCTGGAACAACTTTAAACTTAAAGAAGCTCTTAGACCTCATGGAAAATAGTGAGAAAGCATTAATTGCTTTATCTTTAGAAATGCTATATTTATATTCTGCCCATGTTTTTATTCCTGTGGGTTATTTCATTTGGAATCAAGATTATTGTTACATTCTTTTATGCTAAGTATCTGATCATTCTTGTAATTTCTCTCTCCCCTGAAATTAGAGGGTTTTGTAATTTCTCAGCCTTTTGAAAGGATCATGCTGTTACAAAGACAAAAATGATTCAGGAAACATGTGATTCAGGGGACTTTGGGCTTGATCTTTTTGCTTTGAACAATGAAACTGGCTGAGAGATGAACTTCTTTTATACTGTTGTACAAACTGTGAGTGGTATCTTGGTAATGCTCCAAATATTCTGTCACCTACCTGAATCTGAACATTTCGGTAAGAGGGTGTTTAAAGAACACTTAATTCTATTTTGGTTTCTAGATAGAATGAAAATGTAAAAATGACATATTAAATTCATATCCCCATCCCATTAAGAGGACGTTAAGAATGCTGTGGTAGGTGCCCAAATATATGGAGGTGACAAAACCAACAAAACCAGAGCTGGTCATGGGGCTTTATTTGTGCTTTCCCTTTAAAGGTCTTTAGAAACCAACATTTTACGTGCAATCAGATTGTACTTCCAAATAAAAGAAGATCAGACTATTTTCATAGCTGTTTAGTCTAAGATATAGCATTAAAGATGATATTAAAGCCAATTATTTAAAATATGTGAAGAGATCCTATGAAGGTGGTTTTTTTGTTTTTACATTCAACTTATTTATGTAATGTATATAATGCTTTTCCATTGGGTGCAGGATAAATCAAAATTCATCTATGACAAGGAGAAAAGCATATTACTGAAGTTTATACAATGCTGTCACCGAGCAAATATTCACATGGCACAATATCTTGTCTGTGTAGGAAGACATCCACACATACAGGTAAAACATTTAGAAACCTTGGGAAAATAAATGCACATAGATAATTCTGTAGAACATTAAAAATTGTCTGTAATGTATGTATAAAAATTGTTCTTTCCAGGTTTTATTGTTAAATGTACACTTTCTAATTTATGCTGAAATATTTGTTCTTTTTCAAAAGCAGTTTAGTTACAGCGTGAAGTTTCACAGTGTTTCCTTTTTGATATTATATGGGCATTGGTTTAAGTTGTTGACTTTTTAAATAACACAGTTTACAAATACATGTACAAATGAATAAGGCAACATCAAAGTGGTAGATATTAATTATACAGGCAGGTAGAATAAGTCCCTGATGGCAGACAGGGGCCTCATTTGTCAGCCACTGGGATCTAAGATGGCTTGAGGTAGCAGAAGGTCAAAGAGTTGGAAAATGGAGTCATGGTGCCATGAAGTGTGTGCCATCTAACAGCTGCCTAAACTTTTGGTCTCCAGTGTAGGTTCTCATTACTCCTTTGTAGTTCTTTCCACTTTGTGTAGAGGATGGTCATGAGACATCTCACTGCTTTATCTCCTCATGAGCTGCTGAGTAACATTTGCTTCTTCCATTTATGGATCGACGGAGAGTATCTGAAATGGAAGAGAGGATCTTGCACAGAGCTCCTCTGTCCATGGAGACCAAAATGATAGTTGTATGTCACAGATTGGTGTCAGTACAGGCAGGTGAAATTAGTCTTGTTTCTCATCCAAAATGCCTAAGTAAGCAGGCCAGATTTCTTTGAAGTCTGCAAAGGTCTGAAAAGTCTCTCTGAGTTAATCAAAGTTTCTTCCTTTCATTCTGGTAACTAAGTGTTCTGTAGAAATTATCCCAAGATATGTTTCTAAGCAAGTTGGTGGTTTTTTTTAATTGCTGTATCATGGAGGAAGTTTGCCCTCTCTCCAGTGAAGTCCTCTTACAATTTCAGCTGTGGCAAAATTAATTCAAAGTAATTACAGTTTGAAACAACAAATATGTGCTATATATACCTTATTTTATGCACTGTTCTGCCCAATGTCTAACTTACAAATATTGCACATTTCTAAATGAATGATTCATTTGAGGGAAGTAATTCTAAACAGGAAAAGTGTGAATCTGATCTGTGATTAAGAAGCCCCCAGTGAATAATTGCATTAGTGCATTTCAGCACACGGGGACGGGTTTTAACAGAGTGGAAAGGAAATGCCTGTATGGAATATGGGAGTCAGAACAAAGAAATCTTGCGCAAGAGGAGGAAAATTATTTGTAAGAGAAGACAAAGGCAACACAAGAGCTAAAAAGTCTGAATTTTAGAAGTAGCAATGGAAAAGGAAATATGAGGGGGAAAGAAAAAAAAAAAAGTTTTGTCATTTGCAAAGATCAGGAACTAAACAAAAGCAGCTGCTAAGCACCTGACTCAGCAAACTATCCAGCCATATGCTCAAGTGCATTTTTACTTAACAAAGCACTCCACAGTCAATTAAGCAATCATTGAGGTCAGGGGGAATCTTTCCAGAACAGCTCTGAGAATTTAATCCCTTAGATTTTATTCCTTTTTAATTTAGTAACATGTAGGTTTTGTGTTCCCATTGTTTACAGAAAATGAGGCTGAGACAATGATAAAGATTTTTGTAGTTTCTACGTAGAATTTTAAATGTATGTATATTGAAGAGCACTGTCTTCCTGATTACTTTCCAAAAAGTATTTGAAAAAGTTGCATCAGTCGCTGTGTTTCTGTTTTGGAAATACATCTTAAAAATGCAGGGTTTGAAGTATGTAGGAGAGGAAATTGGCATGAAATTACCCCAGTTGTCTGTATTCCCTCTCCATGACAAGAAAGAGTGGTAACATCATAAGGTTTGGAGCTATCTAGGACAAATATTGATTATTTGGGAAAACGTAAAGTTCTGCAACAGTTGTTCAGTAGCAGTGGTGCATTTCTCTCGCCCTGATGAGCATCCCTGCTCACTCAGACAGCACACAGTGGTGTATGCCAGCCATCTTTATCAGCTCTCCTCCACCCTCTAGTTGGTGCCATGTTCATACTGCTAGGAAAAACAAGACATAACTATGTTGTGTCATGCAGATAATTGCCTTAGAGACCCAGGAAAGGGATCATGTTCAAAATCTTGAGATGTTCACTGAGACTACCTAACTTGCTATTATCTATGGTTAAATCGTCTAATCTAAATAACAGCTGAAAATTAAGAAAGCACAAAACTATGGCCTTTTCTTCATCAATGAGGTCATTAGAAATCACACCAGAAGAGAAAAAGAGTATATCTTAATTAGCATGTGAGGCAGAGCTATAAAGACAGAATGCATTGTTCAAGGTCACCTAGAAGAGATTTTTTTGCTGTAAACATAGATCAGTAACAGTTAGGACAAATTGTCCAAATCATAAAGTCCAGGACGTGCAAGCAGGATCATACACGGAATTACTTTTTTATATAATCAATTGTATAAAATAGTTCACAGTTGCATAGAATGGACTAGTAGCAGCATTTGGTTGGGTTTTCTTCTCAATTTTTCCATAATTTTATGCAAATTAGAATGGACTGTGGTTTGGGATTTGGGGAGTATGGATCTGTGTAGTGGGCATTTTGAATAAAATATATGGACTCATCTAGATGGCATACATGAATGAGCAATCTTTTTTTTCTTTTTCTTTTCCTTTTTTTTTTTTTTTAGTACATTTTAATGGATTCTTAAGCACCTGGCATGTGAGTCATGGTGTTCTCAGTTACCCAACACCAGTATACCAGTGGGTTGTTTTTGTTCCTACACTTTGGAAGAAATTGCTGAAGGAGTAACAACGTTCCCGATTTCAGGGCACTCGGCAAGTGTACTGGGAGATTTAGATTGAAATGTTTCTATACATTTGGAATTTGGAATTATTATATTTTTATAACCTATGGATGCATGTATGGGGAAATCTAAAATACTTTCTTTGAAACTTAAGTATTTTGTGTGTGTCTAGTCACTAAGCCCCAGGCAAGGATGAGAATTTTTTTTGAAGTAAGCAAGATAGTTCAGTGCAGCTGTTTGTTGTGTGACTTTTCTGAGGTTACTGTCTTGTAGTAGTGAAGTGGTTTAGAAAATTAATGTGCTTATGTCTCTATATATCTTTCATGCTTATTTCTGGAAAGTAAAAGTTGATGTTACAATTTGGATTATTATTAGTACAGATCTTTTTCTCTGCTCTTTAATTTGGCAGCAATGGATTTCCTGTATACTTGCTGATGATTAAGTCAGTTTTGGCAAACGACAACTTTGGGGAGAAAAATCATTAAAGTCTTTTTGGTCTCAAGTTTGAAGAGTAAGCCCTTTTTTTTATTCAGTATCCACTATTCTTCATGGGACAGTTTCTGTTAAGTGTGCAGACTACAAGGTAGTGGTCTCATAAAATATCTTTTCAGATATTTTAAATTACGATGAGGAAAGAAAGGACTGTGTGGATATGTTAATGCTTTTAGATTACCTATTTTCAAGAACTGTTTTAGCTTTACCACAGGCTGCATGGAATTTGCTCAGTTGTGATCCTGGAATTCTGTCAGTTTCCTGTCTCTGAGGGCAGGAAGATATTAGCTACTTAATACTAAATTTTAATTATCACACTTCATAGGCTTTCCTTTTTGAATGGCTGTACTATGTGTTGTGTGCTGTAAAATCTATTACCACTGTGATTTATATTATGACAGCCTACAGATCTGGATTAATATGCTGCTTTATAAATACACTGTTAACTTAGTTTCCTCAGTGAGGTAATTAAGTATCTGTTTCAGCTGGATGAAATTAGGCTAATGAGCGAAGTATATGGACACTCTAAAATTGCGGGTTTTTCTGATTAACGCTTTCACTGACTGATGTGTCTCTCTGAAATACTTAACAGCACCACGGTTTGTTGTAAGAGAGGGTAGAAATGAGGCACTTGGAGGTTTTTGCACAGGGAGAAAAGAATGTGATAAGATATCACAGAATGCAAAAGTAGGAATTTCATCTGCCGAAGGGTCTGGACACAAGGTATTGCTGATTATTCAGATAGTGATATCCTCTCTCTTTAGAGCGTCAGAACAAAAAACTTACTATTGAAGAAAGTTTATGTATTTTCAGATAATCAGTGATTTTGTATTCATTCCACTGCCATAAGATGACGTAACCCTCAAAAAAGAGGAATGCAGCGAGGGGGTTAAGCACAAGAACAGTTTGTCCCTCCTGAGCAAGGTCCTGAGCAACTTGATCTGGCTTTGAAGTTATCCGTTCTTTGAGGAAGTATTTGGATGAGATGGTCTTCAGATGTCCCTCCCCTCTTAAATTATTCTATGCTTCTAAGGATAACTGGAGATAAAGTCCTTCAGGAATGCTTGTTTCATTATACTGGTTCCCAAATTGTTCTCTCATGAGACAAACCGTAACAAATTGGCACCTGAATGTTCCAAGGTTGATGACATTATGATCACTCAAGTAAATGGTAACTTGATGGGTTGTACTTCTTTGGCATAGTTACATTTTAGACCTATCTGCTGGTTGTCTAACTTACAAGGCTGTTGCAGCTGAGTTCCAGGGAAAACAGAACCCTGTCATGGGAGATGTTTAGGAAACTTTCCTGTCTGACCATCCAGGAGCCACTCAAGCAGTCACAGTCCCACCACCTGGGCTGGGACCGAGACCCCTTCACAGAGGGAGGCCCCAGTGACCCGATGGCTGCCCTGCACGACTCCCTGCACACTCACACATTCAGAACAGGTTTTCTTACTTGCTCGACCCCAGGTTTCCCATATCAGAGTCTTAGACCTCTAGATCCTTAAAATAATTTAATCATGGTGCAACAACAGAATAACAGATTATGCCGAGAAGTGGAGCCTGAATAAAGGACTATCTGGGGCTTTTATAGGCCTCCCTTAAGGCATGCAATAGTCTGGGGTCTTCCTGTTGGTTCATTGGCTCCTGCTGTGTCTCTTAGTGTCAGGTCACCTGGCTGGTGCCACAGGTTCCCTGCCCTTTGCGGTTCATGGCCTCTTTCCAGCCAGAGCTCAGCTGGCACTGCAGCTGCACCCCGAGCTACCTGCACTACTCTTAAACAGAATCTCAGGTTTGGCCTCTCAGCTGCCTCTGTGTCTCCATGTCCCACAGCCCCTGGTGGGCCAGGTCTCAGCACCATCACTTACAAATTAGGTCTCAGACATCAGGATGGATATTCTTCAAGATGTGCTTAAATGCTCAGTACTCACTGATTTGAAATGAAAGGATAGCTGGAGTGAACAGAGACTGAATCTCATTCTCCAGAGGTCAAGGCTAGAAGTAAAACCAGTGAAGATCTGCTTCTGTGGTGTGGTTACTCTGTTCCGCAGGCTGCTGAGCACTCACCAGTCAGTAAGATATGCAATGGAAGGGGTCACTTGAGTCTGAATTTTTTGGTTTCCTAAGTTGAAAAGTTCTCCTTTATTTGTGTGGCTTATAAGCTGGTTTGTGCACTCAATAATCAGTAAATCTGGTTTGGTCTCTCTGTTGTAACATTCGGTTAAGTGAAATAATATGAAGAAACCGATGCCTGTGATTTAAATATTTTTTCAACATGCATTTTTGATGTTGAAACCTTAAACAGCATCTCTCTTGCACAGACAAATCTGTGCCAAGGGTAAGGGGTTACCACAAAATATTTCTGTTAAATGCCAGTGTATGTGTATATAGATTTATGTATTTTGGCTATCAAGATGTGTTCTCAAATGTAAGAGTTCTTAAATCTGTTTCTAGTCTATTCTGCGACACATACCCCAGTTGAAAAAGGAAAAAAAGTGAGGTCTCTTTGACTAATTTGAAGGTAACCTTCAAACAGCTGCTAGAAACAACCTTAAAAGGAAATGAAAAATTAAATTTTCTTTACAGATATTTTCCATTAAAAATGGACACTACTGCATTTCTTATTCTCATTTTAGATATGCTAAAATTATCTAATATAACTTGCTAATAATTTATTTTTTAAAAAATTCATTAGCACCTGTATGGCAATTTATTAGGAGACAGCTGTAAGGATCTCATCAGGAACAGAGTTTAAGAGGATGGTTGCATTATTACATTCTTTTTTTTGCCTGTTCTATGCTCCCTTTGTCATTCATTAGATGTGCTCAGAGCAGACTGTGCCTGAGCATTACAAGCTCACATGGTTCAGTACCTTGCTAATCTATCAGTTGACCTCCTGTCTTAAATTTCTGACCAGTAAACACATTTGAAATATAGTAAGTAAATCTTTTTTTGATGCTACAGATATCTGGTTTTCAACTAACTGTGTTAATAAACTATGTAGTTAATATTGTCCAGTACAAAACCCATCATGTCACCACGCAGCATCAGATCGGAACAGTGCTCTGGGGTCCTGCAATAACCAAAGGAAAATACCAAGCAAAGCCACTCGATGTCAGTGTTGCTTCACCGAGTTTTGCCTAGCACAGCGTCCTTAAAAGTGCTGAAAAGTTCGTTTACAGAGAAGATGTTTAAGTAGAGCCCAAGCCTTTTGAGCCATGTCTGGCTTCTGTGTTGCCTCGATGTTACTGTCCTCATAGTCTCCTAAATATTCTGTATGATGAAGGGATGGGGATTACAGCTTCGTCTGTTTTGTGAAGGGTAAGAATCATATCTTTGACAGTTTAGGTCCACATTCAAGTATTTGGTGACTGAAATCAGGAGTACTTTTGAAGTTAATTATTACTGAAAATTCATTGCATCCAACTGTGGGAGATAAATTGGCAAGATTTGGAGCTTGTGAATTTTGTCTGGCTTTGATGCAGCAGAATTTCGGAGGGGGAAGTTATTTAAATATCAGTAATAAATTATTTGCATACTTACACATATGCTTCTTCTCTGCCTACTGTTGTGGTTTAACCCAGGTTTATGTAATACATGTGGCTGATAACCTACTTTTTCACAAATTCTCAAAATTCAGGAATGCTGTTTTGAACAGTGGGGATTTTTATCACTGTTTTTGTGTTGTTGCGTTTGTCAGCACTCTGTTGTAATTCCAGTAGCTTGTATAATATCCCCATATGCTGTGTTCTGCAATGTATGAACTGCACAATTTGGTCTCTCTAAATTAGTTCCTATCACCCTGTTTTTAAAACTTGACTTTCATTCTTATCCAGTTGTGCTTTCTCAAAATAGTTAAAATTTTTCCTAGGATTTGTCTTGGAATTTTAGCCATAGTTCCTAAAGACACGAGCTTTATGTGACCAAGATTTTTGCCTGTCTTATTTTCCTAAGTCTTTCATTTAGTATCACCTTAATCCTTTAGCCATACTTAACTTATTTGAGAGAAACAGAGCAGTACCAAAACTGAGTTCATAAAAATTGTTGGTCAGAATAGAGACAAGGATGAACAGGAATTAATTTCTGCACAGAATAAAAAGGTGAGGAAAGCTCAGTCATTATATATTAATTATATATTAAGATCTAAATCATATATATGTTTTGCCAGTGGCCAGCCAGAAAGGTGTTTGTAGCTTTGGATTAATGATAGCACGTACTTCCCTTTACCCAGTGATGGTGGAAGGGAGAACTTGAGGAAGCAAGCTGGATGCTCTGGATGTTCTTGGAGAGCAAATGATGCACATCAGCAGGAATACAGGTTTAGTTTAATACTGGATATTTGCAGATATTTAGTTAAGTGATCTTTCTTCCTGAGAAAACTTACAAAGAGCAAGTCACACTACAGAATCACAGTGTTTAAGGTTGGAAGGGAGCACAGTGGGGCTCTGGTCAAGCCTCCCTGCTCAAGCAGGGTTGTCACAGAGCACATGGCATGGGATTGTGTCCAGATGGTTCTTGATTATCTCCAGTGAGGGAGACTCCACAATATGTTCTATTACTTCCATCTATGCCTGTCTTAGGTGTGAATAACTTCATTTAAGTTCTATGAGCATATGTAAACATAAGTATAGTTTTTGAACTTGCCTGCCAGTTTATGTGAAGTCTAAAAGCAGTTCTCATGCAAGAATCCAAAGATTTCCTACAAAATATGCTTCCACATGAAGTGGGGTTTAGGGCTTCTCTGTCGGAGCTTGCCAGAAATTTTTCCTTTTGAGGTCTAAGTTGGAGTAGGGTCTTAGATTTTCTTTTTTTTTTCTTATCCCTTGAGGCCAGAGCTAGAGAATCAAAACTCCTTACTTCATAAATCCACCATGTATGTAAACTTCCCATATGAAGAGGAGCTTAGAGGAGCTGATGAAAATACAGACTGCTCCCACAGAGGTTACCCCATTTATTTTTGGAACCTGTTGTAAATCAGGTTTTAAAAGCCCACCATATCTGATCTATGATGCAATAAATATCTCCTTCTCAATACTACCTGTATTCTAATTTTTGACTTATGGTAATAATCTTTTTAGCATTGTGCATAAATATTCTACTAGAATTACATTTTTATGCATTTCCAGAACAAAAAAACAAGCAACTATGTAATCACTTGAAAATAGGTTTTACTTATATAAGATTATCAAAAAAGCTAGTTGTGAAACATCTAATATTACAACAGTGTGGGTGAATACACTGACTTAAATGTATAACCAAAGGTTCCCCATGCTTATCCTTTGGTGTTCCAGAAAATGAAGTTTTACCACTTCTTTCAGAGCAGGAGAGGGTCTCATAGTTCTGATAGCTCAGGTACATCATGATACAATTCAAGCCATGAAAAGCCTGCACAGTCTGGGAGTGTATAGATTAAGGATTTATAACTAACAAAAACCAGCTGATGGTTAAAACATCATGTGTGTGTGATACAACATGTTTCCATTAGGATACTGATGTATTCTAGGAAGGTGGACAGGTCTTTATGCTTCTTTAAGATTCAAAGGTTGTAATATTGTGTAGTGAGGAATAGGCTTGTTGTTATACATACCTAGGCATCAGTTTTCCCTTAAAAATATTGATTTCTTTGGGGGTTTGTAAATGAAATGTTGCTTTGTGTCATTGCTAACTAAGAATACTTTATTAATTTCAGAGCTACAATGAAGAATGTTTTTCAATAGTGATGTTGTTATCAACTTCAGATTTATGGATAATGCAGTTTTTTAATTATCAAAATAATTGTTGGAGTAAAACAAAGTTTCTACACAAATTCCACATCAGCTGTAAGATGTTTGCACTCATGCATGCACACACCCACAGAGAGACACCATCCCTTGCTGTTGTTGGGGGACAAATGCTAATCCTAGGAGTTCAGACACTAACCTGGGATTGATGAAAACTGTCCAGTTTTACTGACTCTGCAATTAGGAGGTGGGAAAATCTCAATTACAGACTTTTTCAAACATCTTCAGCATTTTCGTGCAAGAAGTCTGAGGAATGGAGAATATGTTCTTGTGTGTTTAGCAATGGTTCTTTGGTTCCCTAATGCATTTTTTTTGCCTGTTTCAGAACATTCAGAGCTTCTATCAAACAATGATTAGAAAAAAAAAAAGGCTAGGCTCTTTTACACAAGTACCTATATTTGGGTATGTTTTTGCACATGCATATTTATGTGTAGAAATGTATTTTGATTTTTATTTCATGGTAAATACTATTGTAGTTAGAGGTACTAAACATTTCAAAACTAAGCAGCACCTGACTGCTGAGTAGCTCTCACTGTAGCTGTAAGGATTCCTGTCCACTTCTGACTATTGAAAGTGGGAAAAGATCTGTGTTGTGAAACACTTGGCAGACATAAATACCTCAATTATGAAGTCCTTGAACTGCACATTCAAGTTAAAAAACCAGAGAAAACAAAAAACACAAACCACAAAAAGAAAAAAAATATTGATGCTTAGAGGTTTATTCTAATGAACAGAAGTACGATCACCTGTCTTTAAAAAGTGTATGTTGTTAATGAGTGGGCAGGGCAAAGAATAAGTATGCCAAAAATACTAAAAAGTGAGGGTCTGTCTCAAGCTAAGAAATCCTTTCCTTCTCTTTCTTTTTTCTTTTTACTTTTGCAGTGCTGTGGGACACAGTTGTGGACATCAACTGAATGTAACTCAGTAGAATGAACTGTGATGCATTTGTCCTTGTGCCAGTCTACCTGTTGCATTTGGAAGCAATCTCATTTTTCTAAAGTTGTTTTGGATAGAAAATGCTTCAGTTTTATTTGCCTTAATCTAAACAATAAAATGTAAATTAATTTATATTTTAAAATAGGAAACATTAAAAAAATACTTATTTTTATTGCTTACTGCAGAACAGTGATTGGGAAGACACTTCACCCACATGATGGATCTTGCATTTCAACCTAAATTTCTTTGCCATCCAGAGATACAGAAAACTTAGAGGAAAGCTTACTGTGTCCTTGCTCTATATCAGTTAAGGCATTTAAATGCCTGAACATTTAAAGCTCTTCCAAGCCCTTATCACTTTGTGTCTGAGCACTCTGTATCGTACACAAGGTGCATGACGTTATTACAAGAACAAACGTTACTTGGTGAACTGTCTGTGCTGAGAGAGCCTTGGCTGAGTGGACAGCCAAGAGCAGAAAGGACTGGCTTTGAAGAAGAATGATTGTCACAAGAATTTTTGGCACTTCCCGTGTGAAGCCGATACCTTGCAGTCCCTCACTGCACTTTGAGCTTGTTACTCTTCAGTTTGAGGTTTTAGCCTACAGAGAGAGTCTGTGTGTGTTTCCAGTAGGACTTATTGCTACCTGATGTTCTGCATTTACTACATAAATAAGCTTTTTACTGTATTTAGAAGACAAAATGTTGGTGGAGTAAGACAAGTCTTCTAGCACGAGCTTTACTGAGGTCTTAATGCCTTCCGCCTGCAGCCAGAACAGCTCCCCCCAGGAGAGACAAGGCTGCTCTCCCGGGCTTGGCAGAGAGATGCCTGCTCTGCTGGGCACTTCTTGCTCAGATTAGCATAGCCCAGCCTATATCACACACACACCCAGTAATACCTCATTTTGCCACTGGAATGAGGCCAAAAGCACAAGCATTACAGGGATATAAAGCAGGAAGT
This sequence comes from Edolisoma coerulescens, assembly GCA_013397115.1. NCBI lineage: Eukaryota > Metazoa > Chordata > Aves > Passeriformes > Campephagidae > Edolisoma > Edolisoma coerulescens. The sequence continues at coordinate 53,901 of VWZW01001197.1, forward strand.
TACTGGAAAGAATCACAAACTAACGTGAGACTAGACCAAATTTTTGCAAACAGCAGAAAATGTGATCTTTGTTGTAGACAGTTCTTGCATTTAATGTAGCTGTTTATATGATTGAAGCGCTTAATAAGTGTTTTCATTGAGTATAGTTACAGAACAGCTGCAGAAATCCTAAGTGCTTCTGTTCATTTTTTTCTTTCTCTGTAGTTTTGGAACTGAAAAATCTCAGAAGAAAACTGGAGACTGACACAGATCAGGGTGATTCCTCAGCTGTGCATTCTCCTGACAGAGGCACTGCTTTTGTGGGGTAGGAATGATGAGAGGGGCAAAAAGGAAAAGAAGCACAGTCTGGAGGAAGATCCAGGCTGTTCGCTTTGAAGATATCAAAGCCTGGTGTATGAGAAGGCTGCCTATCTTGAAATGGGTGCCTGTCTACAACTGGAAGGAAAATTTGGTTCCTGATACAGTGTCTGGGATGATGTTAGCCATCCAACAGGTGACTCAAGGTACAGTTGACTCATTTCAGATTAATATTTTAAGTTTTTCTGGTCATATCTAATGTTGATTTGATCTAAATAAAAATATAAGGAAAAATATATAGTCTTAACTCATGTATGAAGTGGATGTGCAAATGTGGATAGAAATGCATTGTGTTATTGTAGTTAATTTCTGTGGAACTTTACTATTTATCCCATACCTCTGACAATTTTTCAAATATTTAATATGGAAGGTGAGAGAGAAGTAACTCTATTCGTACAGGATATGGTTATATACAATGTTTTATCAGTTAAATGACCACCTTTTTCTCTATTTGACATGGAAAACATAATATAAGTAAATGATAATTGCACTATAAGATATGCTATTCTGGAAGAAACACGTGCATGATACTATTACCTGTAAAATTACAAAACACAGCAGGAAAAATTCACAACTTTCTGTGCATAAAGAGTGTTCCTGCCAGAGACACTATCCAGGGAGAGGATCTGCAGCATCCATAGCTTGTGTGCTGATTCAATGCTGTATTGCGTTACCTACCACACCTCTTTTCCAGAAGCAATACAAAGTAGGGGTGGAGTTAGACCCCATTTTACAGCTTAAAAAAAAAAAAAAAGAAAAAGGGAAAAAAAAAGAAGGAAAAGGAAAAACTCTCCAAACCCTGCACAATGACCTGCAGAAACCTTAAGTTCCAGTCATCTCACTTAGTAAAGTGAGTGCTACTAGGAAATAAATGCTTTTGTCAGTTTTTGGTGTCTCTTTGATAGTGTCACCTTCTTATGACATTATCTTATATTTGTCTCAGACAAATCACAGGGTCTTATCTCAGATGGACTTTAACTCCTTCCTTCATGTGAATGACATGTATTGTTTCTTAACAGTCTTCCATATTAGGTATGCTTAACTATCATTCATGTTAAATTTTAAACACCCCTTTAACTGAGTTATGCTGGAGCTGGAAACAAATTATTTGTGTAAGTATTTGTGCTTTTAAAGTAATTAGGAACATCTGCATTGGCATGATTTAACTCAAGGAACCTTAATACCATAACTCTGCAAAGTATCTAATTTCACTGGTATGTGTGTATACAACAATTGTAATTAAAACACTGTTAGTAACAGTATGTTGAAATTCATAAAAAATGCTATATTAAACAGCATTTCTGCAGTGTTGGTTGTTTCAGCCAGGAATTTTTGTGTTTGAGTCTTGTACCAAGAAGTTGTTTAATGTAACAGATAAATTTAAGAAGATCCAGTGAAGACAGAAAATACTGGTTTGTGTTTTCTAGATTATTATCAAGTACTCTAGAAACAATATTATCCTTATTTTATGATATTTAAAAAGAAATTGATTGAAACCCTTCCCTCCTGCTGATCTGTTTTTTCTTTCTCTGCTTGCTGCTTCTCAAGATTTCGGAATGATTTTAGAGGATGAAATAGGAAGAGAGTTAGAGACAAAAGCATTTCATCATGTTTGTGGTGCTTAATTTGAATGCAAGATATTAGCTCTTTCCCTAGTGTTGTAACCATTCCAGTTACCAGAACTATTCTAATATTTCTAATAATAAAGACTTATGCATGAAAAAATGTTCCATTTGTTATATAGCACAAAGCAAAAAACCCACAGATTTTGAAAGGAGCTATTGTGACTGTTTCCTTCCACCAACAAGATAAACCAAGAAATTTTGTAATGAAATGAAAGGCATAAATTCTAAAAATAGCAGGAAAAAAAGGTAACCAGTGATAATTGACTTGTTGAGCATAGTGTTGACCTCAGCAACAGGTTTAAGCAAATTCAAGTATAAGGAAATAAACCTGAGTTATGGAAGTATTTGGAAAAATGTACAGTTGTGTTCATTTGCAACAGTTTTCTGAGTGATGAAAGCTGCAAACTCCAGGGTAGAGAGCAGTCCAGTAGCTGGAGAATAATTTAGAAAGGCCTTCCAAATGAGCTGTGTTTTTCTCAATTTCCTTCTGTGGGATTTTTTACTCACCTGGCATTGGTCATATTCAGATTATTCACGTTGGCAACTTCTCTGATCTAGTGTAATGTGTTTGTGTTCCATCTTCTAATCTAAATTTTAGATAAAATTGCTGGTTTAACAGCAATTTAATAGTAAGGAAGAAAAAATGGAAGCCACTATCCATACAGTGTCATAGTGAAAGCAACAAAACTGGGCTGGGAGAGAGGAGACCAAGGGGTGTAGCGAGATGGGAAGTAAAGGCATGGGATTGTCATGATGTGCTGCTCGGCATTTGTGATGAAAGAGTCATTGCTGAAACCAAACAGTCATTCTGCAAGTGTTCTATAGTTGTTTCACTGTCTGCTAAAAATAATAAATAAATACTAATTCAGGAGTCCCAAAATTCACTGCTGAACTCTTGTGTCCCATTTACCTATTGAGACAACACTTGTATTGTCTCTGTATGTGTCCTCTAGTTTTAGTCCTTTATCTACTTCCACAGAATATGGAGGAAGCAATTTCAAAGATAATTATGTTTCTAAAAAATTTATGAAAATACCATGTAGGAACAAGACCCTACAAGTTCTAAAAAAAAAAAGGTCCTTTCAAATACACCAATTGGTGGAAAGGTTCACCTGGATTTGCACAGTCTTAGGCTGCAAAGTCAGTCAGCCACAAGTCAAAACCAGTAAAGGAAATCAGGCTTCATCAGTTCCAGCTATTTAATATTAGTTCCAACTATAATAATGCTGACATAGAATCCTTATTCTTACTTTGATACCTAAGGTTGCAAAAATAATCTTTGAATCTAAAATGAACACCATGATCCAGTCTTGAAGTTTGCTGGATAGGAAGAAGGACATCTTGAAGATGCTGTAATAGGAGGTTAAGAAATTTGAGCTTTTATGTTTTGGTAATCACTACATAGTTTGTCTGAAAAATTTCTCAAAAATCTGTTCTTGATAGACCAGAGCAAGGTGTATCTAAATTAACAAAATAAATCCCTAATTGTCTTGTCGGATTAGCATTCATTGCTCTCTTCCCTTTCCCTTTAAAACTTATTAATACTCCATCAACAGTGATTCTATGAAGAGTCTTCTTTCCACTTCATTCTGTATCCCTCATTCTTGCAAACAAATTAAATTGCTAGATCCATGTAGATGTCTCATAAGTGCCGAATCTTTTTTTTCCTTTCCAAATCGAAACTGGTAATAAAACAAAGGGTCTGCAGTGCAGGTAAGTAGTTCTCAGCAAGATGCTTTTGTGTTCTTCACTGGTCAATGAAGACTTAGTTTATAAGAGTTAATGAACATTAAGTTATTAGAGAGCATCCAAAGGAGGGTAACAAGGATGGTGTAGGGTCTTGACTGGAAGCCGAATGAGGAGCAGCTGAGGTCACTTGGTCTGTTCAGCCTGGAGGAGACTGAGGGAAGACCTCAACACCCTCATGAGGGGAGGTGGAAAGGCAGGTACTGATCTCTTCTCTCTGGTGACCAGTGACTGGACTTGAGGAAACTGAGTGAGGAGGGCTTTAGGTTGGATGTCAGGGAAAGATTCTTCACCCAGAGGGTGGTTGGGCACTGGAACAGGTTTCCCAGGGAAGTGGTCACAGCACCAAGCCTGACAGAGTTCAAGAAGCGTTTGGATGGTGCTCTCAGGCACATGGTGTGACTCTTGGAGTGTCCTGTGCAGGTCCAGCAGTTGGACTTGACGATCTTCGTAGATCTCTTCCAACTCAGTTTATTCTGTGATTCTATGCTTGTGAGAGGTGGTGAATGTGTTTACATCACGTTTTTTCTTTTCTTTCATTCACTTATTAAGTTGTCTATCTTGACTGATAAGTTTTTTCAGTTTTGCTTTTCTGATTCTCTCCCCCATCCTTTGAGGAGGAGTAAGTGAGTGAGTGAGTGGCTGGCTGGGTACTTAACTGCTGGCTAGAATCAACCCACCACAGGTGTGATTCATCTGACTAAATCTAACCATCTGCTTTGTTCAGCTTGATTAATTATATTAATAAGATTTCCTCTGAGTGTAACAGGCGATTAGCTCGGGTGTAGACCCTGATGAGGCAGACATCAAAGTTTAGGCACCTTAGCCATTATATCCATGGCATTGTGGGTTATAAACAGTTCATGTTCAACATGGCTAAAGGCAGGTCTTACTGTTTTCTTTTCTGTAATTCATCCATTGATCTGTCACAATAGAATTATTTGTGTTTTTTTTCATGTGACATGGTCACCCCATACTCATATAAGAAGAATACTTTGGTCAGCCTGGGTCTGAATTTTTCTTGGTTTTCTTACATGATGAAATTAAGATGCATTATGATGCAGTCTTTCCATGTAGCTAAATCTCATGAAACTGTCATCATGTTTTTTCTGTAGCCTTCCAATCACGTGCTATAGTCCAATCATATCTCTTCAGAATGCAGCTTCTTATCTTATTTTCACAGTGGTAACTTTTATTACACCAAAAAAATTATTCATCTTTACTTTCAAGGCCTTTCATAGGTGATCTTTCCTGACATTATTTATTCATTACCAAGCTCTTGATCCATCTATCATTAATGCACTTTGTTATCCTTCTTCATTCAGTCTTGTCTTTTCAAAAAAATAGCTTTGTACCTCAGGATTTAAGTTTTGCAGTGTATATTGGTTGGCAGTCATACCTCAGTATTTTGCTATTTAGAATGTGGGCTTTGTGGTTTGTTTTTTCATTGTTTGTTTCTTTTGCTGTTTGTTTTCTTCCTGGGCAGAACTGTGCACACTGCTCATAAAGGCTGGCATATAGAAACCATGTAATTAGTACCATGATCAATCAGTAAGCTTCCCTGAATGTAACAGAAGTAAAGCCAAGTTTTCCTGAAAAACTTTATAAAGCAGACCCTCTGTCATGCAGCAGAGTTCATTGCCAGAGGAATTATTCCCCAAGTTAGTCTACTTGACTATGTATTTTAGTGTATGTATCTTATTTATGTTCTCTATACAGGTAGGGGACACAAATGTGTCTGAAGCATTTTGGTCATGACATGCTGTGAAAATTAAGTGTTCTGCATAACACCTGAAGTTGCCTTACTCTTTCTGGATGTAAATTCCTAATGTAGGTACCTAACTTCAGACAACATCAACCCTTCTCCCCAAGCTTCTTCCAAGGTCTCTCTCGGGGTTTTGATAATTATAAACCTCATCTTCAAGCCGTTAATGACCAGGGAGACTCCTGCTTACACAAATATATTACTTAAATTCTATTTTTTGGTAATTTGCCGGATGATGATAATACTTACACCCTGCACTTTTCGTCATAACAATTTAGAGCTCCTTACACTGTCCAATAACAGAAAAATATATGGGTAGGGAAATAAGCCACACAAAAATGCTTTTGCTTGAAACAGAGAAATGACTTATGCAATACTACACTGAGAGTTTATGGTGCAAAGAATTCAGGTTTCAGTAGTTTGCTACTGATAAGAATGTCCAACATCGCAACTGAGTTAGACCCTTCAAAAAAACCCCAAACCTACAAATGTTTTTCCAGCCTTCAAAAAGATGAGTACAAAACACAGACGTGCGACTTTCTTCTGAGGTATTTGGTCTGAATGGAAGCCTCAGTGCAAAATTAGAACTTTGAAACTTCATTTTCCTGAAGGATGATGACTTGGCCATGTGGGAAATGGTCAAGCACATGGATATATAACTGATATCAAACAAAGAAAATTAAACACTTTCAGATTGAAGGCTGAGATGGGTAATCACCATCTCAGGATTCTGAAAAACTAGATGAGTGTCATTGCGGATCTGGTAAGACGTACTCGAGGTGATTCTGTTAAATTTGGAATTATATTCTATGACTGATAGTATAGTGTTGTACCCTAGTTACAAGTCTGTATTGCAGATGTGGGGCTGGACCAAATGCAAGCCATAGAGTTGTATTTCTCTTTAGTAATAATAATAATAGTAATAATGAAAAAAATATATGCATATCGAGCAATAAAGGATACCAGAGTGATTGATTCAGCTATGCAATTCTGAAGCAAGACTCTAGGACAGCTGATGGTTTTGCTTCAGATTTATGAATGGATTCTAAAGACAAATCTGCTGCTGCTCTCAGTTAGCGGTGGTTTTAATGATGTGTTGGAAAATAATTACCCCGTTTGAAAAAAAAAAAAAAGGGCTGCTGCATGAGTTAGGTGCAACGAATCTGATGACCACTGGTAGTGCTGTCTGTTGATCCATTATCACAAACATAGTGTGTCGTTTTGGTTGCCTCTGTTCATGGAAGATGATCTCAGTAGAAGATAAGGCTAGGAGAAGGAGCAGAAAAACAGAGATTATATTTGAGAGAAAACTTAAATGGCTCAGGCAGATTAATTAAAACCTGGAAGGTTTTTTCCTTATCGGGAAAGGTTTTTAAATTAAAAGACAGTTGCAGCACATGGAGAAATGAAAATAAAGTAACATTAATACGTTTAGATTTAAAATTGGAAGTACTTCAAAAAATATTGCATTTAAATATTGGGGTAAGAAGATAGATCTCCTTATCACATAATTCCATTCATAGATGTGCTAAATTACATGTTTGGCTGTTGTAAGGGGGTGCAGACCACAAGGGAGGGTCTTCACAAATTTATGCTCCCTTTCAATATCTGCTGCTGCTCAAGGAAAAAAAAATAATGAAGTTTTGAACTTGTGTTAATCTATTAAAAAGCTAAGATAAATGTGTGGGAGTTTCAAAACTAAAATACTACCACTGTATTTCTGATTCAATCTTTTCTTGCTAAGTTTGTGGATTCATAAACATTATTTTTTTTCTTTTGAAATAAACATTTTTCTGTGTGCTATATTGCATGTGCTCAAAAGCTGCCCATTGGAAGCATGAGGGTGTAAGATTTGGACTTTCAAATTTATCAGATTGCAGTGATGTCAGTGTTTGTAGTCTAAAAAAAATATTTTTTTTATAGGCAGCTAGTTCAGGGATATGCTTCATATAGAATTTATACGTACATTTGCTGCCTTTCCTGTGACCTATCATGAACAAGAAATGCTTTGGCTCAAGTGGATTTTGGTGGGCTGTTTTTTTGGAGGGTGGAGGGCCCTTGAGACATATTTCCTCTAAAAGTTAAATATGTAGATGGCATCTGATGAAATCAGTATTGTTATTTCTGCCAACTTCTTTTTTTTTTCGTTCTTCAAGCCCAATAATAACTCACTGAGTCTTGGTGTGGTTTGTATGTTTTAATTAAAGTTAATTTAATCTGGAGCTGGATTTATTGCTGAGCAACTAATTCCTTAACACTGGCTGGAGACCTTGACATTAAACAAAATTAACTATACTGCCTTCCTGCATTCCAGAACGGGTGCCCAGTGTTTTGGAAGGCATGATGCCAAAAACTTATATAATTTTTTTTTCTTAGCTTTTCATGGAGGAACCCCAGCTGTGTCTTCTCAAGGGTGATAGTTGCCGGGGGTTTATTTCAGGCTCTGATCATAAATGTAGACATAAATATACACTGAGCTGACTAACTGGAGCTAATAATTTTATTAAGGGGTAAAGCTGCCTTGTAAATATACATCTGGCTTACAAATAACATGTGTAGATGAAATCGAATAAGCACATTTGGAAACAGAGCCAGAAAAACCTCCTGGAGAATGCATTGGAGAATCCATGTAGTTCATGATTTGTGGAAGAGAGTGTGCAGTTGAACTCTGTTATAGTTCTTCCATGCAAAGAATAATGATGTAAGCTGAATATGAAATTTAACATGTTAGTGAGCAAATGTGGGACAATGTTTCATACTTTACAACTTTCCAGCAGAGGAGAAAGGCACTTAAGCTGCTGTGCATGCAATGTTTTATTTCTAGTGTCTATAAAAATTCTTCCAAGTTACACATGGGCTAATACAGACCTGTCTAACAGACTGCTAGAAATGTGAATTCAGCTTCTGGATGACCTCTGACTCCTTTGGGGCCTCATGCCCAGGTACACTCTGGTGTACATACATCTTTGTGTGACCAGATGAGCTGCACGGATCCCTGTGCCTTGGGGTGCCTGAGCACCATGGACAGAGAAACCCAGGAGATGTTGATTCTTGAAGGAAGAAGTGACACCACAGATAATCTTCCAGATCATAAAACTGTTGGTGTTCAGATCCTTGGCCACCAATTTGCCAAAATGAATGCCCTTTTCATGGATTTCAGAAATTCCAGTTCATCTGTACAAGGCCTGTAGTCAGTCATGACAGGTTTTTGTTTCTCCACAGCATTGATGCTTCTCGAAAGATTACCTCATAGTTACCTGCTTGCCAGAAACTTCTTATGCTTCATTTTCTTATTCTTTATTTTTATATTCTTATTCAGTTTATTCTTACTGAAATACAGAGAAATTTACCTATAATCCACTTTCAAAATACTTCGTTGATTCTGGAGGTGGCCGAATTCTTCAGGTATTATGTCTGACTGGTGGATAATAGTTCATAGAACTCACTGTAAAACAGTTTATAAAATCTCTGTGGCGTTCAGATATTGTGTCAAATTCATCCTAAAGAGGTCTTAATGTTTCATCTCAGATTGTCTGTCAAGACTGATAGCCTTTTTTGAGGAGTTCTATTAAAAGAAAAGAAAACACTAGAAATTTTTTTATGTCTGTTTTGGATGTATCTAAACTCTATTATGTACAGAAGGGTCACGCTGTCTTGAATAGTGAAATCATAAATGGGTCCTGCCATCCACTTGTTTCTTGTACCATAATGTTTGCATATTTTCCTTTTGGACATTAAGATACAAATGGCAGTATCTGGAGATCTGTAAAGTGGCAGAATAGAACAGTGTTTTCTCAAATCTACCTTTGATGTGGTTGTCAGATGGTACATTGGGAGAGCTGCATTTCAGAATCTGTGAAATACAGCAAATTCAGGTACTATTGCTACCACAGCTGAGGTGCTTAACTCTCACCAGGCTGAAGGAGTCAGTGGCATGGGAAGGAAATGCACTGAAGCACCCTCCAAAAAAGAGGGTGGTTGCCAAATCAACATTGTGTGGTCTCTGAAAGATTGGTTCATTTTTGAGGATCTGTCCTTCCATTTTGTCTCTACGTTCTTCATTTGCCTCAGGCTTTGAATGACAGAAGAACCAAGGAATGCTTTTAAGCTCTTGGTACTTTGTCACAAAATAAGTCAGACAGAAGGTACAATCCACTTGTGCAGCCCCAGCAAACGGGGCCATTAAGTAACAGAGGTCTTGCAAGCATGACGTAAATGTGCATTGAGAGAACTGATGCTGAGCTTTCCAGTTCTTGGAGGTCAATGGCATTATTTCCAAAGGATCATTTTGTGTTAAGAGCTTTTATGAAGCCATTGTCAAAGAACCCTCCAGAACTGTAGGTTTGTGTAGGGAAACTCTTATGAAATGTAATATTAATTTTTTTCCTGTGGTGGGTTGTTTTTTGCTTCAATAGAAAATATCTGTCCTGGAGTTAGAAATTAAAGCTTGGGATATGAGTCACTGGTTGTCTGATTTGTTAGTTCTCCAAGAAGCATTGATAGGAGACTCATTAAATGTGTGTCAATTCTACATTTTTGGGCATCCTCAGAAAATACCTTTCTTACTGCATAGTTCAGCTTAGTGAAAAAATACAGAGATTGTATTTTTTTGAAGCGTCAGAGTGGACACAACTGCAGATAACAGTTTTGAATGGGATAAGATGAATTAGTGTCATTTAGGGCTCCATAAACCTGGGTCTGACCATCTTAGTATAGTCACATTTAAGAGTAAAAGGCTACAATTACAGAAAGTTATTTGAATATATACTCTATCCGAAAAAATTTTAAAATATATAGCTTTTTACAGTAAATACTAAATGATACTAATGTTGATACTCCTCAAATTAATTATAGGCTTAATACATTCCTGCTTCTTCATTTAATTTCTGGTTTGTACCTAGTATTTCCAAAAGATATGGTAGATCTTTCCTCAGAACACACGTATGTGTCATGAGCATATTTCCAGATGCAGAGAATTGTTAACTAGTTGACCATACTCTGGTGATTCATAGCTCTTCCTATGGAAAGTATGTTTTTATTGCTGTACTTTTGGCACTAGTCTAATTAGCAGGAACTACCAACTTAAACGGAGACCTTTCTCCTGCAGTAGGAGATGGCCTTGTTTCTCTTTGTATCAAGCGTGTTATTTTGTAGTTACTGGCATTTGACACTGATCAAGAGTGGGGAACATCTCTTGCTTTTCAGCATGGTGTGCCAGAGGATTGTTAAGCACCTGGTGCTAGTCACAGGTCATGGTTTTCAGTGAAAGTGGGTCCCACAATGCACAATGTTATCTTACGATAAGGGAGGTAGTTAAAACAAACAATATTAATGTACTGTATCCAAACTTACTGTTCAATATTTGTTTGCATTTCTTTTCATGGAATTTGTATTCTTATATGAAAACCTTAATGTCACTGCCATGGGGGCTTCTCCATATTACCAGTGAAGACTATGTGAGATCCTTACTTTATGATCTATTTCTTTTAAGTATTACTGTTTGGAATGAAAAAATAAAATAACGTTTCCTGTCTTTTGGCAGGAAAGATCTTGAGCATACGGAATGCATTGCAATGAAGTTTAATATGAAAATTAATGAAATAAGCTGAAATATACTACTGATTACATCTTGAAAAAGTAGTTGAACCTTTTGAACATTTTATGCCTCAAGAAAAAGACTTCAGAAAGCCTGAAGTCTTTACTAATTCTATTTTTATAATGACTCTGTTCTTACACACTTCAGTAAGTGACATGTTTCAGTAATGAGAGTAAAAACCTAACAAACAGAGCCAGGACTCAAGTCAAAGGCTAGTAATTTTAGCTCTGTCCTGATTGCCATGACCTCACCACGAAAAAAATGACACACTGCTTCTAGAAACTTAATATAAAAGAATGTGAAATGTCTATGCATGAAATGGAGAAAAACAAGGGCTGAATTTAAGTTCAGATTATCTGCCTGTAAACAAGCGATATTTATCAGAAGCAGATCATCTGGATTTATAACCATCTCCAGGATTTACAGGCTCTTCCCAAAAACCTTCTAAAGTACATAGCTGGCTCAGCATTCAGTACGGAAGCTTGTGTATTTCCCTTATGCTTGTCCACGCAGACAGGTAACTTCATTTCAATTACGTTGTTATAATTAAAATGAGGCTGAAGTTATACTGATTTTTCTGATTCCTTTACTTTTTGGAGAATAAAATAAATTGGCCTTGCATAATGCTTTATTGCAAGGCTGGAATATCTGTGTGAGTAGTAATCGACCAGTGAATTAATTCCAAATCTTTTGTCTCCTTTTGGTTTTGTTCATAAAATGGTTATTATAGAAGAGCTTTCCAGTGTTAAACAAGCCTTAAAACTTTCTTCCCCCTATTCTCAATTTCCCCCCTCCTCCATGCTCAATTTTGTCTGGATAGGGTCATGCAGTTCTCTCCTGTGCTGTTTTTATTCTCCTCAGGCACACCCTTCTGTGTTGCTCTTGGGTCAGAATCTTCTTTTACCGCTATTGATCATGTGAACATAGATGTCACACTAAAATTTCAAAGATCTTTCTTGTTTATGATAATGCTGTGCTAAGAGAAAAATGCAGAAATTACTACCAGTAGATGCACTAATTGCACTAAATGCATTGGCTGAAGAGCAACCAAGTCCATTTCTGTTCAAAAGAAGTTTAAAACTAAACACATTTTAAAATATCTCGTTTCCAAGTCATAATTGATAGTGCTACTTTGCTGAGCACACTGTGGATGAAAATGATCCATGTAGGATTCATCTCAGCAAAATCTGCATTGTGAGGTTTTTCTAAGAACAGATGAACTGCTTCAGCGAGAACTTGACACTTCTGATCTTTTGGCATTTTCTTGCCTCCCCCCACTATGTGCACTTTTACAGACTCAAATGAAAATTTAAGAGGGAGATTTTGAATAAAAATGTTCAGAACTGCCTCCGAAAGCCCATAAACAAAGACATTCTTTGGCACTCCATATTATTAAAGCCCCATAACACCAGCATTTCAGGTAAAGAATGCTTTCTGGAGCAGTTAGGAAAGCTTGGTGAGAACAATTATTCCTACACATTTAGTTTTCTCTGGAGATTTCAAATGTACAAGAAGGCAACTCCATTCCATAGATCTGAATCACCTCTGTCACAGACCACACATGGTCCTTCTCCCAGTGCACACACGTCTGCCCTGGGCTTGTGAGAATACTCAGGTTGAAGGGGGATTTCAGAAAGGCATCTTGTATGTTACACAGGCCAGTCCTTTCTTCCAGACTGCACGATGAGGTATTCACCAAAATTAATGGAGCAACTGTGCAGGGCAAGTCCTCCTACTCTTAGTTTCCAGTAGTAAGAGCTGTGAAATGGCAGTAGAGCCTGCAGATCTGAAGCATAGTCTGCAGAGTCTCCTTCTGATGACTTGCAAGAAGTCAGTGCAGTCTGACTGGCTTTCTTAGGTATCTTGAGTTGAACAGCAACCAAATCTGCTGCTTTGCAAGAATGTCTCTGTTGAAAGATAAAATCTTGTCATATTCTGAGACTTTCTAAGTAAAGGATGGATGCTGTCCTCTATAGCTAAGCAAAGAAGGTAATTAGTAAGTCTATAAAGTTAAACCCTAACCAATTCAGTTTGTTCTCCATCTCAATATTAAAGTCAAATACTTTCTGTTTCTGAACTGACAGCTTTACATGATGAAAGAAATGTTAATATCTAAAGGCTTAAAAACCCCAGGCACCTAAAAAGGATGAACTCTGGAATATTTTTTTGTTTAAGAAATTAGAAGAAAGCAGACTGAAGGGGCTCCATCCAAACCAAAATTACAGGTTTTGAAGTATTTTTAAGAAATAACCATCCCACCGCCTGGAGACCTGGCAGTCTCAAACCCATGTTTGTGAGAGTGGGGGTGAAACAATGCCTCCTCCTCCTGTGAGGCCTGGCTATTAAAGAGGTTTGAAACCACTGATGGAGACAACTTGGAAACATGGTAGGATATGGGGGGGTTTGATGATGAAATGAAAAACCTTCCACAGTTCTTTCTGATCCTTATTGTACAGTAGTTCACTCACAATCTAAGTTTTAATAAATGAAGGTGAGTTTTTTCCTGCTCTTAATAAAATTGTAGACATTTCCTCTTAAAAATAAAAAACAACAGAGCAAACAGAACAGTTTTATCTTCATGAAGTGAAGTAATTCTATTTAACTTTCTATAGGGCTGGCCTTTGCTCTTCTGTCTTCAGTCCATCCAGTTTTTGGTTTATATGGATCTTTCTTCCCTGTCATTGTTTATGCCATATTTGGAATGGGACGTCATGTTGCAACAGGTAAGTGTCTGTTTGCTAAAATAGTTTTCAAAAATAAGGAACTGGGTACTGAAACTTATTTTTGTTTAAAGGTCAATGGAAGGAAAATTATCTATGATTAAACAGAAACAAGATGTTTTTGTGCTTCTCTTTACAACTATTTTTTGTCAGTTTAAGTACTTTAAAGAGTGTCATTAAGAATATATTGGAGTTACTCCTGCCATTATACTTTAATATTGCACTGACACTTCCTTTGTAAATGTAATTTACTAAGAGCTTTTGTATTTTAACTCTGCTTTAGAAATCTGCTTCAGGCTAAGAGTTTAACAAAGGGCTCTGCCAACAAGATGTATGCAAATGGAAATGAAAAAGGTTCGACTGCCTCTTAAATCATAGAAAACACACATTACTTCTCACCTGTCTAAAACACAAATCCTGCATTTCTCAGAGGAAAAAACCCACAAAAAACTACTTTCTGAGCCCATTACCTGCCATTGTATTAAAGCCAGAGACTCTCCCAATGAGGACTCTTGTCCTCTGGCAGAGTAGTTAGGTAGATAGCGAAAGGTGCTGCCTGGCTACTCTGCTGGTAGTTATGAGTTACTTGTTTACTCTCAGCAGAGCCTCAGCAGCTGAAAAATTGAATGGTTTTGTTCTCCTAATAGGTTGATGAATGCTCTGTTTCTGAGCCCAAAGAAATCAAATTATGGAGGGAAGCTGGAAATACTACGCATTAGATTGAACCACAAATTCTTTGCTGTGCAGAAGTGGGCAATTGATGGCCCCTGAACTTTGCAAGAAGGATGAGATGGGCCCAGTAGCAACACACAGAATGACTGGGGAAAGGGAACCTGTGGCTATCAGAAGATTTAAGCAGGGAGGAGGTATCTCTTCCTTGAAGAGGAGAAAATATCCTGAAAGGAGAAAAGATGGTTCTGGGTAATCACACTCAAAATGAACTCTGCAGAGTCTGATTGCACAAGTGTATGCAATGTTTTAGTAAGAAGATAGCAACACATTTTAAGTACCCTTTTTGATCAAAAATATTCAGTTAAATTATGAAAAAATAAAATTCTGAACAGCTATAAATTGTCTTAGAGAAAAAGGAAAGCTGAAAGATTGTATTCCCTTGATGCACAGAAAGTATTTGAGCCTTTTGATATCCAAAAAGGATCTGTGGATGTGTTAGTGTCTCAATATGTAATGAGTAAGGGACTGTAGTCAACTCATGTTAAAAGGGAAACATTCCAGAAAAAGGTGAAAATTTAGAATCTGGAAAATAAATTTTACTCTTGAATAGAGATAGATTAGTATACTCATTAAAGCTTTAGCCTATATTAAAAAGCTGTTTCAAAACTGAAAAATTTAGCAGTGCATTATCAGAAGTTTGTTGGTGTAAGATTATTAGGAAGACAAGAATCCATCATATGTAGGAAAGTAGGTAAGTAAGCATCTGGCTGACATAAATTCTAGTAATGAAAACAGATGATAAAATAGGTAAGCACAAGCTCTTATGTCTGATGTTTTATCCTTGGGAGGGAATACTGTTCAGAAAATGACTTGCTGAGTTCCACAGCTTCGTGTCTGCAGATTTCTGCATGGTCCTTGGTGTGGAAACCTATTCCTTTCATAGGTGTCTACTTCAAAATTCAATCTCAACCAAAAAAAGGCAACAAAACAGTTTTCTTGCATTTATGGAATGTTTTTTAATTTATAAATTTGTGTGACATACACTGTTGATCCTTTCAGTAGAAAGGCCTCATGCACCTGTTCCACCAGGCTCAGTTAAGGCATCGTGGTGTGTAGCTGAGTGTGTAGGAGCTACTCTGCCTGCCTCAAATGCCCCATAATTCCTTATGTACATTGGAGACAATCTCTTCACTTACCAGAATTTTCTGTAAGAGCTGTGATGCTCTCCGTATGTACACAGGCTGTAAAAGTGCCCTTTGCTAGTGAAGGCCATCATGTTAATATGAAATGGAAAATCCATCAGTGGCCCTGTTCTGTCAACTTTTATTCACTTGAAAAGCCTCTTCTTTGAAACAGCTGATCTACTTCAAAAGATTTCTCAGCTGAGCAACAAACACCTACACCTTTTTCATGACTTTTTAAAATATAATTGATTTTGAACCATCCTGTCAGACAGCTTTGTCTGCCATAATAACACATACAAGTCTTTGATTTAAGATAGAATTTTAGGTAAGATCTTTTCAAATTTAATTTTATGTAAACTGGTTTTCTGGGGGGCCAGGGGGATTAAGTAAAAATAAGAGAACAGCCAAAAGGAGAAAAAAGCAATCTGAAAAGCAAAATACTTATAACTATCCTGAGTGTTGCTTGAAGAAAATGTGTTTTAGGCCTAGATAAAAAAGGAAATGTGATTTAAAAAGCCACCCCTTCATGGTTCAGCGGCAAAATTAAGGGGACTGTCATGGGTAACAGTTTGGCACTTGAAAAATGGAAAACTTGGCTAAATGAGGTGGGCGGGAAAGCCATGAAATGTGACAGGTCAAACACATGCAGGAGTATTAAAGGGCTAAAAGAATTTAAGAATTCCACAGAGAGTATGATCAAACTGATAGTTAAAAGTTCTATAAATACACCAAAATCAGGACACTGAGAAGTAAACTAATAGGACACCTTTCTGACAAAGGGGTAACAGGGACGTTCTGTGGCAAGGTCACAGGATTATCAAGTTGCCAGTATAATTTTGCAGAGTAGTTAGAAGGTCTCTGCAGGGAATCCTGGGAATTGCAGAGCTGTTGATAATAAAAATAAAAATACTGAATCGTAGAATCTTACAACCATAGAATTGCCAGGGTTGGAAAGAACCTTAAAGATCATCTAGTTCCAACCCCTCTGCCATGGTCAGGGACTCCTTCCACTAGATCAAGTTGCTCAGAGCCCCATCCAACCTGGCCTTGAACACTTCTAGGGATGGGACAAAAAAAGATATGTGTAATCAGACCCTGTTGGAGAGGAATTAATGTGACTTCTGTAAAGGAAAATCCTACCTCACTACCCCCAGGCTACCGTATGAATGTCAACAAGCACATGGAGAAAGAATATACTTTGAATATAAGATATCAGAATGGTCAAACAGCTGCTGATAAGGTTCCATGCCAAAGGTTACTAAAGAAACTAAGTTGCCCTTGTGATAGAAGGAAAGTCCTTTTATTAATTATTAGCAGGTTGACGGATATGAAGCAAAAGGCTGGACCTCACGGTCATTTTTCAGGGTGGCGGTATTCCTGGTGGGTTCCCGAGGAATTCGTGCTGTGAGCTTTACTCTGTGAAGGCCAAGGTGAGGGTAGGACTGTGTTCACCAGGTCCTGCAGCAGTAGAAAAAAGGCAAGTTCAAAGAGAACTCTCTTTAAAAGACTTTTAAAGTATAGATTAAAGAAAACAGTACAGCAGATGGTGAACTTCTGGAACCTGCTCTCAGAGGACACTGTGGAGGGAGAAATTACAAGCAGGTTCAAACAAACCTTTGACAAATTCATGAATGCTAGTCCACAAACAAAATCAAAAAAGGCCAGCTAAGGATGTACTTCTCTAACACAACAGCTATGGATGCTGGCAAGAAGGGCAATGGCCGGCAGAAAGTGGCCAGGCTTGTGTGCTTTCCCCAGGTAACACCCCTGACTGTCACAGCTGGAGACAGAGCACTGGGCAAGATGGGCCATTGGTCTGACATAGCAAGATATTTCTTATGCTCTAATAGCTCTGCATGTTTGTGTCTTTCAGTGTTGAATTGTCATCCTCATTTATCTTTGTGTTATTAAAAATGCTTTATCTCTCTCAGCAAATAAATGTTTTTCTCATAATTTGCCTCCATTTATTAGAGTGCTTGGTACTATTTAATGGGCTAGGTACTATAGATATAGTGTGAATTAATTGCCCTAGAAATTTGAATGGTGAACACTTGGGATTCTCAGACAAATAGCTGCTTGATCACATCCAGGGTGAGTTAAAAGCATTTCTGATAACTTGAAATTGTTGTAAGTTGTTGTATTTGAATCTCTTTTGTAAACCTGTCTAAACCAATGTGCTAAAAAAAAGGTTTACATTTAATTTGCCTGTATAAATGGTATTTTACAGGAAGAAATGTGTGTTACATAGAAAAATCACCTTAAAAATTGTTCTTATGATGACAGGAACGTACAAAATGGCACTTTTACTCATAAAGGCCGTTTTGAAAAAGAGACTATGAGTGATGAGTACAGACAGATATACAATTATTGGTGATTAATGTGTGGCTTTTTTTGCAGGAACTTTTGCTTTAACTTCCTTAATATCTGCCAATGCAGTTGAGCGCCTTGTTCCTTCAGTCAGAACTAATTTCACTGCAAACAATAATTCCGGAATTTTGGGTTTGTCGGAATTTGAAATGCAGAGGATTGGAGTTGCAGCAGCAGTTTCATTTCTGGGAGGAATCATTCAGGTTGGTGGTGATCACATTTTCTGTATGCTACTGATATTCTGCCTTTGCAACAGCTATGACATTCGTAATACTTTTTTTACTTCTCTGAGAAGACCTAATGAAAACATCTGGTTCAATGGTCATAAATTATGAAATTAATGTGCTTTGAGAATTTGCTGCTCCTTTGTTGAGATGTAGTAATTATCTGTATACATGCTCCTAGTGTGTTACAATATGAAGCAAAACCACATTCAGTCAGCTCTAATATAATACTCACTTGCAGTTGGTGTCCCCTTTCCTTCTCCTTCAGAAACAAACATGAATCAGCTCCTGGTAAGCACTGACATATTCCTGAGGCTTTCTGTTGCCCTTGGCTTGAAAAGAAATACTATACAATATCCAATAATTAAAAACAGTAGGGAAAACTTCTTTAAATTCTCTTTAGAGTTCACACACCCATCATTAAAGTGAAATAGTAAAACAGATGTCTTTAAATGATTCTCTAAAGTTTATTCAAATGATCAGAGGTCTTTTAAATTTCTTCTTTTTTCTTATTCTGGCCACAAGGGCCAAGTTCCTTTATCCATTGCCAGTTGCTTAGGTCTTCAAAGAAGGCTTCCCTCTTTCCTTGTGAATATTAAAATAGAAGAAATGTTCCAGCACGTGACATTGCTACACCTCCTGGGTACCTGGGCTCCTGAAAGAAACCCAGACTCCTCCACTTGGTACTTTGGGTCCCTCTACCGTGCAGAGGATGAGCAAAGGAGACCAGAATGGGATCTTCAGTATCCTGTGTGCTTGGCAGGAACTGGGGCATATACTTATGTTAGTCACTAGGAAATACCAAGCAGCATTGCTATTTCTGTTGCATTTTTATAATTCTTTTATTGGTTTATGACCAGGATTCTTTTGTTGGATTATGGCTTGGGGTGGGAGCATGAGGGACAGCCTACAGACAACACAGAAAGCAGAGCTGATGCAGATTGTGCCTGGCTGTGCCTGCACGTGCTGTCCCAATGCACCAGTATGTGAAGCACAGCACTGTGTCTTATGCCAGGTGCTTGCAACAGCAGAGCATGAATGGAGCTCCTCATGCAGGAGTCCTGTGCTCACAGCTTAGAAATCTCCTACATCATCCCCAGGGGCCAAAATACCTCACACGGGAATTTGGTGCCTACATTCATGATCTAACTTCAAAATCCAGTGCAGAAATTATTTTGCTTGGTGGCTGCAGAATCCCATTAGATGTGTAAGTCCTCTAGACTCTTTCATCCTGAAAAGTTCTGCTTTTTCATATGCCTTCAATTGCATTGGCAGTTTTATCTCAGCCTATGTCCTGTTTAATCCTGACTGGAATGAGAACTAGTAAACCCTCCCTGCATCTTCAGAGCAGGTCTGGTAGGGAGCTGTGTCATGTGCATGGACTGCTCTCCCAGGTCAACAGTGTCACTTGCATTAGAATCATATTAACACAGCTGGTGCTTATCGTGCTGCCACTAGTCCTTTCTGTGAGTTTAATGGTTGGAGACCAGAGTAAAATACTTATGTCCGAAAGAAGTGCCTTGAAGTCATTAATACTGCGATATACAGGTGAAAGTCTGGATCAAGGCTGAGATTAAACTTTGCCACCTCCCCAGCTGCTGTTAAGTGTGGGAATCTGTGTCTGATTCCAGCTCCCAACTAACAGTTGCTGCAAACCCCAGATAACGTGACAGGGCACACTGTGCTCTTAATGAAGAGCTAAATCAGTCACCTTCTTCTACCTGGAGTTAATGTATATTCTGGGACAAGAAGAATTTGAGGCAACAGTGTTTCACTGAAGACATCCTGAAATGCAAAAAGAATTTGTGTTTTCAGTGTAGTTGGTATTTGGGATGGTACTGCTCTGGGAAGGGAGCAGACCTGGGTTATGTTATCTGCTATAAGACTTTAATTTTTCTGAAAAACAGTCAAAATGCAGTTCTCTAATCATCCACTAGTTGCACAAAAACAATGGATGCTGTGACTAATCCATACCTTGGGCAGCCTCCAAACAAGGGATGAAAAGTCCTTGACAAAACAGCTGTTTCCTTCTTAGGATGAGTAGGTAAAGAGCTGAACACCCTTGGCCTAAAAAGCAATTTTATGCTTTTTTTCCAGTAGCCTGGCTAAGTACTCTAAACAGCAAATAATGCTATAAAACAAGGGAAAACATACAAAATAGTGACTAATGGAGGGAAGGTGGCGAGGAGATGTTTTTGAGATGAACTGCTGTTGGCTAGTTTGTGTTTAGTACAGATCACAACTGTGCATTTGTGTGTGAGGCAAACTCTGAGCAGGCTCTGTGAATCTCAGTGCCATCCAGACACAAAATAAATTAGAGCAGTTTTCTGATCATAAGACAAGAATAGGTAGATCTCATCAGAATTGAAATCTGAGGCTTAGCTGCTTAAGTTTTTCTCAAGTAATAAATTTCAGAGTCCTAAACTACTTCTGAAATCTAATGTTTGAGGAAGTGTTCATAAAAGAGGAAAGATATTTAGTTATCTTAAGAGGCATTCTGGTGAAGATAAAATAGTATTAAAATAGAAAATAAGTAAACATAAAATAAAAACTGTAATTACCAAAACCATTTAATATAATGCATTCATTATTTAATTTTTTAAAGTGGAATGGAAGGCATAATGAAGATTTTTTTTTTTAATGTTTGTGTAGCTGCTACTCTATAAAGATAAACAGGGCATGGAAAACAAATCATGTTAATAGAATTCTTCCCTGCTATTAAATACCTCAGACGTATTGACGGGGAGAGAAAATGATGGAACATAACAGATACCTACGGAGTAATTTTGTAATTAAAATTGGATAGTGCCTTTGAAAAAATCCTCAAAAGAGCTTTTGGGTAAGATTTTTTTCCCCTATTATGTGTGCAAGAATACCTGCATAAATACATGTGTCTCTAAAAATATCTCAGCATACTAAACTGAAATTCAAGATTAAGATTTGCTGAATAGATAGAGGAAAGCTCCTTGCAGGTCAAATTGAGAAAAAAAAAAAATTACCCTAGGAAAAAAGCTTTATTCTCTTAAGACCACAGTGTTATAGACTTCAGTTGGGCTACTCCTCTGTAAATGAGAAATAGCTATTTCTTGCATTCCAGTCTTGTAACATTTTTATTGGTAAGTTTTTCTTCTACTGTATTTTAAAAACCAATGTAATTAGTTGCTGATATACAGTGTTGGAAATAAAAATGTTTCTGGTTTTCAGGAGAACAAATTTACACAGTCTATTATCAATTTGCTTAATAACGAAGGAGCACATTTGAATAAGAAGGGTGTTTTTGTAAGGCAATATTCTTGTCCAAATCTCTATTTCCCTGTGGGAAAAATGATGCTGCACTATTCTATGCTACACATAGCTCTGGAGGTAAAAGCATGAGTCTATTATACAGTGATAATCAGGAAAAAAATTCATTTTCCTTTTACAGTGGAAATACCTTCTTGCAGGCTCATATTCTGTATCTTGAAAACTACAAGTAGGCTGGGTGGGTAAACTGGTTCCCACAATTATGGCAGAGCATACCATGTGTTAGTACAGAAAGAATATAGAAAATACTTTTTCAGGTCCTGGAATGAAGAAAGTTCACTCTGCACACTATCAGAAGCTACCAGACACCCTCAGGACGCCCAGAATGAATGTAAGAGCTGCAACTCAGAAGACCAAAAGCTACTGACCTACCAGTTAGATGTCTATTGAAACAGGCCTTGGAGAGTTTTTAATAGGCAACTCAGTCATGCTGAACTGTGTCTGACTGTTGTCTCCAGAGGGTCCATAGATGTCTTCACTTTTGCAATCTTTGATTTTGAGATAACCACTAAAATGTACTAACAGAGAGGCTCACAGCCTGTACTGTTTCCCTCCAAGAGATGTTCCCCATGTCTGACCTCATCTACCCAGCCCATGCAGCAAATGATTAGAAAGGGCACCACCACTTTTGCTCGCTGCAACAGTGAAAAAACCCCTTCCACTACAGTGGAGTTTTGAGGGGCTTAAAATTCATTCTCCAAAACTGAATCTTTGCAGAAGGTAACATGATATCAGTCTTGATTTCTGTGGACAGAAAGTTTGACATTAGTGATTTCCAAAGAGCTGTTAAGTGATAAAAATTTTTACTGGCCATGAAGTTAAATTGACTACATGTTGAATGGAATTTTAATAATAATAATAAACTGAGCATGTTGTCATGGGAAGAAAGTATTGAAAGTGGACAAGAACCAAAGGTTCTGTATTTATGAACATAGAGGGCTTTGCTTTTTGCAATTGCTCACTTTTCTTCTCCTGGTTAAATTCCCATTCTCTTCTACTGGTCAGAGTAAAATTATGGAACAGTAAAGACATCTGCAAGAAAGGGTTCCCTTAGTATTATCTTTCTTCCAATTGAAATTTACTTCTTTTTTTCTATTTTTTTTTTAAATCACACCTTCCACCGATTCCGTCTAATCACTTCTTTTATACCTTGTTTCTCTCTTACTGTGCACTACCTCAAGGCTGCTTTCCCTCACTTTATCTTATTTTTTTTTCTTTTCTCTGAAAGGTCTTGATTTCATTTACATGAATTTATTCAAGAATGTATACCTGGTGAAAGCAAAATTCATCTCAAGAAAGTTACTTCTTAATGAGCCTTTTTTACATGGTGTTATGTACTGAAAATGCCACACAAATAAACAGTAGCCAAGTGCCTTGCAAACCGTTTTTATACTGCACATGTTCTTTCCCTGAAATATGCTTAGCTCTAGGAACTAAGTTTTTAAAAATTAAAAATTCTGAATACAATTCTAAAATGTGTGAAAATTTTGTTTCTTTTGCACTTTAAGAAAATTCCAGTATTACTACAAATAATGAAAAGAGAAAAATATTTGCCTTTTTTTTTTTTTTCTGTTCTAGCACTTTACTGTCACTTTTCTCTGTAGTTTGTCTGCATCAGGAATGAAGAGAAATCACACAATATACCAGAAAATACAGTGGAAGACCTGCAAAAATGAGCATCACAACCAAGAGCCAAGATAAAGCAAATTGTTAGACATTTCTTTAAGAATATTGAACTTTCTAAATTTTGGTCAGTGTTACTGGGTGAAAGATTTTATGACATAATGCAATGTAATGCAATTGTGTGCTGTCAGCTTAGCTCAGTTTCAAATGGTGTTTATTCAAAATGCAGTGGCAGCCAAGCTTACATGGCTGTTGCCCAGCATGGAAGGTTAATTGCAGAATCAATCTGGGCCTGTGTAAATGCTAATAATTTTAAGTATATCTGTCAAGAAAACTCACATGGAACTAGATTTGGGAGGCTTGTTTCAAAACATTTTGCCTCCTCATGATCTAAGCACTTTCTGTACATTACTCGTGTTGCAAGGAGAACAGGAGGTTCCCATGCCAGCTAATGCTGAAAATTACACCCTCCACCCAGGATGTTTTCCCTTCTGGTTGCTTCACAGTTAGACCTTCTCCATGGCAGATGTGTGGGTGCACATCATATTTATTTAACTATCATGTAAATGAAGAGTAGGATGTACATGCTGATGAAGAGCTGCCTTTGTTTCTGGAACAAGGTTTCTGGAACAAGATATCCTGAGCTACCTTCTGCAATAAGGACTGAGTATAGGCTGTTGCTTATTTAACTGAGTGGCTACAGAAATTGTCTAACTGAAACCATACTCATGGTTTGCATGTATTTTATGTAGCCTACGGCTACAAGAAATCAATAAAAACTATGTTTGAAATGTGATCTTTTAGTTAGTATCCTCCTTTAGAAGCATCCTCTTAAAATGCTAAAGATTAAAAGAAAAAAAAGTAAAAAACCAAAAAGTAAATCTGAGAGTGATGCTGGAGTTTCTTTCAGCAATCATTTTCCTGTAACTCACAATAATAACTTTCTCTGAAATGCTAATAGTAACTAACACTTCTCTGTGATATTATGTAGTACACAGAATTGTCTCTCTGGTTTTGATTCCACAGCTAAATAAACATCCAGTTTTCTGGAAACTAAGCTATTACACACTTAGAAATATCACATTCAGACAATAGAAACTGATCTTAGAAAACAAACAAATATTCACTAGGGAAGGGAGAATTTAATTCTTATTGAACTTTGCTACTGTGAACAATGTTTTAAATATATTAGTAGGCACACTGTTAGAACATACAGCTAAACAAAATATCTGAAATTAGTAATTATCAGTTTTAGGCCTGACTAACTAAATTACTACTCACTGAGGGTATACAGTAATTATCATTATTGGAGTCCAATCGTGAATGGCAATCAATGTTCCAATTGCTCATAGTACAGAGCAATTTACAAGCTATTATTGGGAAATAGAAGAAAAAACTCAGATTTGATCTCTCAAATGGAAGAGGAAATTGCTCACTAGAGGTTTTGTGGTAAATTAAAAGCCACTTATTTTGGTATTTTTGCTTCTTTTGTGGTACTAAGCTCAAAGCTCACTGCATACAGGTGAGTTTTATGGTGAAAAAAATGAATGTTGTTCACGCATAAAGAATGGTAACATCTGAAAATGATACTTTTAGCTTCAGAACAAAACAAAAAAAAGGCGAGGGAGACTGTAATATATTCCAAAATGATGATATTTAGTATGGTAAACACAAAATTAACCTCTTAGAAAGTATTGTAGCAAACAACTCTGTGCCAAGAGCATGTAACTTTTCAGGCAGAAGAACAGCAAATGCAAAAGACCATAGAAGTAAGAAACTGCAAAACTCATTCTAAGGGGAGATAATGTCAATGTAACTTAATGTGGATCAGAAAAGCATGAAGCACTATGTAAACCACAGTAGCATCTGTAGTCGTGTAACAACTTTGATGAAAGAATTAAGAGTTGTTAAATCTCATACTTCAGAGGGAAAGAATGTTTGAGGTCCAGGATAAGGGGAGAAAACAGTTGAATACAATAATACTTTGTCCTGTATTCCTATGAAGTACCTACAATAGTTGTAGATTCTGCCGTAGTTTAATTCCTGGATTAGAGGTCTCACCACAAGACACTCCATAGCACCTCATAAATTTGGTATCTGTTGAAATTATTAATGTTGGGAATCCTGACAGTGACATGATGGCAACCAGTAAGCTGGAGCAAGATATGGCCCTTGGCCCATTTAGGCTGGATAGCAGTAGAAAAGGAATAAGTCTTAACTTAGAACCAGCCTCACTTTTTGAGTTGCTGTACTTCTTATTGCAGTGTTGAGTTGATGTTTTCATGGTGTTTATCATGCTCACGTATTTGAGCAGGATACTAAGAGTTTCTTTGAGTCTGCTTTTGTTACTAAACCGGTGTTAGAGTCTGGTAAACTAGTGAGTAAAATAGTGCAGGTAAACCCACAAAACTTCAATGGGTTCCATTTTCAGCTATATTTGTCCTTCAAAGGACTTTTGCTTTGTATCTTTAGCTCATTTATCTTATAATTTATTAAAAAGACTCTGGCTCATTGTCCTGTCACCAAGAAGCTGCATTTTATAATTGCTGATCCTCCTGCCTTTGCCTTTCAGGTAGCGATGTTTACGCTGCAGTTGGGCAGTGCCACTTTCTTGTTAACAGAACCCGTGATAAGCGCGATGACAACAGGAGCAGCTACACATGTGGTGACTTCACAAGTGAAGTATCTGCTGGGAATGAAAATGCCATATATATCAGGACCACTGGCATTTTTTCATGTGAGTTCAGTGGAAGAGATGGGTTACTTCATAAGCTAACATTTTATTAAATAACTATGCTGTTTGTCCCTGTGTAAGAGTAAGGAATTTGTTATGCACATGTGTGAATGAACAGAAGATGAGCCTTCATCTTGATTTGACTGTTTGTAAGAAGAGATTTGGAAAACTTGACAGAGAACTAGCAGGAATGGGCACAGTAATTAATTTTAAATCTATGTGTTAGGGCATCAATAACTCCATTTATTATTCTGAGCCATTATACATTCATACAAGGAGGGCAACCTCTTTCTGGATCAGCAGGTGGAAGGAATATAAATATAAATTTAAACATATTTCTTAATATGCTGCTGAATGAAATCTGACCATCATTGCGGTAAAAGTAAAGTGATCCATGATTTGTGCATCACCTATACAAAAATTACTCTAGATATGTTATTTATATGACACGATACTACTTTGCCATAAACATGGCAAGAGGACAGCTTTAAGGTAATTTTTATAAAATGCATGCAGCATTTCATACAGTATTGTTGCAAATGAGTGGTTAGGCTGCCTAAAGAATCACCATCAGAGGTATCAGTAAAAAGCATGTATGAGCTTAATATGAACTTACAAAAGTGAAATTTTAACGGAGTTCAATGGCAAGGTTCACTCTATTACTAACTCCATGGATGAAGCATACATAGGAAAACGGCATTAGTATCAATTTAGAATGGATTACATGGAGACTGAGGATGAAAATGGGTAAGGGTGCAAAGAGTATGAATACAAAAAGATAAGGGGTGCAAAAGGGTTTAACAGAATTTCATCATTGAGTAATTTAAGACTTATGAAGTGATTAAATGGGATTTTTTATGAATATAACGGTGACTTAATTACAGTTTCATGATAACAAGATTCACACCATAATAATTTCACACTCACACACACACAGGTAGAGATATATACATGTCTGTCTGTGGGTGTAAAGGTGCTTATCAAAAATTCCCCCTGGCTTCAGTGAAATACTCATGGCAAATGCCTGAGTGTTTCTCACCAGGCAGGGGTTGCACCTCGAGGAGTATGTCTGTGTGTGTGCATCAGCCCAGGCCTTGCCGTAAATGATGGTCTTTCGAGTATCGCAGACTTGAGCGTTCAGGAGCTCTGAAAGGTGCCCCACTGAGACGGAGGTGCTGGCGCAGCCCACTGTGGCCCAGAAGAGCTCAGAGGGCCTCACTTAGGACTCCTGTGTGCAGGGTCACAAGGTGATTTGCTTTAGTCATCAGTTAGTTTCCATAACCCACGTTGGCAACTACTGGAGTTTCCAAAACACTTGGAAATTGTTTCCAAAACTTCGGCAACAATGGTGCGGTTCTGCTTGGGCTCCAGTTCAGCTCGGGAATGTGCCAAGGCTGTCAGGGGATGACTGATCACCCTTTGTTCCCCACCTCGGCCGGACAGTGGATGTTGCTGTTACAGTGTTGTTCCCACCTGTATCACGGGAGAGCACCTGGCACGGTCAAGGACACGTCACCACCTGGCTGGTTTGGTCAAGGGCACGGGGTGATGCACCACCATCAGTGTCATGGTTACAGCCCTCGGAAAGTACGTATTGTTGGCTGAAACCTTAAAGAGCAAAGCTGTATAATCTTTCTACACAAAAGACATGAATATATTCTTGAAGGTAACTTATTCCAGCAAGCCCTGAGTTTAGGTGCTGTGAGCATAATCTCTTGGCATTATTAGTATTACAACAGTACCTGCCAAAATGATATTTTGCTCATAATAAAACTGTATTTACTTGCTGAGGTGATATTTACATTGCACTGATAGTGAGACTTCATCCAGTCAGCCACTGAATTAGGACACCTTATTTAAAAGCACTGACTGTGTCTTTGTGCCCTTTATTTTTTCCCATTGTTTTGGGAAATTTGTTAATGTGAACTCTTTGATTAGAAGATATTGCTTTTTAGAATGTTTTTTTCATAGTATTTTATAAATTTGACAGCTTTTCATATGGATAATTAATTGGTAAGTTTTTTACAGGACCAATTTATTAATGAAAATTAGGGGCATGTAATAAATACAAGAAATTTATCCATTTATCTTGTAGAGATATACCTAAAAGTGTCATAGCCATTTTTATGAGTAGTCAGTTGGTTTATGAGACTATTAAAAATGATTCTTCATATATTATTTTTTTTTTATTATTTAAAAACCTTTTCATAAAAGATTCTTAATATGAAATGTGAATAGCCTCTTTTTCATGGTGTTTCCATGGAGACTATACTTACATATAGGAATATTGTCATCTTGGAGAGATGACTGGTGTTAAGTACTGCAGCCAAGGCATAATCAAAATATACATTATGAGCAATAATAAAGAACAGCAGTGATATGAAGAAATATTTCCACATTGGTGTGCTGATGATATCATAAATGAGGTCATTCAAATGCTTTGAAAGAAATCTATTCCCTTATCCCTTGTATTTTTAATGCATTTGAAACAAGTTCTTTGCCTT
This sequence comes from Edolisoma coerulescens, assembly GCA_013397115.1. Taxonomy (NCBI): domain Eukaryota; kingdom Metazoa; phylum Chordata; class Aves; order Passeriformes; family Campephagidae; genus Edolisoma; species Edolisoma coerulescens. The sequence goes on from VWZW01001197.1 coordinate 82,321, forward strand.
TCACTTCTCTTTTGAAATCAAACCCCTTTGAACATATTCCAAAGAAAAATTTTCCTGATTTTTTTTTAAGGTTCTGAATTGCTCTGTAAATTGTGTGAAAATAAATGGCCAAAAAAAAATCTACTCTGTACAACTTGAAAGAATAATAAAAAAGGGGCAATTTTACCATATGAATCTTTTAAAATGTTTCTGGTATCTTTTGGTACCTTCTGGTTCAGACTTATGGGTTGCATTGAGAAGGTCCAGTATCTCAGTCAGAAGCACCAGAGATAAGACTTTAACAATAATTTTCTTCCGTGGTTGTATTTTTATGTGAAAATTATATGAATTAGATAAAAGGTAGTTTGCACATGTATCTAGAGAGTGAAAGGCAACTTTGTCATCTCTCTGGACATGCTCTTTACTTCAAATCCTTGAAATGCAAAGACTGGTACTTTTGCTTACTTTTTTTTTTCTTTGTCCACTCCAAAACACCTCCCACTCACAAAACCAAGTTTTGCCTCAGGCAGCCTTTGGGTTGGCGAAGCAAGAATAAGAATGTTTAATAAAGTGCGATAGGAGAGTTGCAAGTACAGCCAGTGAAATGAATTCTTTATAGCATGTGAGATCATGGTTAAATACACAGAAAGGAACTTTGCATATGGAGAATAAATCTAGTACACTGGCCTTGAGCCCATGGTATTTTTGTGTTTACACATAGTTTATGTAACTTATTAAATTTTGTTTTGCCTGTACATAGTTTGTCACATTTAAGTTGAGCCACACAGTGCAGCATCAGTTGGTACTTTGCAAATGGAAAAGGAAAAGTGAAGGTGAAGAAAAATAGTGAGGGAATACTGCATGTGAGATCTAACTTTACAAGGGACAAGAAAAGTGTCATCAAGTTTTACTCAGCATCTGAAAACAGAAGAATATACTTGTATTTGCCATTTATTTATGTATAGATATGTTTCTTTTTCCACACATTTCTGAGAAAATACAATACTGCAAAATGAACTGCAATGTAAGAAACTTGCTTTGCAAAATGGGATCTTTTGTGGCTGTGTTGCAAGTTTGTTGCAAAATCCTTGTGTGATTTTGCTGAAATTACGTGAAAAAAATCCCAAACCTTCACGTTCTGCTATCAGTCCTTTTTTTCACCCCTTTTTTACCTAATTACTTACACAGTTTACAGTATTTGCCTGTACATTTTCCCTCTAGTGTGACATATTTAAAAAACATCAAAATGAAATAATTTTGAAAATGACATGAGGTTTCACTCCTAAAATGTATTTTGTTAAATAACATGTTCCTTTAATTCTTTTGTTTGCTTCAGCCTCTGTACTTATTTCAGAGCTAATCTTTTGGGGTTTCATGCATACATTAAAAAAACCCAACTCAGAGCATTTCATTAATATATCCAAATACACATCCTTTCTAGAATATAAACCAGTACAACATTCAATATCATCCTATGAAAGTACGTGAAAATATAGTGGAACTCGAAACTGTGGGTTTCCCATGAGAAAAGGAGCATTCAGTGTCTGTATATATATGTGCAAAGCTGGAATACTTCTTGTTTAACTTAGGTCCAAATTTGCACTGATTACCAAAAAGTCCACTGGTTGCTCATAACATTGTCACAGAGGTTCCATTAAGAATCTTTACACAAAACTAGCAATAAAATTAAAAGCACAAGAGGCAAACAGCTCAATTAATATATTATTGCTGATTTAAAAAAAAAATAAAATTGTATAATGAAAAAGACTGCTTCGTACACTGTAATATCAAGCTAAATTCTGCTGCATAATTTCCAAATTATTTCAGTAAGTGCATTATCAAAATATGGTAAATGCTGAATTTATAATTATATTTTTGATTAAAACATTTGTAAACACTTCTTTTGAATCAGATGCTGATGCTATTGCAAGCTTTAGCTTTATATACTTAGATTTAGGATTTACAGTTTGATCTTGGGTAAGTACAGTAACTGACTGGACAGAGTACCACGTAAAATGTATAGTTTAAAGAGATGTCTATTGTATATGTTAATTACATTCATGCTAAGAACCACATGCTCTTTCTTTCTTGTGATAGGGCCTCCTCGCTTCACTGGTCATATCATGAATTGAGTGGTTTTAGGTTTTCAGAAAATGGTTACCCAGGAATCAACTAGTCAGTGGAAGATCTTCAGTCTAATGCAGTAATTAATTTAATATTAATGTATTACTGCCAGAATTGTTTTAGTGTACTGCAGACACTTTGGGGATAGGGCTGTTTGGGCTACTGAATTCGAATGAGCTACAAAGTGTTGGCAGTTCTGTTATTTTTCATTTATTGGCTGATGTAGACTTCATACAAAAGGGTATACTTCAAAAGAAACACCAAAGGATGTACTAGGCAGTTCATATAAAGATTCTGTTGCAAAGTCTGAAAAACCTATGGCAAAGGTTTACAAGATTTGGCTATACATTTTTAAAATTAAGTGGAAGTGTCTTTTTTAGTCAATTTGAAATACAGAAATTCTTTAAGCTTGTTCATATTTCTTCACTAAAATTGTATTTATTCACTCAGTCTTTTGTCTCAGTTTGTCTAGGAAAATTAGATTTAATGCTATGAACACAGATAGCTATGCTGACATTTTAATAGACAGCATTCATTTCAAAACAAATCACATCTCTCTGACTTCAGCAAGTAGGAATCAACCCATTTCTTCCCTTTTCTTGCCACTTCACTTTAGATCTAGTGCAGTCATTGGTGAGTTTGTGGGCACAGTTTTCCAGATTGCCTCCTTTTGTCTTAATTAATTACAGCTTCTGCTTGGGCACTGAGCCAAGTCCTGTGCTCTCTTGAAAATGCATTCTTGGAAAATTATGGGTACAAAGTCTAGTTCCAAGCCACTCAAGACACAATCCACATATTGTCTGATTACAGTGGGGCAATATGTGGTTAAAAACTGTGGTTTAATTGCCATTCTTCAGATTTAAGACATTTCTAGATCATATTATTTAACAAGTTGATTTTAAAATATTTTCCTGGTTTCTGAGAAATGTTTGTGCATTCTTAATCGAAACTCCAAGGGCTAAATTTCAAAGGACTGGACTACTTTTTCCTCTTTATGAGGAAGTTACTTTTCTATAAAAATATTTAGGTGGGTTTTTTTTTCCCTTTTAGATTATGAAAACATTGTCAGAGAGAAAAAATCAGGACATTATTTTTATTTGCTCCTTCTTCAATATGAGCATCACCTCTTCAATGAGTGACAGAATCAGAACAGTAGAAATAAATTTTATCATCATATTGACTACCTTTCTGCTAGAACAGGGTTCTTTCCTAAGATAATTTTTCTAGTACTTTTTCCTGTCCAGTATAAATATATGTATTTAAGCTCCAAACTGTCAAAACTTGTTAGTTTTATACATGTATTTGAGAATAAGTTCTCTGGAGCAGAAAATTATTAATCTTTATTTTGATAAAACTACAAGTGTCACTTTTGATTTATTTCAGTGGTCTTCTTAGTCATTTCCAGAAAAAACACCTTTTTTTTATATATTACTATTATTATTTCAAGCCTCAGTTGCTTGATTTTATTATCCTTAATGTTGAGATTTAAAAAAAAAGTTACTTGAGATGATGTCTAAATCTACATCCTAGATCTTAACTTCTGCTCTCTCTATGGTTTCTATTTCAGGATGCACAGTAGTTCCCAGAATTTAAATGCAGAAGTCAAGGGACTGAGCCTACCTTGTTTTTTCCCTTACAGCTTTAGTAAGCACGTGTATTGTATCCATTTTTATGGCTTGCTGTTCTTCCAGGCAACAGACTACTGCTTTTGTTCATGAGGCCTGAAAATAAGTTGTGATAGAGATCTCATTATTTCTTTATTTACCAGGGTAGATGTTCTAACTTTCTTCACCCCTTCTAACTGTTTCATCAGACTTCTAATTTTTTTTCATTACTTTCTGTTAATCTGCTATCATACTGAGTTATGCCTTATTTCCTGAACCCACAAATTCAGCATAGAGCCAAAATTATAGTTCACTGTGTCATCTGTGCCGGTACAAAGGCAACCGCAATCTTCTGAGTCTGTTACTTACAACATTGTGTTCATCATCAAAGACCCCTGTTGCTCATCACTGTTGGTCATTCTATTCGTGTTCCGTATTTCTAGTCCCCATGTTCCTTATAATTCAGGACCATATTTCATTTCTTCATCACAGATCCAGCTATATTTTTCTAACCTGTTTTACAGGTTGTTGCAGCACATATTAACTGCTGAAAAGCTGAAGGCCTCCCATTCACAGCTCCATAGCTCTGGCCTGGTGTCCTCTTTCTCATTTAACTGCAGTCAGCAGAAAAGGAAACAAACAGGGCTAAGCAGATAACTTTAGTTCTTTAAATAACCAATAACATATGTATGCAAGCTTGGCAACTATTTAGTGTGTGCAGCACCTGGACCTGACCAAAGCACGCTCCATGGAGCACTGTGAAAGGGGCAAGAGCAACCAACGGGGACACTGAGGATGGCCTGCTGAAATTACTCTGGAAAAATGACCCACAGATTGTAGAGGATGCCCTGAAGAGGATGCTCGTCTTGGAAGATTCCTGTTGCATCTCTTCCCATCCAGCCGCTACTGCATTTTTCATTCCCTTTTCTTTTTTCCTCTCTTTCTCTTTTCCTCTCTTTTCTGTCTTTTAAATTTTTTTTCTCAGAAATAACTTTTACTACTAGAGTTGGTGGATGTTATGTGCTATGGCCACTACAAATAAACCTTTGTGCAAGAAACTTTTCTCAACATTTTAATGTGACACTCATTTATTTCACTGAACTTGATGAGACTGAATAAGAAAAGGAAACATATCACATTTATTGGAATTTTATAGCTTGCTTCTACCAATAGAAATTTGTAAATTAATTTATATAAATATTCACTCCTTTTTTTGTGTGTGTGTTTTCAAAAGTCCACAGGAGTAGTAAATTTGTGGATTTCCATCCTTGAAAAATCCAAAGTACAGGCCAAAAACTTGTCCAATGACTCAGCTCCTGCAGTATCGATTCAGCTCTCACTGATTATTTGTCTGAAGTTGTGAGAAGATGCCATAGCATGTGATCCAGAATATATTTTTTTGATCTGTGATTGTTATTTGCTGTTCACTGTAGATTTATGCCTATGTGTTTGAGAATATCAGATCAGTTCAGTTGGAGGCATTACTTCTCTCCTTGCTGAGCATTGTTGTGCTTGTTCTTGTTAAAGAACTGAATGAGAAATTTCAGAGAAAAATTAAAGTTGTCCTTCCCATCGATCTACTTTTGGTAAGTACAGAATTATATATCAGGCTTTTTCTTTCAAAGCTTTCAGTGGCTCAATCTGCTGAAGTTTACTGTGTTGTCTATAGTTACCCACACCCACACCTGCCACTTATTAAATGGATAGCTGATTTTCATGGCTGTAAGCTAATTGTAAGAACAGGAAACAGTATGGCTAAATAATTAAGAAAGAAATGACATACGGTCCCAATTTGTGTAATATTTTTCATATGTTTACTACTTTTTACATAATCACAAGAACATGAAGTCTAGAATGTTGAAGTGTAAGAAGTTTGAAATAGAAAATGAAAAGTAACTGGTACATTGTAAGTCCAGGCAAGTCTTGTGCTGAGTAGCTATGCCTTAGATGTTGCTTGTTATTTATCTACAAAAAAGTTAAATAGCTATGCTATTGCTTTCTATCATTTTACTAACAGTTTTCCTTTAACATGGTGTAGACAAATTTGAAATTAGCAATTGCATTATAAACCCCTGCTTTAAGGATTAAGTTGTAGTCAAATGATCAGCACCAGATCACTATCAGAAGGTTTCTGTTTTTCTTTAAACCTCTAAAAGAAAATACAAAGTATGAAGGACAGTTGGCTTTCGGAGTGTAACTCTTCTGTTACTGGAAAAATTTACAAGGACAAAATACTGGAAAAGGAGGTAGTGGGTGGTCCTGGTCTCAGTGTTACCTTTTTAAAAATATTGGATAAAATGTACCAGCAAACTAAGGATTGCGGACTGGAACTCATACCTGTTCTATTGGGATTTGTGTGTTCGTCTCATTTGAAATACAGGAAATGAGTTTGAACCTCCTCAGGTCAAACTTTCCAATCCCTCTTCAAATTCATACCTGATAGAACATGAAAACAAGAGGCAGACATCTTCTGCTGTGTTTTGTGCTGAAGGCAACACTGCCAGCCTGGATTAGATGTGCTCAGAGAGCATCAGCTGAATCAGACTACTCAGGAACACCTCAATTATGAACTACTTTCAGCTGCTCACATGAGTGGCAGTACTCTGGGGCACGTGCTGAATAGAAGGACTTCGGACACTGATTGCCAAGGTTCCTGAGGCTTTACAGAGAGTCATACAAATCTCTTTCATTAACACAGAATGTACAAACTGCACTATAGTCTCACTTCATTATTGAGTCCAAATCTTAGTTTCTTTTGACCCTTCCACATTTGCAAAAAAACCATAGTAATACTTTCCTGTTTTACTGGATTGATCTAAGGATAAATGTATGAACAGTGCCATGTGCTTAGGTATGGCAATAATAGGGACCATGTCAAAAGCAACAGAAATATAACATCTTTTTCTGTTTGAATCAATAGATAATTGCTACATCCATTGCTTGCTACTATGCTGATATGGAATACATCTACGGGATAGAAGTTGTGGGAAATATTCCTAAAGGGTAATGTGGGTTTTATTAGCTTGTGGCTTTTAAATATCTTTATTTCTGAGAAGAGTCTCTGAAAAGGTCAAAGTAGTTTCTAAAATAAGAAATTATAAAAATCTATTTTGTTTGTTTCCCATCTCCTCAAATACTCTCTCACAATTCAATCCCATGTTAATAAGTTATATGTGCACAGTTATCATCACAAAAATGCATTCTTGTACATTTTCATAGATCTTTATTGCTTTGTGGAATAAAAAGTAGGTGATGATGTAGGACAGGAAGACAGGACACTCATTACAAGATTATTACAACCTGCTTTTTGAGGGTTTCCTTGGGTTATTGTAGCAGAAAGGATTAACAATTACATAAGATTTGTAGATCACTATACTTCATTCCTCTCCACCCATATAGAAATTTTAGAAAATGTGGTTTCTGAGGAAATATGAAAGATTTAATTATGCCTAATCTAGAAAAGAACATTTTTACTGTAGTTAGTGATACACTTTTCTCCGTGACCTTCAAAAGAAGGGAAAAAAAAATTCAATATAATTAACTGGAAAGAGAAATTAGATTAGTTGTCAGACAAAATGTTCAAACTCTACAGGCTGGTATGGAAGAGCACAGCTGTTGTGTAATCTCCTGCTTGGATATAGCAGGGTTTCCCTAAATTTCACAAAGTATGGGTCCAAGACAGCAGGAGTGCATGTGTGGCAGCTTGCACTGATAGAAATAAAATAAGGGACATTTCTGAGAAAGAAAAAGGTTTTTAAGTATTTAGAGCATGATATGAATCTGAGACTAAAACAGGACCAAGTGTCCCCCTTCTGTGAGAAATGAATAGGTAAACTGTTTTTGCAGCTTTAATCAGGAATTTATTTTCCGTCTAACCTCATACAAGTAGGGTTGAAAAAACTGAAGCTGAGCCTGGATCATTTCTGCGTATTTTTAGACATTTGCCTGAAATACCTAACTGCCTTGTCAGTGGAGAGCATCAGAAACCTTAAGAGCACAATTTGGTTTTCAGACAGTGCGGTTTGTGCTCTGGAAAGACCAAAGTGTTTTTGAAGAGTTCAGAGACAATCTGGGGTGGTTTGGTTCATAACTTGAGTTGTTTCATTGCAATCCCCATTAGATGGAATAAATGTCTGTGCTGTCAGTAACTGACAGGAATACAACATTTTTTAAAGATTTAAATTTAACTTTACAGGAAAGCCAACTATATTAAAAAAAGAGAAAATATACAGTAGTGTCTTCTACTGAACATTACAAAATTAGTGAATGGTCGCTAATTTTATTTGTCAGTCAGGGAGTTCATTTATCAACATCACTTTATAATTTCTCAAATTGAAGTTTTCAAGTTGAATACTCCATCTGAAACTGTTTCATCTTCTACAAATTCTCTTCTGCTGTTCCCAACAGACTGCAGTCTTATTAATCTAAAATGCTGAAAAATGTCACCTTACAAGTAACACAAAAATAAGCTGTTCCTGTAGAGATTGTTTCTCTGGTATTTGCATGAACTGCAGGTATATAGAGACTATGTATCAAGTTTTGCAAAAATTATTGTCCTTTATTTTTATAGGTTGCCATCACCAAAAGCACCACCCATGAGTGTCCTGCCTGAAGTAGTCACTGAAGCTTTTGGAGTGGCACTGGTTGGTTATGTAGCCTCACTAGCTCTTGCTCAAGGCTCTGCTAAAAAGTTTAAATACGCTGTGGATGACAACCAGGTAAAGCTCTTTCTCCTTCGTGTTGCTGAGCCTTGAAATCCCTTCACCATTTGGGGGAAGTATTATAGATGAATGCCCAGTAGGATTAATTATGTTCCATATAGTATCCTGACACCTTCTAATGTTTATGGCAACACTCAAATCTTGTTCAAATTCTCTCTGCAGAATGCCCTCATTGGTTGAACTGCTCCTTTTGGGGAGGCTCATCCTTCAGGATAATCTTGTAATGCTACATTTAGTGCAGCATTTGGGTATTAATGCATTTTCCACTGCTCTAAGATGAGACAGCTTCTCCTCTGGCAGTCGAGCTCTTATAGACAAGCTATGACGTTAAATCAGCCACCAATTAATGAAACAAAGCAACTGTAAAACAAAACCAGGTACTTATAGCCCCAGGACTTATCTGATGTTATAAGAGGAAATAATTTATACTTCTGCAAAGTAGAAGTCTCACCCAAAATGAAGGTTTATTTGTATATAAGAAGCTGGGTGAGTTCAGAGAGTGATGCCAAATTTACAGCCATAGGAGCTTTCTGTTCCTAGTTCCACTTTGCAGAGGACATGCTTAAATAAAAGTGGAACATCTCTATACTAATTACATTGCTTTTTATGGTGGGTGGGTAACTCCAAGCCAGCTGGAAATCCATGGAGACAATAATACAAGCACTGTGGTAAGAAAGGCTCAATTTCAGATAACTGGCATTAGTACTGTGTGCTGAAAATGCAGTCTCCAGCTTTCTGTTAAGTGGTTTGGGATAAATGTCATGGGCTTGAATGAAGAATAGTTGTTTTGCAGCTGGAGGTCTATTTGGACACCCTATCTAGACAGGTCGGTCTTGCTACATCACTTCCTGTCCTTTACAATTCTTGTGTCATTGGAAAACACAGTGGGAACATTCTTGTCTGTTCAGGTCTCTTAAAATATTTCTCAGTTTGAATACATTGGGCCATGAATTCTGTTGATGCTTCAGAGCCATGTCTCTATGGAGCAGAGGAAGAGTGCTTTCAGCTTAGTGCAGGTCAGACTCCAGGGTGACATGCTGCTATATTTCAAGGCAGTCCATGGAACACAGCAACCTGTAGATCTTTCTGCACCTTTGGAAGTCTTGTAGCTTATACAGCTTCATTACTGAAGTCTTGGAAACTCTGTGTAGGTCTGCATCGAATAATGGAGCAAAAGAGCAAAACCCCCATGAGAGGAGAGCAGTGAAGAGGTGTGGCTGTACTGCCTTCAGGGGCCAGGCATAGTGCTTGGCACGGGGGCTTGTGGGTGTGTGAGGCTCCTGGGCCAGCGTTGAGGGGATGCTGTTCTGTGCTGGGAAACAAACTCATGAGTGGGTGTTTTCCTGGCTGGATACAGCACCATTTGTGTCCTAAGCACTCTGAGGTCTTTTCCTACACGTTTTTCTCAGCAGACCAATATGCTCCTTAAAGTCTGTGATGCTGGGTGGCCATGTTGGAACACTTCCTTAGAAAACACTGTTCTTAGGCTGCACATACAAGGTGGCTTCTCCAGTTTTTCTTCTATGAATCTTTGTTCAGACATGTCTGCATTTTGACTGTGAACAAACACCAAATACATTTGTGATGAAAGACAGCATGCATATAGTGTGGCTAGCACACTTCACTTTCACTAAAACATGCTCTAAAAGAAGAGAAATCAGTGGCTGTCTTTTGCCAGTGAGTCATAAACCAGAAACGATCTGGACAGTTTCCATATACCAGTACTTGGGGCTCTGGCCAGTTAAAAAGCAGACATGGATCAAGATGTAAATATTTTGGTTGAACTTCATCTTCAAAACTTAGCAGTAGCTTTTATTCTGTGAACAAAATGTCCCTCCTGCTTTTGATGAATCTGGTTCAAAAGCTTTATCATTCAAATTAGTTCTGAGTCGTGAGATCCATTCTGTTGGGAAACCCTTTGTCATGTACCTGTGGGATTTTTTCTCCCTCAAAAATGTGTCCATCCATTATCATTGCTAATATTTACATAGAGGACTCCTTTGTTGGCGAGAGGCATTGAAATGACAGAACAATAGGAAAAAAACATCTTCTATTTAACGACTTTGCAGGAATTTTTGGCTCATGGCCTCAGCAACGTGATTCCTTCATTTTTCTTTTGCATACCAAGTGCTGCAGCGATGGGACGGACGGCACTTTTATACAGTACAGGCGCCAAAACACAGGTAACAGCTTAGAGTGAAGTGCATCAGAGAGTTAAAGCTGTGATACGGCTCACTGGAATTTGTACTGATTTATCCATTGTATTTCCCTAGTCTCCCTTTTCCCCTGTCCTGGGAATGACTGCCCTGTCATTTTTAACAATCTGCATTAAATTGTATTCAATCACCGATGTTTTCCTAGGAAAGATAATGGTTCCACTTATTAATTTTTACCTGTTTCATTCAATATAAACGGTAAGGTCTGTGGCAGCAAGGAAGTTAGGAGTTGTGTTTTCAGACTGCAGAAAACTACATAAAAGCCCTTTCAGTTTATGTGAATTTGTCATCATTGTAATGAAAGTGCCCTCTAATGGTATTTAATGGATTTAATGGTACAGTCTAAACTGAAGTTTTAGGAAAAAATCACATTTAATTTAGTGCTTCTATCTGATTTCCAAAATAAAATGAATGTAACCTTTAGAGCTGTTTGTTAAAAAAACACAAGTAATCTCCCAGCTTCTGCCTTGCGACATGGTGTCCTTGTCCTATCCCTCAGTGTACACTGAGTCCACAGAGATGACATTTAGATTTCTGAGGAATTTTTTTGGCTATTTCCTGCTGTAGGAAACTAAACCCACAAGTTCTTATTACAGTCGCTCAGGAACGAGGGGACTGTAATTGCTGAAAATGATAACTGTGACCCTGCCAGCCTGTCATCTGTCTGAATTGTGCTTGTGAACAAGAGAGGTGGCAAACCACCTGGGGCACCCCCACAGAATTGCCTCTTCCTCTGAAACTCAAGGGCCCTTCAGTAGCAACCTGCCACATAAATGTTATGTCCTTTGGAGTTTGTTGCTATTCTCCCAGGTAACAAGTGACAGGACAAGAGGAAACACCACCAAGTTGAGCCAGGGAATGTTTAGATTAGGTATTAGAAAATTTTTTTTGTAACAGAGGGGCTTGTAAAGCATTGGAACAGACTGCTCAGAGTAATGGCAGAGTCACCATCCTAGGAAGTTTTCACAAATTGTGTGAATATGGCACTTGAGGACATGGTTTAATGGTGAATATGGTGGTGGTGCTGCGTTGATGGTTGGACTTGATGACCTTAAAGGTCTCTTCTAACCTTAACAATTCTATGATTCAATGATTCTGTTGTCATTTTATAGCTGTTGCTCTTGCCTGTATAAAGGACATTAGGTGCAAGGAAAAGGTTCATGAGGTACAAGGCTAAGTGCAGTCCATAGGTACTGTTTCTCCTCAACCATGTCCTGCAATTATTTCTCATGCAGATGCCACAACATTAAGGAATTATACAGGGCTTTACTTCAATACTCTACATGTTAAATACTTGCTAATTAGCCCACAGAGTACTCCGAACTCACTTAATCATAATGAATAATCTAACAAATAATAATCTTGAAAAGTATTTATACGCAAATATTTTAGCTACCACTTGGCTAGCAGTTATTTAATATATTTTAGTTGAATTTGATGTCATACCATGTGCCATCATCCTCAGAGACATTCTCTTCTGTAACCTGTTCATGTACTGATTGCACAATTTGCAGTTGTACTGCATCATGTTGTACTGGCTTTTCCATGGAAAATTTGAGGTAACCTGCAGACCTATAATCTGAAGATTTATGGGGTATTTGAGCACTTTGGCTCTGGTACATGGAGGCAAAGACCCCGATAAAAGGTTATTCAACATATGAAATGGAAAAAGAAACCACTAAAATTCGATTTCAAGATAGCAAACACACGGTAAAAATCTGCTTGGTTTATCCATTGGTTTTACAGTATAGCCGTGCCTGTGTCTAAAAGCCAGAGTATGGCTGAGTTAGCACTATGAGAGTATTTTAATAAGCACAACAATCTCTCCCCTGCCTTCTTGGAAAGCAACACATCAGCTTAATCCTCTCCTTTGTGGCTGTCTAGGCAGAATGAAGACATGAGAAGATCATCACTAATAAATATTGGTCAGGTCATAGGCAAAAAGAAGCCTTGATTTAATTAAATAGAAGGAAGTAAGTTTGGCATAGGGCATGGAAGAAATGCAGAGAGTCTTTCAGGGGCACAGAGCAGCCCTTTTCTTCTCAAATGGCTATACCTGGGATGCAGTTTTGTCGTTTGTTCCTCAGTGATATATTTTCCTACAAGAAAACAGAAGTGAGGAACTCTATCACGGACTAGAAGTGTCCTTCAAATAGAATCAACACTTTTTTTTCTTGCTCTTCATGAAGGCAGAAAGAGGGAAAAGTTCCTTGTGACTTTACCAGCAGATTTTCTGTCCCTTTTTCTGTAAACACTCTGTCTATCCTTCTTGACGGTATTTTTAAGTACACCATGACTTTAATTTTCTAGTGTTTTAACAACTTGTCTGGTTTTGTTTTTAACAACTTGTCTCTTAAAATGAAACCTAATTATTTTAGTAAAGAAACATATTATCAATATAAAAATAAAGTGAGCATCTGTCTACTTATCGTCAAAAACCTTCTGTGAATCTGAACTGTATATTTATAAGACCAGAAGTACTCAGTGAGCACTCCGAGTGGAATAGGACAGTGTAATTTTACTGTAGTTTTCCATCAGATTAATACCATAAATACTGTGAAAAAATGTATAATTATCACACCATACATTTTTCAGAATTTATGTTACTTGCATTAATTATAATCTTTGATATACTTTTTAAAAATGTGCATACATTTTCTTAAGTAAATACACTGATATTAACATGAAATTTTTAGTGGTTTCTGGTTTAACAATAGTTTTCTTTTAGTGTTAATCCCAATAAAAGAAGTTAGAAATCTTCTGTGGAAAAAAAATGATAGCATACATAATTCTTGCTTAGTGCTATGAAAAATCTGTTATTTAGTACAACATAGGGTGCATGGCTATAAATAAGTTGCAGAATGACAGTGGGTGCGGAGAAACTTCTGGGTTGAGATATTGCACAGACACGTTTAATTTAACAACTAAGTGTGTATGTGATGCTCTGATCTATATCAGTGGGCTGGCAGCAGGGTCAAGCACTGATGTTGAGGTCTCTCACTATGTTTTCACTGTAGTTGATTAAAGATAATAATTGGAGATTAAAATTGAAATTATATGCATCTGCAATCCACAGGTACATTAATAGCTAACAGCTTCAACATCTGATTCTTGACTTTGTCTACAATATTTTATAATTTATCCTTTTCACAATTTCTTTGTTGTTTTTGTTGTTGTTGTTAGACTGAATGATCTGCAATTCTTGTTTATTGTTTTAGGTGGCTTGCCTTATCTCTTGTGTATTAATTCTTGTGGTGATCTATGCAATTGGACCTCTGCTGTACTGGCTTCCTATGGTATGGTACTTATCCTTTTTAAAGATTAAGATGTCAAGCATTTTCTAATGACGGTTTACTTCAGGGAAAGACAGTGCAACCTCTAAAACAGCTCTATTTATTTCAGTGGCCAAAAGAATAGTAAGGGCATGACAAATTTTGAAATCATAAAATGCAGAGGTGACAGCATAAGACATATAGATTTTACACAAATATAGTTACATATGTAGGCTCTCATGTAAGCATATAAAAGTGAATTTCTCTTCTACGTACTTTTGGCATGTAGTTTATGAGAAATATACACCCAGGTTGCTGTGCATTTGCAAATTGACACAGTGTGGTAGAAATTAATGAAGATTCATTGTATTTCTCCAAGGTATGCATATGATATACAGCTTTGCTTTCAAATAAATTTGACCCAAATGACTTTAGGTAGTTATATAAGCGTAATTACAGAAAGATTATGAAGTATTCTTATATCTCTGTCATGGAATACATCTACGCTAAGACTCTATAAAGCAGCGTGGCATCTTTTCCCATAAGCTATATCTAGCTTTTGGTATTACAAATTAATATTTAATTTTAACTAGAGGCATGTCAAAGCTGCTAAATACAGGTCCAAAATTATCCACAATTCTGCCACGTATATACATGAAGTTTTAACTCAACTATGTTTTAAAATTACTTTATGCTATTGTTTACATGGTGTCATGAAAGTTCTCACTTTTCAAACACAGATCCTTTTATAGCTTATTTTAACCAAGCAAAGTAAGGACATTTGAAGAACGGTGCTCAATATGTCCTGGTTTTTTGCTATACTTCTTCCCTACTTTCATTTGTTTTTACATGGATTACTTGTAAATTTTGACTGGTTTCCTGTAGGCTTTTCCTCCCATATTTTAAAAATACTTTTTTGTTTTTGCTTTCTTGATAATTTATTTCTCTTCTAACATGCTTTTTCAGCCCATCTATGCACTGCAAGTCCATTGGTTTGTACTCCATTCTTTTTGGCTCTAGATGATTTCTTCATCCATCTCCTCCTCCTTCCTGATTCAAAGAACAAAAAATTATTTTGTTTGCTTCAAAATTAATGGTCCTTTGCCCTAGAGGCCTTCTCTAGGGGAAGGGAAGGAAGGGAGGAAAGGGAGTTAAAATTCTTCACTGCATAGAAGTTGAGTGTTGATTAGCTTTCGAGTCCTTCAGACTGTGGCAGAATGTATCTGGTCTGGTGATGCATGGAAGAGTCATGGGTAGTCCTGAGGTTTCTGCCATTTTTCTCACAATTAGGTAGCCTGTAGATTGCCTTCACCAAAAAAAAAGGGGATAGGGGGCTTGATGTTGTTAGCATCCGTCACAAGGACACCCATGCTCATCCCATTTTCTAAACAACTACCAGGTTTTTTTTATAATTTAATTATTATGTTGACTGCTAAATTTAAGAAACAGCATTTGTTTTCACTGACAATTCTGCAAATGGCTTTTGTTTTTATGTCTTTGCAGTGTGTGTTAGCAAGCATTATTGTTGTGGGCTTGAAGGGGATGCTAATGCAGTTCCGTGACTTAAAAAAATATTGGAACATGGATAAAATAGACTGGGTAAGTAAAATTTAATCTAAGGAGGTTTTCCTGAGACTGTTTGGCAAACAGCGGTTAACTAAACTTTAATAGTTCTGTGGCCCTAGAAGAGATAAGTGCAAGATATTATTAGCAGTACCTCTTGTGCACTATCAGCTCAGAAGAACAGTATCTGTAATATCAGTTGTATTAAAAAAATGACATTTTAGCAAATGATAAAGAATCAAACCTAATGCTAGAGACATCAAGTTGATGTGAGCAAATGTGTGTCTAATTTTTATGTCTTCTCTGTCTGTTTAACATGCTTTTGCTATTGTAGCATTATTGAAGAGATTTTGGTATCTTTGTCCTCTGGGAATATAGAATGACCATACAGGTCAAACAGAACTGGAAACACTAGTGATGCAGAAAGATACCTATTGAGGGGTGCTGTAGGTAAATTGCCTTAACTCTTTCAGATTTTGCAAACAGAATATCTACTGTTTGAACATAGTGAAAGATTCTACACTATGAGAGGAGGAGGAATACATCAGAAAAAGTAGATAGATGAAAAGAGATATAGTATGAAAATCTAGTTTAACGCAAAGTCTAAATAGTCTGACAGAATTTGCACAGAATTCCTAGCAAATTAAAGATGAATCCATGTGTAAGAAGACTGCTGGATTTCTCTTCTGTGGGAGATTTTGGATGTAATGGCCAATTAGTGGAACCAAAATCTCTATGCACTTACATAACTACATTCATGCTGAAATCCCGTATGTTTGAGTTAACAATATTCAGAAAGGTATTTTGGCCATATAGTCCTTTTCTGTGGTAGGATATACAAGTAATTGGAGTTAATACTGGATTTTGTTGAATTCATCAGTGACTTAGTATTCCACAGCAGTAATGGTCAAGTCTAGACTGAATAAAACTTTTTTTATTAGAGTACTGGATTTCAGTATGGGAAACAGAGCTAAGTAAACAACACTGTTTGACTATGAGATTTTTCACACTTAGTTGCAGAAAACTAGAGGTGCAGAAAACTTGTTTTTGGGGGTTTCTTTGTACTATCCAGAAGAAAACTCTATCTTTCATGAAATCCTTTCTTCCTCAAGCAATAAAATTCTGAAAATATTTTCCACTTCTTGTATTGTATTTGATCTTCAGCTTAACCCATATTGTCAGTGACAGAAATGGTGGATGATGTAGATCAAGAATTATTTTGGGAACAGTGGACTTAAAAACATCGGTAGTTATGGGAGAGAGATATATCTTCTCCATCAGTTCATTGAGATAATAAGTAGTTTTGTTTTCCAGCAGGATATTCTGGAATCTCACTAGATTTGACGCATCTTCACAGATAGACTAGCCTGATTGATTTTTGCTTTTCTGGTTTTGGCAGAAAAGGTTGTGTGAGTGGTTAGTTACTACATCTCTGACATCTGTCATCATTTCTAAGAGAGGTTATAGAACAGGAGAGTCTGCTGGGTTAATCTTTTTGACTAAACATACTTGAGCAACGATTTATCTTCAGGTAGTTTTACCATCAGTCCTTAGCTTGACAGGATAAATCATCTTGCTTTAAATAGCATAGTTCAAAGTAAGGCTATAAACATTGATCTTGCATTGCTGCCTGCTCTGATGAGCCCCACCAAGACCAGTGATTTGTGTTACTACACTGGTGTTATTTTGGCCTGGAAAGATTCACCCCAGCAATTGACAGAACACTAGAAATGAATCATTCCATCACCCAGGTTATCCAAAGTGTTTTGAAGATTGGAACCCTAACAAAACATTTGGAAGTAATTAGCAGTTGTCCTTTCTGGAACTGATTCTTTGAGGGGTGTGTGTCATGTAGCACTGAAGTCAGGTTTGTTTTGCTTATAAGTCTGGCAAATGATAGCACGTGGAAATGGAATATTATGGAGTTTGTTACCTTGCTCCTTCACACTTCTTTAAGCATTTCATTAAACAAAAGTGGTATGAATAATATTTATTTGTTGATTAGTTCTTTATAAATATAATCCTTTTAAATGTAGAAGGTAAGATACTGTTCAGGAGTTGGACTTGAGAATCTTCATTGGTTCATTCCATCACAGAATATTCTGTGTTTCTATGAAATCTCTTTTTCAGCCATTGTTGGCTTTTTCTTTCAGATTTACATCCCGCCTCTCAAATCACATTCGACTGCTTTTCAGCTACTACCCTACTGTCCTCATTCCAGACATCTCTTTCCTGCCATTCAGAGCATCCATATGAACTTCAAATGTCTCCTACTTCAGTTAAGGTCTTCCATCAGTCCCTGCACCTTGGTTGGATGACTTCAACAATCTCAGATTAATAATTGCACTGTTCCACTATATATGTTTTATGCATAACTGAGAGTGATTTGTCTTGACTTTTTCCCCCTCTTTTTCTGGGAACTGCCAGGAAGTTAATCTGGCATTGGTCTGTAAATATATCTCATTTCTCAGATCCTCAGGTCAAAAGTTGATTTCCTTGTGCTTTCTGTAAGCCTAATTTCTTATGCAGGCCCACTTGACTAACTTGCCGTTTTTATTCTCCAGCTTGACAGTGCACTTTCCTAGTATCACTAAAAAGGCCAGTGAAGTTCTTGTTAACTCTTGATTTTAAAGCTCAGCATCACAGATAAGCTGCCTTTTAAGACAGACAAAAACTATTGCCTGGCAATGAACTGCTGAAGAAAAATGTTCTCTTTGCTGTTAACAGTTGGACTTGAAAGTAACCAAAGATGGAGGAAAAGTATTTCAGAAGGTGATGTTCTAAGTGAAAAATTATAGTAGAATAAGGATCATTTTCATGAGTTAATTATACAGTAGGGATTTGGGAACTTCAGCAATGAAATACTTTGGCATTTAAAGAGAAAAATGTGTTTTAAAGTTGCACATATGTCTTGACCAGAAAATGACCACAGCTGAGACAAAGCCAGGTTGCATGCCTGACTTGTAAGGCAAGAGGAATGGCAAGGATTTATGGTAAAAATTACACATTTCCAACACGGTGTTGTTGACAGGCAGTTATGGATGCATGAATTGTAATTGTATGCCCATATATTAATATTAAAGGATGTAAGGAATGCTACCAATTCAGCAATTAAAGTAGATCCAAGAATGAGGGTCTCATTTCTGACAAGTATCCTCCAAGATCTTGCCACTGTGAATTTCTGAGACATGCATCCAACACCCTGTCAATCTATTTTGTCAAAATATTTAGAGGAGAGGGCCTAGAAAGGGTCTTCCTTGAAAATTTTGGAGCTCATTAGTGCAATTTCTTGGGGTTTTTTAGAACTTCTTCACATATTATCCTCATGAGGAAGATGGCCGTTTAAATTTGTTCATCACACATGGATCCTGATTCATGAGAGGGCTCTGCTATACAAACAATTTTCCACAAAGTAGGAAACCATCTCTTCAGTGAGAATAATTTTACATCAATGCCTCTAGCTTATGACATCCTAGGGAGATTTTCTATTCTTCCTGCATTAGTGAATATGCTACCGTGAGTTATATTACTTGTGCCGTAGCTGGTCTCAGTGGGGTGGGAAGGAATTTGCAAATACTTAATCCATTGAAAGTATGATTACCATATAAATTATTTTTAAAGAGTAATATTTGTATCAGTCCCTCTGTTTCCAGGGCTGTTTGCAAACAAATACTGTCTCAACCATTGTGGATGGAATGCCTGTGAAAAATTATATCAAAGAACTACCATACCACTTTATTATCATAGGATCATTTAGGTTGGAAAAGACCTTTAAAGACCATCTAGTCCAACTGTTAACCCAACACTGCCAAGTCTACCCCCTAAACCATGTCTCGAAGTGCAGTAAGCAGTTCCTGCTCTATGGCTGTGGTGGTCTTCACTTGAATCCTAAATTTTGATGAAGGGTGTGCTGAGGATGAACACAGACATTAGTCATTTGTCAGAAGAAGGGTGTGGGAGCATGGCCATGTCACTCAGTCCTTAGAGCCAAGGTCTCCTCCAGGACTCCAGCATCTTCCCTGCTGAGACAGCTCCTGAATGAGCAGGACTTTAACAGGATTCTCCTTTTGGCTACATGCTGGTGGCTGTAGAATGGGCCTCTATCTGAGCAACTCATCACAGCCTCACATTACAGATAGTACAGAACTGGTCAGGCGAGTCATGTTCATCTCTTCCTCCATTAAGCAATAGCATAACCAGGTAGGAGTTAGATGAACTGCATCCTGAATTTTTTTCATCCTGATGACCAAATCCATTTATTATGGTAGGAAACTAGACAGCTGTGTTGCAGATAAAGTGCGAGGAAGCCTACCCATTCAGGTGATAGCTGATCATCTCCTCAGTTTGCAATGAAAAAGAGAAGTGCATAATCTGGTTTCAAACTGGTACAGAAACAATTATTATCACTACACCTTAGCATTGCATTGTTAGCCCTAGGCTCAGAAAGTATTCTGCAACTTATTCATATGCTTTTTCCTACCAAGTGCTGATTTTAGACTGTCATCAATGGTGATGACAGTCTAAATGATTAGACCCTATGAAATGGAAAGTCTAGATGGAGGCAGCTGCTATACACAGTCACTGTACCTCTCAGTGCTTCTGATGCTTTCTGATATATACAGAAGTTGACATAAATCCATTTCTTCAGCTTGTTTCTTTTCTCCCTCTTTAGAGTTTTTCTTTAAATTAGTACAGTAAAAGGATACTTTGAAGGTGGATTTTGTTTTGATTTTTGATATTAACCTGTGCCTATAACACATTATTGCTAAGATTTGAAGAGTGATTAGATTCTATCTGTCCTGGAGTATGCAATAACCATCTTGAAGTAAATTGCCAAGGAAAACTTTGATATTTTTATGACTTCTTTGTTGAACTTTGCAATAACTCATGAATTGGAAAAAAAAAAAAGTATCAGATCAACATAACTTCTTTCTACAAGTTTGATGCTACTCTAATTAAAGAAGTACTGACTCCAGGCCAATACAAAGCATGGAAAAGGTGATTGACTAATGAGAATATGATTGTTTTGGCTCAGGCTCTATAACAATGGCAGTCTCTGATTACAGTTAAGATGTAAGATACTAGACTGCTGGAGAGGCACTTAACTAGCTTTCTCAGTACTCAGCCGTACTTAAACATTTCTGGCTTTGATTCTTCCTATGCTGACTTTGTATTGGGTTTTTAGGCTTTCTGTTTTCTTCTGAGACATAAGAATTTTGCAGGTCTGCAGCAGTGATTTAGTTAGATGTGATGAGGTTCAGGTCTGCAGCTTAACTGGATTGCACTGAAGTGGATTCAGGTGTTGTCAAGGGTTCAGCCTTATTAATATAGTCTAATTCTTGATCTCTCAGGTTTGTAGCAGTTCTCTTAGCTTTTTCATGTCCAGGTGAGCTTCTTTATAAATGTATATTGGATTTATAAATCTTAGCATTACTTTTTTATTCATTAATCAGAACTCAATATCTGTTGCTCATAAAGGCAGTCTTTGCAAATACATGCACGACAATTTGTATAAGATGTCATGTTAAAATACAACTGGTGATTGAGGACAGTTTCAGAGGAAGAACTACCTGTTTCCTTAGCAGCCATCCTGTTGAAGAAACTGAAAAGACTTTTGCAGTAGTTAGGAATCTTGAAGATGAGGGAGGAAAAGGCTTCTTGTTAGACTCACGTAACACTCTGTCCTCTGTGAAGCACAAGTTAGTATGGTATGACTTACATTTTATAATTCATAAAATAACAGTTCTGAAATCTGCTCAAGCAAAATTCTTGTGGTTGGGCTGAAAGTATTCTATTGTCTCTGGCTTTCATGAGTTAAGTGAAAGCATCAGAAAGGACAATCTTAACACTGATTGTGCCATTGTAATGTGATCTGTTATTCTGCAAACATGAACAAGAAGCACTGTAATTCTTGAAACAGGCACCTGTGGGGATCTGTATATCCAGACGAGTGAAAATACTTTCCATTCTTCTTTAACACATTTTATAGAAATATTAGATAGCAATCTTTGCTTAAGGCTCCCTCAAGGAGAGAAATATGTGCTTTATTATAACAATGAGGTTGGTATAAGAAATCAAGTAATTTGTACTTTTCTTTTAATTGTAAAATCTGCATGTCTCTTAGCTGTACACATCGTTGTAGTATGGAAATAAAAGTGATCATTTCTGGTAAGAAAATAATTAAGGAAAAATTGAAATATGAACGTTTTTTAAAGTTTTTTTAAACATTTAAAATTTCTTCTCAAAGTGACTTCAGTTTCAGATATGCTTCTGTGTATTTTTAAAAATTGTATTTAAAATGAATCCAAAGTTTTAGTAATGTTGAAAGATGGGGAAGTAATATGACATCTCACCATTTCCACTGGAAGGAATTAATTCCCCAGTAATTTTTATTTGTTATAGTGTTGCTTTAGTCAGTTGTACTCTGATAAATGCCACTTTTAATCAGCCTCCTTGCAAATTATAATTCCCACTTATATGATTAGTGGGAGAAAAGCTCTCTGTATGTGACCTCATTAGGGCACCTCATTATGTGAAAGGAAAGGAGGATTTAAAATCTATGCAGTGAAGAAGGTGACGAGAATTTGCAATGCGAAAAATAAAATACAGGTTTTCTAAAACAACTGAGTTCATTCTGAATTAAGCTGTTAGCACAAACACAAATGCTATTTTAAGTAACCCTGGAAGGAACTCTGTGAGCATTGGGATGAGTTGTGCCATGCTGTACGTGGTCTCCCATGGGGATACATTATTTTAATTGCTAATTCAGTCTTCAGTATTTGCCAGTTCAAAGATCCAAATGTTCACATCTGAGAAACTGTCTTAGTTTTAAAAATCTTTATTTCTGATTCATAAAACGCACATTGCTATAAAATTGGAAACTAATCACTTCTTTTTCCTCCCCTCCTTAAAGAGCATATGGGTTAGTACCTACGTGTTTACAATATGCTTTGCTGCTAATGTGGGACTGTTGTACGGCGTTGTCTGCACTATAGTAATCGTGATTTTCCGCTTTCCCAGGTAAGAAACAATTTATTGAAATGTTCTACTAGCACATTATTACATATTCCTTCTGCATATTGCTTCACAGTCAGGATAGACATACGGTATACTAAAGTTAACAACTACAGGTTTTTTAGTTGCAGAAAATTGCGAGATAAGACAATTCAAAAGGAAAAGTCACATCTGTGCATTTATTGTAGACTAAGGATCTCTAAAACATTTTATAAAATGGCATTATTTTGTGATTTCTCTTATTATTACACATCTGTGTGATTCCTTATGTGAAGGTAGCATAAAATCAACAGGAAGATTAATAATATTTTTTTTCTGTTAGATATTTATTTGCTCCTTAAAGAGAAAGTATGTCTGGCAAGCTTCAGTAACTAAGAGCCTTTATAAACTCCTAGGTACTATGTTGCACAGGAGTTGGTAAGGACACATTAAGGACACATAACTGTATCATTATTCTAATGTCTAAAAAAAGTGGAAGTTCTGTGTATGAATTAGAAAAGTCAGGACAAATAAACTAGAGCAATCAGAAGTTCTTTTTTTTTATTTTTTAAATATATTACAGTTGCTACTTTGGATCATGAGTAAAGGGAAATATAGCTGAGGTTCATGATTGATTTGTGCTACAGAATTAATTCACAGCTCACCAGTCCTGGAAATTACTTACTGCTAGCATGCAGTTGTTTGCATGAACATTGAATCCCACCGAAATGAAGCACAATATAGACAGCTCAATTAAATGCTTGTTAAAGTTAATGATGTTAGATATTTATGCACAGCTCTGTTCTCACAGAATAAGTTCCAGAACCAGCATGAAAATAGTTCAAAATTTCAAGGCAGTTATAAATCATGGGAGATAGTTTCTGCTTGAATCAATCAGTACCTTTGTGATAACGTTGTGCTACTCAGCAAACTAAAATTTTGGTAAATTCTGGTAGTAAAGCAAAAGGCAAGTTTTCGTGTTGTTTTTACCCTGAGCCTGGATGTTAGAGGTTCTCCAACAGCACGAAGGGATGGATATCTAACACAAAAGAGCCTGATCTAGTGGAGATCTGAGTCTGAACCAGCACTATTTAATGTAAATACGACTCTTCCCAGTGATCTCTCTGTTTTTCAGTGAAGCTGCACATGCTTGTCCATGCCATCTAAATGCATTGAAAAAGGCAGCAGCCTTAAAACTAGTACAGCACAGATTGGGTTAGCAAGATAATGTGTAGTAAGCCATGCAGTCACTGGCCCTTTCCAGTAAGTCCCCCATTTTGATAGCTGGAGTGCTATGACCCACAGCTATTCTACATATTTATTTTCCCTTTCCTTTCAATATAATTTCGCAGGTAAAAAATATTAACTTCTTTACTTTTGAAGCTATAGGTTATGTATGAGCTATCTTGACTTGAGAGTAGCTCTCTGGCCAGCTAATGAAAATTAAAATTAAGATTTTCTTCACCAGATAATTTCATTATTCTTATTTTCAAAGTGATATCATAATTCTAAAATGAGCTTTTTACTCTTTAAGTGGATGATTATCAGAAAAGATAGGGTATGTAATGACAAAAATACGCAGAGATTGCACTGTCGGACCTTTAAACTGCTATGCTGTAGTTTGGGGTGTGTGTCTTTTTGTTTCTGTTCAAGACTACTAACGATTTACTGCACAGATTTTTCTCTATGTATTCATTACAGAGCAAAGACACTGAATCTGAAAAATATGAAAGAGGTGGAATACAAATACAAAGCGGAAGATAATTGTGTAAGTTAATTTCTTTTTTAACCTTTTTTGTGTGTGTTTCACTAATTCTGATTTGTTTGTTTTCTCTAGTTAGTTACCCGATTGTAATCAGGGAGTCAAGGGAATGTTTTTATGATACGACAACTTGAAATCTAAAGCCAGTATAATATAATAAAAACAGAACTAGTTGGTCATCAGAAACTGGAATGTTTTCATGGTTCTGCTGCTTGTCTGCAAAGTGAAGTTTGGCAAGTCCTCTTAGATTATCTGTCTTAGTTTATTTGTCATTTTTAGTTATGAATTGCTCTTTCTAACGGTTTTCTAATTCCTAAATGTAAGGAAATATCTTGCCAGGAATGGCAAGGGCAATCTGAGCGGACAATAGCTGTACTATTGTCTGTATTATTATCACATTTCCTAAAAGTCCCTTGGTATTCTCATCATCCCCAATCTCTTTTCTGAAACCATTTCTGCCACCAGCCCCTCGTGATCAGACTGTCTCAGAGGACACCATGTGGCTGGGCAAAGGGGGGCAGCACCACAAAGTTGTCACAGACTGCTTCACACATCTCATCACCCTGTGCTCAAATAAGGGTTTGAGTATATGAAAAATGGACGGAAAAATCTCTCCCAAAGACTGTGCATTTGAAATTTGGCTTCTTACAAACTTAAACAAACCACTCAGATTCTTTTGGTTATTTTCATTGCAATTATCATCCAAGTTGCTTTTGCCCAGGTCTGTGGTAAGAAGAGAAGGGCAAGGACCCAGAGAGGTGAACTCCCTCCTCCAAGATGAAATGGTAGGTCAGCAGCCAAGACAGAAGTAGAACCATGTGTCCTTTGAGCACAGAGCCCCATCACTGGGACATCTTGCCTTCTCCACTGTGGCCGTTTCTCCTACGTCCTTTTTCCTTTCCTAGTGCTTATGAAGGGTCTTATATATCAATAAGCCACATGCTCAGCAGTTATTGCTTCACCATTAAGCAGCTCTTCTTTAAAGAATTTATTATTTCTGGCAAATGTCTTCCATCAGAGCTATCTTGGGCTCAAAATCTGAAGTTCCAAGGGCTCAAGGGCATTTACTGTTTTGGCATGCTGAGCAATGTTGGAATGTGAAAGGTACATAAGAATGGGGAGGACTCTGAAATGTGAATTAAAAAGACTGTTGTTGAGGCTGGCCCAGCTGTCAATTATTATATCATTTTTCATTCTTAATAAAAATGTTGGAGTAACTTTGTCAGAGATGGGTGACCAAAATTTGATTTGCTTGCTATTTTTCATATCGGTTCATGAAGCACTTTGTACAAATGCCTATACATTGGTTTTTTTTAAGCTTACTGCTCCCCTGCTTTTTTTTCCCTCTTATTCAGTAAGATTAATGCCAGTAACCTAGTAATAACAAACTAGTGTCTGCAGACAGTGGGGAAAATAACATTAAGTTAGAGAAGCAAATTGTTCAAGAGCTCATTACACAAAACAAAGAAGGAAAATATGCCTTTAATTGAATTTAGAGTCACTGGGTTGCAGCAGGCATTTAGGGTAATTTTTAATGTATGAATGTTAGACTGATCCAAGTTTCCCTGGTAAATAACAGATTAGACATAAACAACAGGACTTTAAAACATGAAAATATGCAAGCTTAATGATTTACCCTGCCATTAAGGTCTGTGGATTTATAGGGGTTATTTCATCAATAAGAGAAAAGACACTTTAATGTGGAAAAAATCAAAGGGTATTTAAAAGCTTATGTGAAACACATTTCATCCCAGGCGTTCACTGGCACTGAGCTCATACCCGAGCAGAGCCGGTGCTGTGCAGACAGCGCAGGGCAACCGCCCGGGGCCTTCTAAGTGATGGCAGGGACCGACACGTGAGATAAATTTCCTGCTTTCTTAGCAAGGACACAACAAAGAGGAAGTTCATTTTTCTCTGAACAGTTCTTAGTAAGAAAGAATCAAACCAGAGCCAGGAATAACTGTCTGGTCAAATTTAGGCACAGCTGACTCTGTCCATTCCAGACAAAAAAATTATACCTAAGTCTGCCATCTGTTTGATCTGGCGTTATGGTTTGACCCTTTCAAGTTTCGTACCTTGTACTTTTGGAAGCTTGATCATCACAGGCTTTGATCTTTTCACATCAATCTTCCAGTTTTTCTTAGTTTTAATCTTCCTCTTTGCCAGTGCTGCCATGGCACTGAAGTGTCCACTTGTCTCTACACCAAGCTGTGTATGGAATCATTTTTATGGGAATCTGTAGGATGTCAGAGTATTTCTCCATTCAAGCATATACCATCCTCTGTTTTGCCCTTATTTTAGAGCTCTATTCCATATAAACTGAGACATTTTAACTGCCAGTTGAGCTTTGCCACTTGTCTGACTGTGGTACGTCAGTGATGTGGTATTTACCGCAATCACGTTCATACGCAAATTGCGCAAAGTCCCTATACGTAGTCTGAGGTTCTTTGCCTCAGTTTGGGATGTTTGAAATGTTTCCTTTATTTGATGGTCACTGTGGTGGTGTCTGAGAGATCATCTCTTTCCCAGAACTCTGAACAGCAGTCTACAATAAGGAGATACTTTACGTGGTTTGTGGTGAAGATTTCCATTCCCGTTTTGTTTGAATGTCTGTTGGGAAAACTGCATATGTTCAATGCAATCCCAAAAAATTTTTAACTACTTAAAAAATGGTCTGTGTCAGCTCCACTTACTCGTGTTTGACTGTGACCTTGTTACATGACTTTTGTTAGGAACAAGAAAGGCTTTTTTGACCCATATTCTCTTGCAAATTCTTGATTTTTACTTCCATTTTCACATAACCTGTGGAAAATTGGGAGTTCAGTAGAATTAACTTAATTCTTCCTCCTACAAAACCTGTACTTAAGCATGTCTTCCTTCTGTCCAATATATTTATATATAAATATTAATTTTCTTACTGGCTTTTGAAGGTGTTTCGTAAGTACACCTTGAGAGTGGGAGAAACAGCATTTGTTTTGAGCAAAATGTCTCCCACTTGTACCTGGGGGTTTCTGAATATTATTTGGTGTCCTTCCAAAATTGTTCTGCTGTGTAACACTTATGTTTTGAGCTACACAGTCTGACTGAAGGTACTGGTAAGCTGCTTGTAGCTTATTCAGTGAAGTGCAGAGACAGGATCAAGGGCAACTGATGGCTCACGTGTAGATTATTGTGTTGGTTGCAGATACGTGCTGGTAAAGCTTTAAATGTGCCACTCAAGGTTTATCTGGATCCTCTAAGTATTTTCATGGAAAACTAGGTCTGTACTATGGTCATCTTCAGACGACCAAGATGAATATTGCCAGCTTTCCCCAAACCACCTGCAGTGTTTGCCCTAGATCCTTGTGTACATTTTTCAAGACATGTTTGTCTAATAAAATATATTCCCTGTCTGCAAATGTTACCTTGCCTGTGCTTGGGGATCATACCAACTGCAATAGTGCTATTATAATTGTTAGCTAATAGTTCTTAGTATTATGCCTCATAATGTGTATGCTTTTCTTCATGCTAACTAAAATTATAGATAATTTTCATTATACATTACTTATATTTCCATTCTTACTTCAGTTATGCATGAAGGCTGATCAATAGAATTATCTGCTAAATCATTCTCACAATCCGAAACTCCTCTTAGGTTAATTTACAGGTATTTTCAGGATTTTTAAAGAAATGAGTCTGGGGTTTGGTCTCCAAATCTAAGATGACCTTTTCATCATTATGTTTATTTCATTCCACAGGAATCATTAAAACAGGTAAAAATAGTTTCAGTCAACAGCCCGTTAGTCTTTCTGAATGCCAGAAAATTTCACGCTGACCTGTTAAAAATAATCCAGAAGGATGGCATGAGCGGCCAGGTATGTGACATTGTAAACGAGGTGGGATGTGCCTCACGCTTCAGTAATCACTGTGACTGGGTTGAAGATCGTGTTTGCTTTCCTTGCATTTCTTAGGGAATGCAATCAGATACTGAAACAAGTATAAAAAAGTAACATTAGAAATGATTCATTTAGAATAAAGCTAATCCTAATCTTAATCAGATTCAGCATGGACTATTTTCGTATTATTACTTGAAAATAATATCTCTGCTATTTCTGCGTGTGATCCTGTAGGAGACATTAAAGCATCGATCCAAAACTCCAAAATTTCTGGAAGAACTTACATAACCTCAGCTGATATAAGACTGCGATTTTAGAAAGACAATGAGTAGCTACAAATATGCTTGAATAAAATGTGATTTTTTTTTTCTGGATATAAGTCCATGAGAGATGGACACTTCATTTCTAACTATAAATAAGTTTGGGAGAATTAGGACGAAAGTGGCTACTTTTTTCCTCAAAGGTATTGTTTTTTTCCTCTTTTGCGCCAATTGTATTAGAAAAATAAACAGCATACAAATTACGTATAACACATTTTTGGAGAATATCCCCATAAGTATAGTATTTTCCAAGTTTATCTGCACGTAACTACTGCAACTTCCGGTAACACTTCCTAAAAGGGAAAAAAAAAATTATCATTTTTCTATCTGTACCATGAAGACATTCCAATACTGTACAATGCTTACTGTAGACAATTTCATCCATTTTGGCAAATTGGGCTGAGAAAATCACAGCCATGCCTTAGATAGGTTGTTAAGACAGCAACATGTGTCTACTACATCTGCTGTCCCTTGACAAAGAGTTGTGCTATCCATATGCACTTTGATGGGTAGAAATTCAGCTCTGAAAATGTGATGCTTTTTTCCCACGGTTCTTCTAGGCTGACTGATTTGGATTAGTATGATAAAAAGCCTCCAAACAGAGAGAAATTACTTAGGATCTGCATGGAATTAATTTGAATCAATTTAATAAGTTAATTTAATAAGTTAATTTATACATTACTTATAAGAGAGATTTTATCCTTTGTCTCTTCTGTAAGGTACTCAGCAGTACAGCTGCCTGAAATACTGTGCTTTTATTTTTAAATTTTTTTTTGTTGGATAAATGTCTTTCTGTAGCACATAATGGGTTTGTAAAAATGCAGTTTCAATTTTGTTTCTCTGCTCTGTTTCAGGTTTTAACTCATGTTTCTACTGAGAACTGCATATTGAAATAATTATTATAAAAATTATCCAGATAATAATCCCTGCCTACAATTTTTCTTTTCAAGAGCATCTTTCCCATCTTTTGACCACCTCTTAACCACAAAAGCATTGTGTCCAAAATATGCTTTCTGGTGAATCCAAACATGATAGAGGTTGAGTCAGCTAAAAAGAAATGCAAAATATCAGTTTGAGTATGTATCTCAGTATTCTTCTAAAGTTATACCAGAAAATATTATACGTCCAATAAGCTGTTGCATAGAACAGGATTTTGGAGAGAATGAGTTAACTTTGATACTGAGAAACAGAATTCTTATGTATTGCATTGATTTACTCTCATTGCTGTGCAATGGACTAGTTTTCCTTGGTATGTTAATTGTTTGTTGCTTTTGTTTCAGTGTGAGCAGAACACATTGCTCTGTTCATTTTCCAATGGAAGTTGTCATGGTGAGTTTATTATCTACAAATGGTATTAAAACCAAGATGGATGCAGGTGTGCAAAATGGCTCCACATTTTTCTATATATTTCTAGGTGCACACAAGTTTTATGGAAACAAATATTTTCAGTTAGACCAAACATTCAATGAAGCGTGAATACTAAACAATGTTAAACTATGTTAACCTTGGCCTAACAAGTCCTGGTTTTCGTTCTGGTTTTGACTGACTTTTTAAGATTTCAAAAGCAGGGAACCCCATGAAAATGCCTTTTCTACAGGAGTGGAAGGTTCTAGTGGAAGTCTCATTGCTCATCACAGGAGGGGTTGGAAGTAGATGATCTTTAAGGTCCCTTCCAACCCGAACCATTTGCTGATTCTGTGTCCCTGCTTATTGCACTGGAATGGCTGTGTGTTTAAAGGGACATGTACATAGTGGGGGAAACACTTCTTGTGTTGTTGCCTGGACTGATCCTCAGACCAGGCTGAAGAGACTGTTTTGCAAAGCTCCGGTCTTGGGTTTTTTTGCATTCACAATTAGTATGAAAAAGTAAAAGTAAGATTAGAATCATGTTAAATCTTTGTGATCTTTAAAGCCACATAGGAGAAAATCTCAGAAAATGTCAACTGAATTGATAGTGATGCCCTAACCACCAATATTATACAGTACATCAATACAATACAGTATCAATACAATATATAATAAAAAACCCTAGAGGTTTTCTTTCAATTAAGCTGGATAACACCACTCTTTCCACATTTTGTAACACTTAAATCAAACCAGAGCACATATATATTCCCATGGGAGAGCTGTAGCAACCTTTTGCAGTAGATACTTTATACAGATGACTTCATTGTGGCTAGAATTAAAACAATGCTTATTTAAAACACTTATAAGCATTAAGGCCGCAGTAGAGAATCTGATTTGGAGGCTGTTGTCTGATTGTTTGTGTTTGTTAACTAGACTCAGGACATTTTTATGAAACTGCAGTTGTTTCATTTTCTTGGGGGTCACAGAGTGCTTTGCTGTAGCATAGCAACCTATGAAAATGGCTACTGTAGATTATATTGTATTTTATTGACTATAGTGTAAAATACTATGTTGGAGAAGATCTTACCAGTACATACTTCAGTCATCTTGAAGATGAACTGGTTTCTCATATTACAAAAGTGACAGCACAAAACCTCTTTTCTGAAAGTCAAAGTCCTGCCTTGAGGACTTAAATGCTATTTACTTGTACCAACCAGTCTATGGTGATTTTTCATGGGGTCTTTAAAACAACAAACAGAGAGAAAAAAGAAAAATCCCTATAAAGAGAAAAACAAAATGTGGAGCTTAAATTTTCAAGAAGGAGAGGAGGATGAGGACACAATCCTTAAGCCTCATGGCAGCTGTCCAGGAAAGCATGGAAATTTATGTCTTTGTCAGAATCTTTCCTTTCTCCCTTTGGGGAATACTGTCCATATCAGCACCAAATGAAACGACTGCTCTTGCTCATGCCAGTGATCCTAAGAGGGTCTTTAGCTATCCCCTCATTTAGAGGCCAGGCAGCCTCTACTGCAATTCAGGATGCAGTGGGGAATTATTACACTAAGCCTGGGAGATCACACAAAACCTTTTTGGGTTTCTATCACAGTAATTTCAGGCAGGAGGTTCCCTTTAAAATTCTATAATTTTGTTTGTATGTATCTATTCATGTATGTTGGGCAGTAAAAAGACAGTATTCTCTGGAGATGCAAGTCCAAAAGTCTTTGGCTCTCAGACTACTGTCAGAAAGGAATTATCACCACTATAAATTTGCATAATGGGGAAATTCCAAGTCCCCTCAATAGTTTAAAATCTTTACCTCTGCTCTGCCAAAGCCATTTAGCTTAACTCATCTTTACAATCAGAATTCCTTTCCTTCATATTTTTCTTCTCTTTTTTTTTCAGTTGTGTGCATTATGATAACAAACATTTGTTCACAGAACAATGTAAATAAGATGTGCATTATTTTCTAGTTTTCCCTTTATGAAAGCCAGGAATAATTTATCTATGTGCTAGTTCAGGATGCATTTAGAACAGAGTATGTTTCAATTAAACACAAGATGGCCTGAGGTTGAAGAATGAGTATAAGACCTTTGCAAATCTTACCAACACAATTTTCTTGTCCAGTATCAATATGTCACAGTGTATTTAAAAATTACCCAAACAAAAACCAGCATAGTAAAACCTTAGGAAAATGAAATGCTCCACTATACATATATTTCTTCCTTATGGGTGAATATTAAGTTAAGCCATAGGCAGGTGTTTAGGTACTATGGAAATCAATGTCACATCAGAACTTAAAACAAAGACAGATGTATTTTCTGTGTATCCCATGAAAAATCTTCCAAAGAAGCTATGCTGACTCAATGAGAAATTCAAATTTGAAGAAACAATTGTTTAACTCTTGAGACACTAGTGCTGCCTAAAACATCTCATTAGTATGTTCTGCCTGTTATCATTTCTTTCCATTGCCCTAAATGTTCTTCGCTTGTGCTTCTAAAATGTGGCATTTGCTTGCCTGATACCCTAGCATCCAAGAGTAAAAATTTTATTGTGATAGTTTGGGCTTATTTTGTTGAGCTATCATCATTCTTATACCCATTTCTTGGGGATTCTCCTTTTAATTAAAGTCACTCATTTATCAAATGTGTAGGTGAGTCGGTGCAGTCATGTCACAGTGAGCGACGTGTTTTGATATTAGACTGCAGTGGACTGAATTTCTTTGACTACACTGGAGTCTCAGTGCTTCTTCAGGTATTCACGACATTAGAAACATTCTGTATATGTTATAATTACACATATAAGTTATTGGGGCCAACTACTAGTCCCTTTGCCTATATCAGTGGATAAATATTTCACCCATAGAAAAGACAAACACAGATTTGGTATTAAATTGTACTGTGTATATATTTCTAAATATTTTGGGTAACAGTGAAAATGTATGGATCTGTATGTAATGAAGATGAGCTTCAGAACTTTTCCCTTTTTTTTTTTTTTAAAGTTGGTTTAGGTTGTATTTGACCCTGCCATGTCAGTTGTAGAGATGTGTAATTTAGTGTAATTTAATGTGTTTTAAAGTTTCAGCTTTGATTCTGTGATTTTATCTGTGTGTTCTACTTACTGCTAAGCCAGAGGTCAAAACATGATCTCCAGCCTTTCTCCCATGGGCAACATGTCTTGCAGACTGGGTTCAGGGACTGCAGGAGTTCCAAGACGCTCCCAGAAGACTAAACCCAGTAATCACTGGTTACTGTGGTGAATGGAACTAAATCCAGATGGAAGCTGGCCACAATTGGTGTTCCCGTGGGGCCAGTTCTGTTTAATATCTTTGTTGACGATTTGGACAAGGGCGTCGAGCATACCTTCAGTCAGTTTGCAGATGAGACCAAGCTGGGTGGGAGTGTTGATCTGCTGGAGGGCAGGAAGGCTCTGCAGAGGGATCTGGACAGGCCAGATGGATGGGCCATGGCCAGTTGTAAGAGGTTCAGCAAGGCAAAGTGCTGGGCCCTGTTCTTGGGTCGCAACAACCCTGTGCAGTGCTACAGGCTGGGAGAAGAGTGGCTGGAAATACATGGGTTTGTGGTGGACTTGGCAATGCCAAGTTAATGCATTCACTCAATGACCTTAAAGGTCCTTTCCAACCGAAACAATTCTATGAGTCTATGGTTCTGCATAATAAGCAGTTCTATATAGCGGATAAAAAATTATGTTCAAAAGCTGTTTCTTACATTTCCATCAGATCTGGAGTTTAAAAGTTGTGTAGCGAGTACAGAGTTAAGTGGGTATGGAAGGTTTGGTTTGCATAATTTTTCTGAGTAAGATAAAGGACTAGATTTGAACTTGAGTCTTAGCCCAGGCCTTTTCTTGCCCTAACAATTTTCTCAATTTACTGCAGTGATTGCACAGTGAAGTAAGTGCTGCCTTAAAAGATTTTAAATTAGAACTACATGTATAGGCAGGGATATAATGAAAAAGAAAACTGGAAAAATAAGGTTAGTGGGATTGACTCTTTATTAGCTATCCCTTCAAAATATAGGACATTCAATATAGTATTAATTAAAAAAAATGTGAAACTGATTTCCAAAAGGTCTTAGAGACCTCCAAATTACAAATTATGTCGAAGAAGTGTTTGACAAATTTGTGAGAGGCAAGTCTGGTGTGGGCTGTGAAGTACACAGGTTGGTAGTGCAGCCTCTGGATAAATGGTTGGTCCAAAAACAAGTTGCTCGGAGAGGACCACACTCAACATGTCCTTGTTGTTACACTCCTTCTCAAAATATCATCACTGATGCTGGAGATGGAGGATTTTTGAACTGAGTAAGGTTTTTGGTTTATTTTTAGAGTATTCTGATGGAGTTCTCACTGAATCTCTTCTCTCAGAATTTTTCTACTTCATATGGATTATTTAAACATTTTTTGAAGCAGGAACTGCTTTGGATACTCCCCATTTGGCAGAAAAATGCCCCACTCTGGTTTTGGAGTTATTTTCACTTTTTTTTTTTTTTTCTTTAGCTTTCTATCTTATTAATATTTTGTCTCTGTGGAGTTGACCCTTTTCAAAGAGAGAATAAAGAACACTTGCTGCTGAAGGTAGCATGATAGTTATGGTGCTTTTTTGATAAAAGTCTCAAAGTTTCCTAGGTCTGATTCCTGTCTGTGTGGACTGGTAGTAAGCATATGGTAAGGACATTGAAAAACACGCTGAAAAAAGAGAACTGGAAACAATACCCCTAAAAATTACAGTCAGAAAATGCAAAATTGTTAATCAAATTCAGTTCTAATTCTCAGCAGAGCTGTAGAGTACTGTGAAAAGGTGGTAGGAAATAAATGTGGCTTGATGATGTTTGCATTATAGAAGGGCTCGCTCTGGTGGCTACTGGCAGTATAGCTGCTGCAGCAGCACTCTGGGCTCTGCCTAGCTTGAATATGGACTTTTCATGTATTTTATTCTCTGTTGGTATTTAAAACAGTTGGGTTTTTTTTAATTTCTTGTTTTCAAACGTATAGATTTACATGGACTGTAAAAACAGATACATCGATGTGTTGCTAGCACACAGCAAAGGCAAGTATCAGCTTACAGTAAAAAATTTAACTTGATGGTTTATATATCCTCACTGCCTTCTCGGTGCTCATGTGTTTGTTTTATTGCAGCTTCCTTGATAAAAGCAATGCAGTACGGTGGAAATCTTGACTCTGAAAATCCTGTATTTTTTGAATCTATTTCTTCAGCAATTGATGCCATTCAGATTCACAGGGTAAGACTTACCAGCAGGAGTAGGTGAAGCCTGGAGGGCTTCTTGGATGCTCACAACAATTTGCTAAAGTCTGGGAAAGTCTTATTTACCCAATGAACCTTTTGTGTAGAAATCTTTTATCTGTCTGCACTCTAAAACTGGTCCTCAGCCTCAGGAATGCAGTTTTTCATTTTTTTGCTACCACTCTTTTCCCATCACCATGTCTCCTTTTGAAACAGCTTCTCGACCTGCTATGATAGATCCAGAGGCACTGCATTGTGGTGCTTTAATCTGGGCTCATTCTCCACTGGAAAGATTCATGTCATCTAGAAACACCTAACACAGCCTTTTGGTGTGACAAATTAACTCACAGCCAGTTCTGCGTTACTGAAACTACACTCCTGTTTCTCAGCCTGGGATGCTTGAAGCTGCTTCACACAGCACCGCACTGGTCTGACTGAAATGCTTCTGGATCCCCAGCAAGTTTGGTTTGAGCTAGAAATCTTGTCTCTGCACTCTAGCATGCTGTGTCAGCTCACTGGTGGAAAGAGGGGAATTGCACGAGGTGGAAAAGAGAGCTAGACGGAGACGGGAGGCTTGAGCATCTATTTACTTGCTCAATGATTCTTGCACTCCTTTTTAAAAAGATTGTAAACCTGGCCTTTCCTCTTGATCTATGTGATCTTTTTCCACTGTCATGCCAGTGTGAGCGTGCATTACAAGCAGTGTGCTTTCCTGTGGTTTTATTTATGACTCAAACATGGCTAGAGCTTGGCTCAGAGCCTTCTTTAAGAGACGTTAAACTCATCACGGTCTGTGGTTTGGCTGTTTGTCTTTTATTCTTCACTTTGTATTTTACTAATTAAATCTGAGTTGCCTATGGACAAAACCACTTTCCATTGATTTATCCAGATTAAGGTGAGTTGGCACAGTTGGTCTAGTGAATTGACCAGAAAAACATGTTCTCTTCAGAAGTTTTCAACATTTTTCATTATGTTGTCCTACAAAAAATAATTTACTGAAATGGTAACTGTAGGGCAAAAATAAAGGGGTTGGCTAACCTATATTTTGTCTGGGTCTGATTAGATGAATTAGAATGATTGTTGTGTTATAAAACATCTGCATTTTTTATTGACATTAGTTAACTTTACTGACATTCTTGCAAGATAGTTATGTACTAGCATTCCCATTTTATGGAAATGGGACATGGATAGACCAGGACAAATGTTCATAATGAAAAGGGGGAGTTAAAACTCAAAGTCCACTTTTTTAGGAACTGATTGCTTGTTTATACCAGAGCTGCTAGACAAATCAAACCTGCATAGTGGCTTAGCAGTTTAGTCTGAAAGGCTTGCATGCAGCCTCAAATTTTAAATGTAATTATGAACAGTGTATATATACTGCTGATACTTCTTCTTCAGAGTATTCATAGTACATGCTTCAGGGATTTTTATGTGTTCATTGTGTTTAACACCTCAAGATAAGGTGGACAGGAGTGAAAAGGCAGGGTGATCGCAATAGCAGCACCACACTGTAGCTACCAGTCTGTGTACTCCTCCTGAGCCTTTTTAAGGTGCTGAGGTCAGTAGGACTTTTGAGCGTTAACACGATGGAACAGGCAGAATAGGATAGAAAAAAATATGAGGAAGGGGTTGGAGACTAACAGAAAGTGATTTGTTCCAATTTACATTTCAGCTTCCCCATAAAAGAAGGAAAGAGTCTTTCACTGTCAGAAGGGCAGAGGCAAGAGGGCTTTGTGGTTCATTTCCATCTCCGCTGCTGTTCAGAAATGCAAAGATGTTCTTATCTACACCCTCCAATGAAAATGTTGTGTCATTCTCATTTTTATGTTTATAAATTGATAAGAAACTTGCTTATTACTTTGTGCAGTTAATCATAAATAATTTTTTTTAAATATTAGTTTTTATAGTGGTGGCATTTTCAAGCTTCATCTCCTAATTTTACATTATATTCTAAGAAAACATTCTAATACTTTTTTTTTCTGTTTCTCTCAATTTAGAATTACAGCAAGTTCAGTGAACAGAGTGAAGTGTGATGCCCACCCACTGAGCATGGCTAGTTTCATCAGCCCATATTCAAAATGAACTACACCATGGCTTCTCCTTAACTTTTTTCTCCAGTGGATCTCATAGATGATCTTTTATATGCCACACATATTTAGTACATTCAGTAAGGACAGATCTTCCTTTCAAAAAGAAAATCTTTCAGCTGCAATCACTCAGAGAATGTTCATGCAATTGTTCTACAGTGGTTTTATATAATATTTTTATATACATTTAGATAAAAATTATTAGAAAGCAGACACGAGGTACTAACTGTGTTTACCAGTTAGATGTATTCTTTTAGATATCTTCTATTGTAACATTAGTTGTAATATGCATCTGTAGTTTTGTGTATGGAATAGAGACATTAGGAATTCTTAAAAGAGTATGTTATAATTGATCCAGTACTCGCAGGAAGGCATATGCCGATGCATGCTGTTTCTAATGGCATTACTTACTCTTTCCTCTGTTCAAGACAGCCATTTGCAGTAACAGCATCATATCACAGCTATCATATGCTTCCACTTTTTGTACTTGGCTTTGTATGCTTTTTAATGCCTGCCCAGATCAATGGGAGAACTTGCAAGTATATGCAGAGAACGCAGATGCATGTTGTCTAAGAACACTGGATTGCTTCCCCCTCTATTAGTTGTCTTGTGCTATTATGGTTTGCTACATTTTCAAAGCCACAGGTACTCTTTAGCTCAGACTGAAAAGGAACAACTGGTAATATTTTCCCAAAACTTATTCTTTTTTCCAGCACATTTTTTCCAGTCTACATTTCCAATTTGAGCTGTGATATGGTTTGTGTTGAAATCTTCAGCTGAGGCAGCTGAGAGGTGATTGTAGAGACACATAAGGTGTGTGCCACATTTCAGGCACAATCCTGATGTGCAGTACTGTGTGTGAACACACAGTGTGGGTGGAGGAATTCACAAGTTGAGTATTTGGTTTGTATTTATGGGTTGTCAGCAATCATGTTAGATTATACTATCACATTGGTATCATGTTACATGGCAACATATTGAGGCCTTTCCGTACCTGGAGGGAGCCTACAAGAAACATGGAGAGACACTATTTGCAAGAGCATGTAGGACAAGGGGGAATGGCTTCAAACTAAAAGAGAGTAGGTTTAGACTAGATATTAGAAAAAAAATTCTGTACTGTGACAATGATGAGGCACTGGAACAGGTTGCCCAGAGAAGTTATGGATGCCTTAACTCTAGAAGTGTTCAAGGCGAGGTTGGATGGAGCTTTTAGCAACTTGTTCTAGTGGAAGGCGTCCCTGCACATGGCAGGGTGTTGGAACCAGATGATCTTTAAGGTCCTTTCCAACCCAGGTCATTCTACAATTCTACGTATGACTTTTCTCCTTTTGCCTTTGTTCCCTTATGTGAACCCCAGCAGTAAAACGTGAGTTGAACAAAAAGTAATCAACAAATGAGAAAGATGAGGAAGCAGGATTTTTTTTCATCAACTTAAAAAATCTATGGAAGCTAAAGGTAAATGAATATGGCACAGCCATAATAGCCATCTTAGCACTACAGAGAGGAGGGAAGTACAAGGATGCTTTGTGCAGCTGACATGTACAGGCAAAATCTAGTTCTAAGCATTCAGTTTTCAGTAGCACTTACATCTGTACACTTGTCTGGACCCTCCTTGCTCTGTCTGCCCAAAGCTGCTGCCTGCAGGAGATGAGGTGGCTCATGGAGTGACTTTTGCATCTCTGCATAGTTCAGAAGTTGATAAGCTTTTCCTCAAGTCTTGGTAACTCCACACTACTAGATGATAATGGGAGAGAGCCATGGGGTTTTTTGCCCTTTCAGTTATGAGTGACTCTTGTAGTTATTCCCTACTTTGTCCCACAGATCACCAAAAATGTTCTGTACAAGTTCTTCTGAGACTGCTTTGGTAATTACTATGCAAAAGGTTGATAAGTAACTGTGAGAAACTCATACACAGGAAAAATAAATTCTGTATACTGTCCCAAGCACATTAATTTCAGATGCTGTAGTTGATTGCAAATGGCTCATTACATCACTGGACTCAGTAACAGGCTATAACATTTGATTAATAATTTCCTCAAACAGTTTTAGTAATTTATTAACACTTTAGAAACTATCTACAATGTACTTTAATCGCAGAAGCATCAATTTTATGTCACAGCTGAATGGAGATTTTCACTTAACTGCAAACTGAGTAAATGAATAAATGGTATCTTTTCTACTAGGTTCAGCATTTGTTCTTTGTCAGCTAAATGTTTTTTCCTGAAAATTTACAGATTAGTTGATTAATGAAACTGTTAAAAATAGGGCCTTTAGCAAAGATAACATCTACCAGGAGACTTTCATTTTTGTTCTGAATGATCTTGTAAATGGAACAACACAGACACTTTTAAAATTCCTTGTAGTATTAGCCTTTAATGAAACCTTCTGCATTAAATGATCAATTTTGTAGTGCTTATCAAAATAGCTTCCAGTTTTCACTGCTTTCAATAGGAATAATTTTTGCCCAGCTAAATGGCTGTTTTAGAGATGAACATTTATCTCCCATTAGCTCCAACCTTCCAACACTGGGCTTTGGGATAGTTGTAGTACTTCTGTAATCTATTTTGCCATATATAATTAGTCTAAATAACTTTCCATTTCTGACAGTATGCATTGTTAATTATACTCCCTGTCTGGCAAGTGGCATCACTCAGGATAGTTGTTTCTCAGCAGAACAGAGTGTTTAAGGGACATATGAAGGTAGCTGCCCTTTCAATTTCTTCTAAAATACCTGCACTGAGTTTAAGCCCTCTCAAACCAGAACTGCTCTACAGAACTACGGGCAGTGAGTGAGGGAGTGTTATTTCTTTTTTACCATTGACTTAGAAGAACAAGTTGCAAATTACTTCACTACTGGCTCAGTTTCCATTTCTCCACCACCCACCCTTCTGAGCTATTGATGTTTACTAAAACACGTGACTGCACATTGCCTGTCTTCAAACGGCCGGGATGCCACGCCATCAGACCTCATGGACCGCCAGATCACCAGCTGCTCTGCTGGTGGGATGGGAGCTGATTCACGTCCTCCCCGAGTTGCTCTCTGCAAATCCCTGGTGATGGTGTGTTTGTGCCACTCACAGAGTCAACTGACAAACAACTGCTTAATTCTTTGGTGAAGATTTAAGGGAACACCCTAAAACTTCTGGATTAAATTTTGGAAGCAATTTCCACTATCAATTTCAACTCTTCCCCCAATGCTTTTTTATATAGACTGTCCACTGGCTTTCCTCTGGCTCTCAGAAAGAATTATTATGTAGATATATGGAAGCCCAAACCAAAACATCACAATTAGCTTCACTGGAATAGAATGGAATGGAATGAAATAGAATAGAGTAACATTTGAAAGAAACCAACAGTGATCATCTAGTCCAACTGCTGTTATTACAAAAGAATATCATAATTAGAATAAGTCATACTTATTCTTCTGATCCAGAAGGGCAAAGGGAGCCAAACTCATCCTGTAGCAAAAAGCCTGCACAAAGTCTGTGTGTCCTTATGGCTGTGCAGGCCCTGGCCTCACTATTCCAATGGAGGTGAATTACAGTCAGGAACAATAAGGGGTTTAGTTATTTGTGCCCTGCTTAGGCAGACATTCATCTTGGTACCTTCAGCCTTATTTACTTGAACATCCCTAGGGACTTTTCAGCATAATGCAAAGTTTTATTAATTGTGGTTACTTCTGTGAGCTTATGCAGTGTTAGCAGTAAGAGCAAACTGTGGAGCTCTCTCTGTCTTAAGTGCTTCCTAAAGGTGCAAGAGAGAGACTGCACCTGCCAGCAGAGCCTTGAGGAAGTCTCTCATTTACAAACAGGTTTCAAGTAATCAAAGCAATGAGTTTACTACTCTGAGTAAGCAATTCTGAAAATCTAACCATTCACTTTGATTCCTGTATGTATACTTAGATGCTCAGATTTTATACTGCAGAATTCAGTATGTATGAGTCACCTAGCTTTTGCAAATCAGTGCTTCAATTTTGCACAGTCGGTGTATTCTGCACTTCATAGGAGAACTTTAATACACAATTGTTTTCCAGAGATGGTCCAATATTATCAGAGATCATATATTTGCTTGATGTGTTTAGGAATTTTTAGCTATTTTTAGGAACTTATTCTACATTTTTAATAGTACATCATGTGAGTGAAGAGGTTTTCTCAATATTTAAGATTTGTTAACCAGAGTATATTAAAATGGTGATCTGATCATA
Source organism: Edolisoma coerulescens (assembly GCA_013397115.1). Taxonomy (NCBI): domain Eukaryota; kingdom Metazoa; phylum Chordata; class Aves; order Passeriformes; family Campephagidae; genus Edolisoma; species Edolisoma coerulescens. Next base: position 123,642 of record VWZW01001197.1, read on the forward strand.
CGCTTCTTATAAAATTAGCTTCACACATTCCAAAACAAAGCAAGCAATGAGGAAAAAAATAGAGAGCAAACTGATGTTAAAGAATGAGTATAACGGCAATTAAAAATTAGGCATAAAATATGTAATAAGGAAAAGACTGTTAACATTATATTTATGCAAATTAAATGTTTCTAATTCTTATCATATGTCTTTCATTTTAAAGGTTATTTGCCCTGATTCTATGATTCAAGTGTCACAAGGTCTGGCTGTAGCTGCTTTGACATAATTTATTTGACAGCTCTGTGTGTCATAAATATATAATGTAACAAGGAAAGGTATCTTCACTGTTGAATGAAAACATTAATGTGTCAATACTGCATATGAATACTGTTTGACATTTACTAGTTTCAAAAATAAAATACACAGTATGCCTTGAAAATATGGTATTCCTATTTTTGGAAGATACTTTCTTTGTCTACAGAAACTCATAAATAAATGAAGGAGCACAGTTCCAGAGTGCATACTAAATGGTGCCTTCATCATTAAGATAGATTTTTAGTAAAGATCACATAATCTGTATGTTTCCATATGTTTTATAACGCATTTAATTATTTTTTCTTTTTTCAATTCTGTGTATTAGCATATGCAAGAATAAATTTATACTGAAATAAGTTGGAATATGAGACAATTTGCATGTAGAAGGAGGAAAATGCCCCCATTACTTCTTTTTTTTTTTTTACGTTCTTTACTAGCCAGTTTGTAATGAGATATGTTGCCGCCTTCAACCTCAAAATGTATTAAATCTTGACAATGACAAAAGAGAAATTGCCTTACATTCAGAAGTTTTATTTCCTCACAGCTCTTACAGGAGCATGGCATATAACAGACATTTTTACCTCTACAAGAAATACAGAAATCTTGGTCCAATTTCTCCAGTATTGCCTCTTTGCATGCACAGTCGTTTCAATACATCTTTTTTTAATTGTCATTTGCATCTACAGATGGTGCACCTCATATCCAATTGGCACATACTGATGGCACTGCTTATATACAGTCTGTGGCTTATCCCAGTAGAGACAAAATGATGGGCAAACCTTCCCACCACCTCCCAATAACTGTGATGACATTAATGAAAAATGGATTGTCATATCTTAAAAAATTTGGCCTTGAAAGTAACAACTTAATTTTCAAGCCTGGTAATTTATGAAAGCATTTGCTTCTACCAAAACGAATGCAACCTCTACATTTTTTTGATTTTACAGTGGTTTGCAAAAGTATAAACAATTTACAGTGCCATAAACTCCTAGATGCTAGACAGCTAAATATTCTTAACGGTAATCTTAATGACATAAGCTATTTTCAAGAGCTATCCTTCCCAGTTACACAATAGCAAGGAAACCTCCGAGTTATCTCACTTTCGAGTGAGATAACTGAGAAAATATCATTATTTTTTTTCCCAGAAAGGGCATGTAGAAGCCCAAGATCAGCTCTCACCAGGAAATTAAAAGGTAAATTGAAGTGCAACTCCTTCCCTACGGGAAGTCCTCTGGCTCCCCAGAAGTTCTGGAGAGCATGACATGGAAAAGCACAGGAACGGCTGCTTGGTTAATTTTTTTCTCAAGTGTTTTCCAATAAAGAGGTCTTTTGTGCTGGATACATTCAGGGGGTTAATAATTAAGAAGAGCCAAGAGAGTGGCCCATGTTGTTGCTCTGACTGACTCAATGATGATAAATATTTCTCATTCCCATTGTGCTTTGATTGTGATATTGTTGCAGTTGAAAAACGCAGCAAAATCTTAGGAATTCTTGAAAACTCCACAATGCTGAATTAAGCTGTACCCTGTACATTCACTTAAATCCCACAAAATTTATCCCACTAATTTGGACACACTGTTTTATATTCCATTTGAGAAGCAAAATTATCTGCTCCCTTAACTGTTACTTGCAACTAACTGTAAGATTTTAGGGAGGGTGCTTTTTGCACGTTTGCTCTCATTTGTAGGCTCAGGTAGTATAGTCAAAAATGTCTGCTGCTCATTGGGTCAGGAAATGATGTCTCAGTTCACAGGCAACAGTACTGGAATTGTGAGTTGATACTACAGAGTGTGTAGTTTATACTCCAGTATAAATTAATAATTTCAAAAACACTCAGCATTTTGCTTCAAGTTCCTTTTTCTCTTCTCTCTCTCTGTGACTGTTTTTAAATCTCAGGAATTTCATTACTTTCTAGTTTAGCTTGGTTTCTACAGCCAAATTCTTAATTCAGAATACCTCCATAAAGGAAGATACGTTTTGAAAGAACAAGAGCAATCCTAACTTACCAGTTAAGGGAAAAAAAACTGCACTTTTTTGGTTCTGAAGTGCTTCCAGATTCGAAACATGTTTTGGAATATTACGTTTGCAATCTGCAATTTGTGATCACTTTAATCTTATTTTTAGTAATAAAATTGTGTTTAAATCTGCTGATCACAGCTCAGGTTTGGTGCTGGCCTGGCTCCACTCTTGCCCCAGTTTCACAGGTCTCCAGTATACCTCTTGCCTTCAGTTCCCAATCCCATGAAATAGAGATGGTGACTTGTAGGTGACCCGTGATGCTCTGCAGACCTGGGGACTGCTCAGTTTGCTCCTTCCTTCTGCCTCAGTCCTATCAGGAGAAAATCTGCTCTACAGACTGCAGAGCCCTAGTGGCTGCAGTACTGATCGAAACACAAGTGAGATGCTGCAGATACAGAGCTGGAAACCAGGGCCAAGATGCTGGTGGGCTGTGAGACTGTCGTGCATGGGACTGGGAGGAGAAGGGTGCTGCGGTGGACAGCAGGATATGGGAAGAGACTACAGCAGAAAATGACTCAGGGGAACAAGACTGTGTTCATTGTGCATGAATTAAAAAACTGAAGAGCAAAGGTGCAGCTGGGATGTCAGGCTGCATGGAGGTGCTGGATGAAGGGGAGGCAGACCACAAAAATTTGAACCAATTCCTAAGGGCAGGCCCTTGATCACCACACAAGGTCATTTTCTTCCGAAGTGCAGTTTGCCTCACACAAACATAACTTCCCCACACTGCCATTGTTCCTGTTAATGTCGTTTTAGCAGCATTTCAATTACTTCATATCAGTAAGAGTTTGGGTTTTTTTCTGGAGTCAGACATCTTTTTCATGCAAAATGCAGCATTTAGAGGTGTTTCATTCATATAAGTACGAAGTGCATGTATAAAAAAGCTCACATCTGCCTCTTTTCAGCCTCACAGTCTATACCTTTTCAGAGAGACAGGTGGTCCATAAGGAGTAACAGGTGTACCCCAAGTATTGCCACCTCCACGTTATGAGCAGCCCTTGCAAACACTGTGCTTAAAGCACTTCAATCATTTCTCCATCATTGTCACCACTCAGATACTTCTCCAGGATCCACCTGGGGTAGTGGCAGCTCCATTCATGCAGTGCATCAAAGAAACTTTAGCATAGAACTAAAAGTGTGCAACAAAAAGAAAGAAAGTTAAAGGGGAAACACTTTCAGTTAAAAGATTAATTCCAAGCTAGGACAACAGTTTTAGAATAACCAGTCCATTAGGACCAATCAACAGTTAGCTATGGGCAATGTTGATAGAGTTTCATGGGAACATGGTACGCTGTGCCTTGGTGTGTGCCTCCACTCTGTCCATGCAGGGAAAGGCCAAACCAGGTAGTGCAGCAGAGTCTTCAGTACCCTCAGTATTCTTCAGAGCTGCACTGAGACGCACTCGTCCTGGAAATGTGCAGGCACTACACAGAGGACAACTGTGACCCACTTAGCACTGGGCAACCAAGCGTTAGGGTAGGCAGAGACACTATTGCACCTTTTATCGGGAGAGAGACATCCGTGTGGGTTTGGTCAGCTGCTGAATCTATCTTTATTAACATGGTCCTCAGCTTAGAATGGCATCAACCTGCCTGGGCTGTGTGCATCAAGGTGTGGCCCGAGAACTTGAACCAAGTATTTCCAGATTGCCAAAATCTACTGCGCCCAAGTCTGGACTTACCTCAGGAAGGTACCTTAACCCTTCTATGATTTCTCCTTCCTGTGGACATTACCTGGCTGCAGAGAAAAGAGGGCAACAAGATTCATTGGCGACAAGGGCAAAGACAGCAGAGGGCATGAGCTGGCAATATAAGTTCCTGGGATCTGGTCTTCATAATGGTGGTTTAACATTAAATATATGTATTGTCCTAGGAAGAGGGAATGGTACCCCAAAGTTCCTCACTCCTATGACTTCCCCAGGCACTAAAATACAGTGTCTCCTTTTGCCAGGCAGCCCAGTAAAGGCTCAAACTCTTTTTGGCATAGTTTTATTGTAAGGTATCCTCACCCACCCGTAGGAAGGTTATTGCCCTGAAGGTAAAATGGTAGATATTAATTTTGTCAGCCTGAGAAGGAAGTTGTTTCTGGATTTCTCAACTGATATGGAAAAACCTGGGCTATTGCATTGAAGGAGCTGCCCTAGGTTATGCATACAGTGAGGACTAGCAATATGTTAGCTCTCTGCTGTCAACACAATGGACGCACTGGAAAAAGCAATGAGAAGCATCTCTATATTTCTGAAAGGGGTAAGGGAAATGCCTCACTGCTTGGTCTGGTCAGCTGTGGACAACTCTGGTGCCACCAGAGCCACAACTCTGGACACTAGGTAAAAGCACATCAAGTGTTCTAATGCCTAAAGTCATAAGCAACTGCCAAAACCTTCTATTAGGTGTTGGAGGTACTTCCTCTGCCCACACAGTTGTCAAAAAGGACAAAAAAAAAAAAAAGGTGATGTTTAACTCTGCGGCATGTAAAGCATTTCTGCATCAGTGACTTCTCCCCCATGGAACACAGCAGGTAAGTCTTGGTGACAGTCAAGCTCAAGCTTTTTTTTTTTCTCCCTTCAATTTCCTGGCATTTGCAAATATAAGATAGGTCCTTAATGTTATATTAACATAGATTTTTATGTGTCAATTAACAGATAAATTCATTATGAAAACTCATTTAGGAAAGGGCTGACACCAGACAAAGCCTTGAGGCAGCTGTGGAGTGCTGGGATGAAACATCTGCTCCATCAAATTGCACTCAGATGCTCCCATTTCTCAGCTGTTCACCCCTGCTCCACAGCATCTCAAGCAGCCATTTACCTCCTCGGGACATACAAGTTCGGACACGGACACACAACAGCCAAATGTCTCCATCAATTCTCCCAGGCATAACAGCTAAAGAAACTTGTCAAGATATGCAACCCTTTGATATCATGAAAGAAAAAATCTGTACAACATGCCATGTTCATTTTTCATGTGAGATTTGCTTTTGTTGACTTATTTACTGAGTATTGAATTTGACAACCATCTCAAATATTGAATCTACTTTTGGAACCCACCTATTTTCTATGTTATGGACCTCATTTGCTATTTTAGCTAATGCAAAAATGCCTTCCATTACTAGCTGCGTTGCTTCTCATGACATAATAGAAATTGACTCAGAAAGTAGCATATGCTATTATCACCCACAGTAGATCAGCCACATCTCAAGGATTGGAAGCCAAAATTACCATTTGGCATGTCTGTAAATTCAAATATAATGTCTGTCCCAAGCTGAAAATTAATGGAATTTTATCTATTATATATATATCTATATATATATCTCAAAGGCTTTGCTTTCACTACTGCCATAAAAGATTTTTCATTTAGTATTTGTGTTAAACTAATTCTCCGTGGGTGTTTAATGTTGTTGAAGAGCTCATTAGGCTGCAATTTGTAAAACACATCTCCTTCTGCCTCTCTGCAGATTGTTTCCTCCACATTGAGGTTCAGTGCTTCCAGAAACACAGAGCTGGGACAAGGTCCTGAGAAGGTGCTTCTCTGTCTCCCTGTCCCAAGGTAGGACCCACTAAACCATTTCCAACAGTTTTTTCTTACAAAATAGAAGGCAATACTACAATATTATACATTTATACATATACACATCCCTTCATATATGTGTAGTGTACATCAAAAATTCTTCCCTATCGGTTGTTACTATCTACCTTTAGTTTTTAAAGGGCCAATAATTCAGCAAAGGGCAATTACTGAGGATGAAGCTTATCTGAACACTTTCAGAACAGAAAACTCCCTGACAGCAGTCAGATTTCCATGCACATACATGGCAGGATCAGACCTTTCATGAGCAGCTCATTTCTTACCTGTAGCTAGGGTGTATTTTCAACCAGCACACGAGCTCCTTTTCAGAGTATGTGGTGGGGACTTTTTACCCAATGTGCAGACTTTTTTTTTCACTCTCTGCCACTCGTGTTTTTGATGAGGATTTCGTTGTGACAGCTATGGTTTATAGAAGGGACAAATTATGCGTCCAGTTCTGCAAACCTGCCTGCAATGAACGCCTTTAGAAATCAGCGGAGCTTTCACATGGCAGATGGCTCCCTAGGATTGAGCTCTACATAATTTTGCGGTATTTTAGCTGGGGATATTTTAGTGGCTTTTTCCCTATGCATGACAGCATGATTTGCTAGCTGCTAGAAAATGTCATCAGACCCTTTCTCATTCCACAGTGAAACTTTTGAATTTTTTTTTGAATGAGCAAAAATATTTTCTTTCCTGGTTGTACAGGGCACTCCTATCCAATGAAAAATATTTCCAGATGAAAACAGTGACAGTACAAGGGTACAAGGGTAAACCAGCCATGTTGTGATTCAAAATAGATGTAAAGCCAAAAGGAGGGGGAAGAGGTTTTGCTAAAAGCCTTTAAACAAATGTTCTATTATTGAAAATACTTCCATCCCCTAAAATCCTTGTGGAGGACTTTCTGATTATTTTATTTGTGGTGTCAGCTGATTTCTCCTTCAATGGAATAAATGCAAAAATATGATAAATTCACCAAGTTTAGCTTTTTTACACTTGTTCAAAAAGGATGAATTCAATTATTATTGCGTGTCAGTCCACATCTAGACTGTCTCCTACAAAAACACAGCAAAAGAAAAAAAATGTTGCTGCAAACCTCTCTCTATTTTGCCAGCATTTGTCCCAGATCCAGAAAGAATTAATTCACTATCCCTGGCCAGGCCTATATCTGCACATAGAGATTGCAATGGATTATTTTACACTAGTTTTGCCAATGGACTCTGCAGGGAACATTCTCCTTCAAGCTGGTCACACAACTGGTTAGGGGTAACAACACATTCTAACCAGCTACTATGGTGTTTAAAATGGGCTTGCATGTCCAACAGATGTTTAAAGACAGGTCAAAAGACCTGTCAGTAAGTGAAGTAAAGATTACCTGGCTCCCTGGGCAGCCCATAGAATGAAATAGGAGCCCTATTTAGATAGTTTACATTTCCCAGTGTGTCATTCCCATAGAAGATATATGTAGCTATGACTTACCATCTCGGGCTAGTAAGACTGATTCTACTGTCAATTTTTTTGCATTTTTAAAAAAAATTTAAGCATCTATGTCTCTATTCTGAAGCAAAGCAGGCATTCTGAATATATCTCACTCCATCCTAGAATTTGTAGTCTGTAATACCATTTACAGCACAGACAAATACACAACTCCTTTTGTATTTTTTTCCATTCTGATCTTGTGAATAATTATTCCTTTCCAATGTTTCCACTTGTTTTCATAAGGCATTCCTTCTTCCTTGACCCTTCAGTATGATGGCTATTCAACAAAATTAAAATTAATGTGGCTTCCTTGTTTCCTTCTCTATACAACAGTGTAATCAATAATATCATCTGACTTCTGGAGACAGGAACTGTTAGTTAACCTTCCTTGCTGCTCTTCGCTGAACAGCTGCCTGGCATTGCAGCATGTAAGACATTGTAAATTACAGAAAAATAGTGGCTATCTTCAAAAATATGGTGATACAACAGTCATTTTAACAGCAGGATATTTTGATTCATTGTTCACATTCACTGTTCACATAATCAACACTTCAGGATTTGAGTCTGGGCTATTGAAGAGGGTTTTTCTTGTGCAAAATTATTCTTAACCACCGTACCACTGGTATTCTGAGCCAGACACTTGATCAGAAAGATGTGGAGCCTTGGGAGACTATTCAGACTCCCACCTGAGATCTCCTGGCAAGTTTCATGTGCTGTTCTGCCCGAGCATGGAAACACAAGTGGGAAAAATTCTCACTAAGAAAACAGCACTAGGCATGATAAGAGATCCGGTGGTTTTGTTCGTATTTTTTTTTAATGACATTGTATCAAATGGACAAGAAACAGTTATAAGAAAGGAGAATGAACAAAAAAGAATTTGCTTTGGCAGTTGAGAATCATGAATGGGTTTTGCAGCTGGTAACCAACACAGCCAGGGAGGAAGAGTGCTCATTATTGCACCAGTGACAACAGGTCAGTACATGAAGAGTTAATAAGACCACATTTAGAAAATTAAGGAAATGGGACCTTAAGGAAGCACTCTAAGGCATAACATGCAAAGCCATTTTTGCTAATCAAAGAGGCATTGCAAACTTGGCTGAGATTTGCTTTAATGAAAGACTTTCATTTTTGTCCAGCTCCTCCACAGAGTTCAAAACTGTGTAGCTGAACTCTAAATTGTCTAGTATTTTGTGTTGAAGGTCTGAACTTTTTTTGTCAACAATCAATGGATTATGCATTCCCATTTTTGAAACTCTGTTCAGTCAGTGTAGGTGACCTCTTGCTTACAATCACAGACTTGTAGAGCTACTTTAGTTCATGAGGATGAAAAGGGAATTAATTTTGCTATAGGATTACCACATCCAATTTAGCATTCTTTGTACAGACTTACTGAACCAGAGCAGTAACTTCCTTTATACATTCATTTTAAAACATTCCCATTTCCTAAATATACAAGCACTGCTCTCTGTATTTTGGAGGAACCTGTTTATTGTCATCTAAGTAGAAACCTACACATACACATGTACAATATTCTAGAAACAGACAGTCTCTTGGTCTCCTTTTATAGTGTGAAAGATAGGTTACATATTGGATCATAACTTTAAAACTGATATATCCATTTAAGTTTTTCTCTGCTAGGGTCCTCAAAAAGTTTAGTTAGTCTAACTTACATCAGAATTCAATCACAAAGGAGAGAAAATAAGGAATATTTACTATCAGAGGTAGTGTTTTCAAAATTGTCATAATTTTTATAATTTTTTTTTTTTGTGTAGTCAAATCTGCAATAGTGTTGCCTTCTCCAGTCTGAGATTTGAGGGGAAATAGGTCTTACCATGGCAGAAAAGGCAGAGCATCCCTTAGATCAGTTCACTTGCCATCAAAAAGCGTCATCAAAAAGGAGCTGAATTTATGGATTGAACCCTTAAGAAGAGTTCATGTGCCTGAGATATTCCCTGCCCTACCTCGTAGGTGAATTCTGACAGTACCCAACAGGATCCCAAACCAGAGCTGGTTAAAGAGAGGGTGAGTATGACAGAACAAATTAATTCTTATATTTTATTCTGGAAAAAAACCTTTGTTTTAATTCTTTTAGAAGGGATTGCGCAGGGGAAAGAAACTGTTTTATTAAAAAAGCCCCTTGTTCCACCAGTTATACTGGTTTGGTACCTGAAACATGAAAGTGCTTTTTGTCCACCAGTAACAGAAAAAAAAAATTAGTTTTTATTTGAATTTTTGTGCTATTAATTAAAAGGATGAACAGTTTAAAATTCTTTTAGTAAAATTTCATGTTAATCGCAAAATAATTTTTCACTGGAGAAAACATCTTGATAGAATGTTGCCAACTTAGCTTGATGTAAATGAGAATTAAATCCTTCCATGCTGCTAGAGAATAACAATGATGTAAATGAAACTATAATCTACCAGGCAAAAGCAAGCTTAATTTACAGGAGATAAGAGCCTCAATGGCAGTTCAGCTGAAACCCCTTAACATCCTTCCAAAGGCTCATTCTGAGTTGCATCCAGTGTTTTAGTTGCTTACAAGATCCAGATTTTAATCCAGAAGATGGAGCTGTCTTGACCAAAACTTCTGTGGTGTTGTGTTTCCAAGTTGTTATCCATTCCAGGAGATGCTAACACAGGCAGATTGTCAATGGCTGACACCTTTTTAATACTTTGATGCTGTTCCACGAACTTAAACAGAGCTGAGCTATTTTTTCCTTTTTCATCATCCATTAATGATAAAAAGCAACTCGGTTAATTAATCCATGTATTTCATGGACTGTCAATATTGAAAAAAGGTGAGTTTGGGTCAGTATTTTGCACCTAATTCTTACTAACACTTGAACAACAGACCTGTAAAGTTCCTCTAATTCTTTGATAGTGACTTTGAAGAATGCACAGCTATGCTTGAACTCTATTACCAGGAATGAAATGCAAAATAAAAATGCTCTTAATCTAAGAACAGAAACAATGCTCTATTTACACTAGATGCTTATAAAAATAACATTGATTATGTAATCAAGACTAACATTATTGATTCCAATAATTTGTTGGTATTTAAGGAAATTCCTGCTGAAAACTCTTTGCACTCAATTTGTGTTCAAAAATGTTTTAAAAAGCTGAACTAAAACTGAATAATGAACTCTATGGGTATTTCACTGACTAACCAGACTTGTGACTTGCTATCTGAGAGAAACAGAAAACAATTTTATGAAACAGCTTCCTGATAAAATTGCAATTTCATTATTCTCAAAATACTCAATCTATTGATTTTGAGCAAATGAAAAAAATAAAAACAAAATTGATTTATTCTTTAATTGGTTTCATTTACCATCGTATTCAAATGCATTAAATATCATGCTATATGTAAGGGAGACTTAATATAACATAAAGTCTAAGCAAAATATCTAGAATTAAAACTGGAATCTCAAGAATTTTTACAATTTGAAACAGAGTGATTTTTTTTTTGCTAGAATGATATTATTGAGATTAGAATACAGTAACACTAGATAGATTGCCAAAACAGATTGCTTCAACCACCATGAACTAAAGATTTCTGGAATTTTTATTTAATGAGAAATATCAGCATTCCAGCTCTTCCCTTAATTTAATTCAAAGGAGAAAAAAAAAAAGAAATTATTACTCAAATATTTGAATGGCACTGTGTAATAACAGAAATTAAAAACTATGAAAAAAGACGTTGGGAAATCTGGTCTATGAGGTTGCATGAAGACTGATATTTCTTATTCTATTAACAAATCTGCATATGTGCATATATTAAATGAAACCAAGGATTTTGGCCTGACTGTTAAAATATTCGGGGGTTCATACTCTGTATTGTGTTAACTTGTAGAGTATATTTATCACTTCTATGAGGGCACATAATTTACACCTACTCTTCACTTGACCTGAGCCACTAAAGCAAACGGATTACCATCAGTTCAAGTCAGTTTATACAAAGACCCTTTTCACTGACAATGCACTGCTCCAGCACAATAACCTAACAAAGGCCCCACATAAAAGACTTCGTAGTGTATTTTTAGGGTACTTCGTATAATTTTGATCTACTTCAGTACACTTTGCATACCTTCTCTGTGTTGATATTATTTGAGTTTTAAGTACAATGGACTTTGTATAAAACTACAGAGGAATGAAATAGGGAATTAAAGAAAAAAAAGACGAATCCCTTCAATGCTTTCATTTGTGGTCAGTCACCACTGTACTCCCTCTCATTTCTTTTGAGATTTGTAGCCAAGACGAGATCTACGGCCATCTGTTTTTAATCTCTATTCAGGATGATAGTCTGTGGATCAGTGAACTCTAGCCACAGTCTATAGAGAAACTGCAAATCTTTTTGGGATAATTTCCAGAGGATAATAATATTCGCAAGAGACTTCTTTTGCCTTCTTTATCTCCAGCTACAGTTTTTCATAAAAGAATGGTATCATAGCTGCCTGTTTCAACAATTGCTTCTACCATGATGCATTGTTGCCAGCAAGCTAAACAACTGAAGTCATAAATCTTTGAGCTTTTAGCTATGCTACCACTGCCCAAAGGAGATTTCGTGAGACACAAGTGAGCTAAAGAGAGTCAAGTGACTAAATGCAAGAGGGTGAAATGGGACAGAAAAGCTTTCCTTCTAATATATTGTCTGGATTTTCCTGCAAGAAAAACATAACATGAAATAAAGTTCCTTTGCAAGTCTGAAATTAAACAGAGTGCACTTGCTTCAATTAATGCCCACCAGACACCAACCATACTGACAGAAACGAGTAATTCTACTAACTGTGCATTACATTGGGAAACACATATCAACAGAAAATAGTAACTACTGGTTCCTGTCTTGGTACCTATTGACTTGGCATCTGCTGAGAATAAGATGCACAAACGCATATGCTAAGAAGTGCTAATCTCACTGGCTCTCGCACAGTTCAGCCGCCGAGCACTCCCCTACACACACTTCTGTGCACGACCTGCGGCCATCCTGCCGAAGCCAGAAAACATGTGGCTTTGTAAACCCCTGACAGGGTCTGCACTGCTGCTGCTTCTCCCCTCCTCATACTGAGGAAAAGGTGGAGAGAGTATCTGGGACTGAAGGAGGTACAGGTTCCCCATTCCCAAACTGAATTAACTGCAGTTCTGGTGGACAGCACAATACTCTTCTCAGAGCTGGCGAAATTGCCTGACTCTAAAGGGTCATTACCACATAAGCAGGTCCATTCCTTGCAGAGGGGCATGATGGCATCACAAGTCAGCCTAACAAACTGCTCCAAAGAAAAATAAGTAAGCAGCAGTCCTTAATCATTAGCTCTCCCCAGAGTGCTTTGTTATTTCTTTCAGGAATCTGTCAGAAATGAAATTGGCATAAACTCAGGAATTCTTTCCGATCTGAGATTCAGGCCTCCTATCTGAATTGCATCACTGCACTTGAAAATCACAACCTTGTTGATATGAATATCTGTCTTTTCAAATTATTGTTGTATTTGTCATGTAAGTTGGAGCATTCTAATCTCTCTTGAGAAAAAAACTAAGCTGACCATTCTTTCAGATTCTTGCAACACTTTTTTAGGATGTTGAGATTCTACATTTTAAACATGAACAGCTGAATTCTCCCCTTAGATATATAAATGCAATTCCCACTGAAATCAATTAAAGCTGAAATCTTGAAATCTCACAGAGTAACCTAAGCTTTATATCCATTTATATCTTAAAAGTAATTGGACATATATCATGCGAATTGTCTAATGGAAAGATGAATCGCCCTCAGTTCACTATTTGGAAGGAGAGTTTGGACACTTGACACACAGCTTTTCACTTCCTGTAAACTTGCAGAACAACAGCTTCTCTCTACACCTCCATTTGTACAAATTATTTTAATTGCATGGTGCTAATCCTCTTTTTTTGTGAGCTTTCTATGGATTTCCTGCCAAGAAAGGAAGAACTATGGGGAAAAAATTTAGTTCTTAACTGAGTCTACTCTCATATGAAATGTTTCTATGCTACAATATTATGGGGAAAATTTTGAAACAAAACAGACTTTATAAGAAAACAGCAAGGCTATGGTATTAACCTGAGAAGTATTTACAAGGAAAATGACTACAGTGATGGAAATTCCAGTTTTTCCAGAGTAGTGCTTACCCCATTCAAGTAGATAAGATTTTTTTGTCACTGATTTTTGTGCTGGACAAAATTTCACTCTGCTCAAGGTCTGGGACTTCTCTCTTGCCAGTGGAATCTATAGGAGCACGTGAGGAAAAAAAATTGAAATGGAAATTTCTTGCAAAATATTATTTCAAGAGTCCATAGAAACACTGATAAGCATGTTGCTTATTCTAAAATGACTTTTTAAATTCCAAACTGTCTCTAGTTTCCATTAAAAATAATGACACCATTATACAAAATACTCCAAATTAACTGCAAAATATTTTTTCTGAAGCAACTTCTGAGACATTAGTTTCATTGTTTAAATAGAAGCGTTTTCTTGGTTTTAACGAATATAATTCTGATGAAATCAAGTTAGGCTAGGGTGGTAAATCCACTTTTAAAGACATATCTGGCTGGAAGATATAGATACAAGTCAGAAACTATCAGAAGCCCTTTTAGATAGCCTGTGTGAAGCATCATTCTTGGGAATGGAGTGTGAGGATAACCGGGAGGCAGCATCTGGAGCCAAGGACCAGGGGAAGCAGCTTTTCTGTCTTCCTTCCGTTTCTACCCCGGACCTAGTTAGCTTTGGCTTTACGTATGAAATTGCCTTCCTGACCATACTTTTAACAGAAGAGCCATAAACTTTTAATTAAGAGGTAATCTGAAAGAAACAGCATATTTTTGTAGAGTAGTAGTCTCTTGCTGGCGGCAGACAAGGCGTTTACTGAAAAGAGATTTATCTTCAAAGCAGAAGATATCGATCATATGCTATTACAATCACAGCACTATTTCTTTTACCAGGTGACTGACGGTGAAGCAATGATCTTGGCTGATGGATGTCAGTACACAAGAGAGACAGTGGTTTAACGCATTTTTCCAATAGCGGACCTCTAAACAGTTCAAGTCATAATTGCCCCTTCTGGGGGCCAGAAAACTAGGACAATTTTGAAATGAGAAAATAATGGCTATTTCTTCCATAGAGCAAATTTTCCATTTGAAATACCATGATTAGTCTATTTCTTAATCAATGGGCTTAAAAGTACTTAATTACAATAATTTGAAATTATTTCAATATTTTTTCCTAGAAATAAAATTATTTCACTAAAAAAGTATAACAGAGAATAGAGAATACTTTTTTTTCACATTCAGCCTCAGAGTTTCACCCAAGACTCATGAAGTGCTCCTATGAACACAGAGTATTCCTGCTGCAATCACCTGCTTGTGTGTTTTTGGGTGTTGACTTCCTTTGTTCACAAATTATCTACTGGGACTTCAGGTTCTCCTCTCCCGCAGATATGAGAATCTCAATTATCTCTTAAGACCAGTGAGGAACTCTGTGTGTATCTAAGAGGTGTGGGATCTCCCTTCTAATCACTTGGGGTACAGCCCTGCCTAATCCCACATGGTCATCCATTTGCTCTTTAAAAACAGCCACAGTGCATTCATTCATCCTTTCTCAACATATACAGGAAATATGTGAAAATACAATTCTTTAAAGAGAGGTGAGAAAACCCAGGTTTCTTTTATGCAGGCCATTTTGTTCTGAAAGTTGTAGGCAGGATATCCTATTCAATGAAAATGGTAAGAATTCTAGCTATGGCTTTCTTATTCCTTTTCATCTTTTTTTCAATTCTTTTTATGTCTTGCTCCTGAAGACTTGTTATACCTCTCAAATCATGGGATCTGCTCTAAATATTGTGGTCTATTAGCTTTACAAAGTTCTCGGCCTTTCTACCCTGAACAAAATGATACAATAATATTGGGTAAAAGTTATTAAGCATTTTTATCCTTAGTTCTACTTCTTTAATTAATTTACCAGGGATTTAGAAGCTGTGGAAAAATATTTTTTTCCTGTGGCCTGTTCGATATTATAGTGAATTGGGAGCATTACAGAAAACATGAGAAAATATACTCATCTCTATTTTCACAAGTTTATTTGGTTGGCTTCAGGTCCTCTGCACTTTCAAAGAAAAATAGATGTAGAAATGAATAAAATATTTTTAAGTTTGGAGAAAATATTTTGCAAAATAGGGTGCATGATAGGTCTGGCACTGTCTGCCAAATGTAGATTTGTGCTGTGAGTACCTAATGAAACAGTCCTGCCAAACTCAGTGCTTAAATTTCCTAAGCAGGTGACCAAGAAGGTTAAGGGGCTTTGAAGACCTCCAGAGGCAGGTCTTTTCTGGCAGGTTGAGGTACCTAATGACCTCCTCTCTGGGGGCCTGAAGGGGAATCTGGGGTTTCCTATTGATTCTACATCACCATCTTTGGTGACCCCCTTGCCCAAATACTGCATCCCTCGTGTTCCTGCTGTAAGGAGGGGAGGACAAGGGCAGGGACAGGGATGCATGAGCTGGACTTTTGGCCTTCACGAGGCATTTTCTTGGCTCACATCTTGCTCTCTGGTTCTACTCTGGTATCAGCCCCAGCTGGTGTGGGCCTGTGTTGTTAGGAGCTTTGCTACCGTGGGGTATAGGGATGGACTGAAGTTTGGACATGAAATGAGGAGCTGGGATACAGATGAGAATGAAAATGGAACTTGCCTTCTATTTTTAAACTTCTTTGCTGCCGCTCGGTAGGATTGGCCACGTCGGTGCTTCGGGGCCCCGTGGAGGGGCAGGAGCGAGCTCTCCCGTTGCCCGGCTCTGCGGGCCGCTCCTCAGCAGCGGCAGGGACACGGCTCTTGCCGTGGGCTTGGGCAGCTGCCCAGCCCTGCAATGCCGCGGTCACCAGCCCTGTCCGGCTACGCCCAGGCGCAGGACTGTGTCCGAGGGCGCCGGGACGGGCTCCCTCGGCTACCCGGCTGCCCGGGGGCGGTCCCGGCCCGGGTGCCC
>VWZW01001197.1:140052-162209 GCA_013397115.1 Edolisoma coerulescens
TTTATCTTATTTTATTTTTTTTTTATTTTATTTTATCTTATCTTCTCTTATTATAATTTTATATTTTATTTTATTTTATTTTATTTTATTTTATTTTGCTCTGACTGTAGATTTAGGGCTGGATTGAAATAATCATGGCATAACCACCAGAAAGGCAATGTCAACGAGACAGTCACCCAGTGTGAGATCAGCCCTGACTTGCTGTGAGCTTAACCACCCTTCTCCTGGGCAAAGTAAAGGAGCAGCAGGGCTTGGGAATGAGCCAGCTCCATCACAGCTCTGTTATTATGCCAGCAACCCTGGAACATAACCCTCCTCAGGACTGGGACCAAGGGTTCAGTCTCACCTTGCCTGTTAAAGCCAAAGAAGATAGGACTTATACTTCCAATTAAAGTGGACACAATTCTGCTTTAATATCTATTAATTCTGGAGCAACAAAGCTAAGAGTAGAGTGACTAAACCAAAAGTCACAGCACGATTAATTTGAAATTAATTTTTTGTTCTCATGTTGTCCTCCTGGCTGCTCAAAACCAAGCTAATATCATGCTAATGTTCCTTTTAGTAGACACTGCATGAAACTTGCCTGTTCACACTCTGCAGTATCTGAGCAAGAACCTGGCCCAGATCATATGTTCTGCGTCTCCATCTGTGCTGGTGGGTCAAACTGCTCTGTGAAAAGAGCTCTCCAATAGCTCCTGGTATTCAGCTAAACTAACGAGAATCTGAAGTGCCAGGGATTTGGATTGAATTCAGCTTTCCTTTTGATTCAAAAAAATCCAGACAAACTCACAACTGAAAACCTTCTTGTCTTTCCCAGGTTGAAAAGGAGGGTGAGTTGGAGTAGTAGGTGGGAAAGCCTTTGCTCTCTCTGCTGGAGCAGAGCGGGGCATGGTGCTAGAGCAGCAGGAGGGGGAGATGCCTCTCATGCCAGGAGTGAAACTTAGCAGACAGTAGTTCTCCCAAAAGAGGGGATCTAGTCCGCAACAGAGGTCCCTGACTGTGCTGTGTCCAGTGTGTGGGCCTTTTGAAAGCACTTTCTTGTTCTTCACCCCAGACAATTCACGATGCTTGCTGGATAGCATTAATGGAGTTGTGTTTCCTTGCATTTTCCACAACTGCCTGTTTTTCTACTTGTCTCCCCTTTTCCGTTTCCTGTTGGCACCGCATCCTAAACTCCTAACCTCTTACACACATCCACTGGTTTTTTTCACTTGCTGGGGGAGGTGCTGCACAATGAGATCCATGTAGTGAGAGTTCAATTGCTACAAGTCGGAGCACGGCATATGCTAGCCAGTTTTCTCACCCACACCCCTCTCCGTGGGATTTCTCAGCACATTTGCTTCCCAGCTCCTGCACTCAACATGTGCTGCAAAGTGTAGTGGAATATCCGGGTCTGAGGCCCTGCAGTGTACAGGAGGACTCTTCCTGACTTGTATTAATATTGCTGCCAGCGAAATCTGTGGCATTTTGATTGCTTTGGAGCTCCAGTGCTGAAACGCATTTCTTTCTGCCTACCCATATGACTCTCCTTTCAGCTTTTTGTCTTCACATGAAAGAGAGGGCAAAAAAAAATCTTTTGATGTTTTTTGAGAATATTGCAAGATATTCTCATGAAAACACCATTTCATTTGCTCAGGCTCTTGTTCATACAGACTTTCATGACTTCCAGGATTGACTATTTTAATTTGTTCCTGGTGGTGTTCCAGATTGTTTGCTAAACTGGCTGCAGATGGTTTTGAATGTTGCTGCTGCCAGAATTGTTACTAGGACTTGATCTGCAGATCATATTTCTCCAGTCTCACGTTCCCTCTACCCTGGTGCCTGTTAAGCAGCATATGGCTTTAAAATTCTTTACTGACTTTTAAAGCTTGCACTGGCCCTGATTCTTTTTACCTTCCTGGCCTTATAGCGCTTTCGACTTTGGCTTAGGCTCGTGGCTTATCTGATGTAATGGCCACTGACAGTTCAGAGCGAGCATCCAAAAACCAGGGTCGAGTATTGCTTTGGGTTTTGCTCCTTGTCATACTTTTCTTTCAGTGATGTGAAGGAAGTGAGTAGATTTTTTGCTTCTATTACCCAATATTCTAATGATTATTCCAAGGTTTACACTAAGCTTTTCTACATAGATTTACACACAGATGCAGATGCACACGAAGTCAACATATAAACAGTATGCTCTTCCTTTAAAATTCAAAAGTGCAAACAAAAGAAGCTTGATTCCCAGCTGATGTACTAGAGAACTGGTCTAATGAATTCTGGAGAGCCACTTCCTGATGACAGTAGGTGAAGAGGGATAGGTCCTTGTATGTGCATGGCATGAAAAAATTTGGGAACATCACCTTCTCTTATTTGCCTGCCCTTCTAATACTTTGATTACTGAAAGCTAAGGAGTGTCATTCTTAGCTGTCTATCAACTTTGTATCGCCTCAGCTGAAAAGGAGGTGTGCATGGACACTGCCTTGCAGGGGTGTATTTCGTCACACAGTGTTTGGTTCTTCCCCTGACTAGTGAGACCCTGCTGCTGGTTTTGATCCCTGCCAGATGCAGAACAAAGGACATTAGAAGAGGACTGGGTTCTTTCAATCTGTTACTGAATGTGCTCATATAATTTTTATTAATGGTGGTACAGCACAAATGCACAATGGGTAAAATTTTGTATTTACTGAAATCTATGGGAATTTTCTTGGCGGCTTTATTAGAGCCCAGGCTTTAAGGAACAAGGTTTGGAAGCAGAGTTGGCTTGAATTGCAAGGTTGGCAAGTGCATGGAAAGAGTTCTTGCCATCAGTAACTTAAGTCAGGATTGTTCTGGGGGTCACTGAGGTGCAATCAGGGGTTGCCATAGGTTTAGATCTCCTTCCAGAAAGCCACTCTGCAAGCCCAGCCACTGGTATTTATTCTTCAAAGGTTAGTTCAGGGAGAGTTCCTGTCCTCGTGCTATCTTTGAGACCCTCTAGACACTGTCTCCATCTGGAAAGAATTGACAGTGCTGCTTTCTGCTCCCACCTCAATCTGCACGGGATTGCAGGACCCCAGCGCATCGCACTCCTTTACCTTCACTGACTGCAATGCAGTTATTTCTGAGAAGATATGTCTGAGTGTCTTTGGCCTGAGTAGTTCTGAGCTTACAGATCTCCTTTTCTTCTTAGACTCCCCAGTCTGTCTCTTGCTGAGGTCCTATGTGTTTTGTAATTATTCCTTTTTATTCTTACTTTCAACAAAGTAGAAAGTAGAACACAGGTTCTACTTTCCCTATGGAAAACCATGCCAGATTTTTTTGCTTCTTTCACTTCTTTCAGAACTGACCATAGTTTCAGATTACATAAATTTCTAGAAATGAAAATTAAAAAAAAAGGAGGGGGAAATTTGATTAAGTTTAAAAGGGAGGAAAAAAAGGAAAAAAGGGAAAAAATAGGAGAATTTGAAAACTTATGTCAACTGCCATTTAATCTGAATGTATTCTGTCTGTTTTGCTTTTGTGTTGTTCTGTCAAAAAAAGAAAACTGGGGGGGAGGAGAAGGAAGAAAGAATGGACATATCAGCACTTCTTCATAAAAATCCTTTTCTCAAGAGAGTTGTATATTTTATGAAAGAAAAAGTCAAAGTTCAGATTACTTTTTGGATCATAGAATATATTACATTTATTCCTGTGTGGTAAATTCGTCAAGGGAGAATTGTAGTACTCTATAAAAAGTTAGAGTGCCCTAGTAAGGTTAGAAAGTATTGGAAAGCAACTGTAGCTATAAGGCAGGGAATACAAGGCAAAGGACTTGGAAACTCATTATAGTTCATGACAATTTACTGCCATGATATTGAGGCCAGATGACTTATGAAGTCCCCAGGGATACAACCAGGTCAGTGATAAGCAGAAATCAGGAGTTACTTTTCTCCTGTGTGTGCATTTTAAGACCAGCATGAGAACATGACACACGGGACTACAGTCAGCTATTTAAACAAGATGTTGAGCAATTAGAAAAAAAGAGTTAAGGAAAATCAGGAAAAAGAGTAAACAAAATTTTCTGAGAGCTAGAGAAGTTGCTTTCCCTTCACAGACTGGAAGCACAGTGTGTTTATTCAAGAGAAAAGGTGGATGTTGAAGTAATCTTCAATCAAACAGATATGGCCACAGAGAGTTATGGCTGGAAGCTGTGGCCAGATGAAGTCAGAAGAGAACATGAAACAGGCCCTGAGCAGCAATGGCAAGAAACTACTGCAACACAATACCGAAAAAGCCCAGTGATACTGCCTAAACAAGCCTGAATGCTTTTTTGGGAGACTTGTGTTCACACAAGTTTTACTTTAGTCACACATATTACTGACACTGGATAAAAAGCTGTGCTCTGGGATGTTCAGGAGAAAGAAAGAGATGTTGGCTCATCCTTACCTTAAACTTTAGCAAACTGGGAGGTGACTTCCGGGATCACACCAGGTTTCTGTTACAGCTTGCTTCACACAGAAAGGTGGAACAACAACCCCAAGACATTACTTGCTTTTGTATTTTAAGGGGAAGAACAATGAATATCAATGTTTTTACAGAACTAGCTAAAATGCATTTCAGCAGATCCTTTCAATTCCTTTGACTGAAGTTAAATTTCTTAACAATGCCAAATAAAATTGTCTAATTTTGATTTATTTACTTGAAAAGGTTAGTTCAGGACTCAGAGGGACTTTGATTCCTCACAGGAACTTTAGTTCAAATGCAACATCACCATTTTTCCTCTGTGGTTTGGGGTCCCCAGTCCAGTTGGATCTGGTCTGATGTTTCAGCTTCAGGAATGTCTATGATGTAACTCAGACAAGGATGCTTTTGCAAAGAAGAACTGAGGCATGTATTATCTGAACTAAACTGCCATGAGACATTTCTTTGACTTTTGTGACCATGAGGTAAGGTCTAACTGATCTGGTCTGAAGTGTTTTAACTAGCCAAAATGTTTTTCTTGGAGTCAGTGTTGCCCAGTGAAGATTCAGAAACTTCAAGGAATATTATTGTTTCCTTGCAGTAAAGTTCAGTTTTGCAGAAAATGCATTTTATATGAGAAAGCATTTGTGGAAATTTCCTGACTTGTTTTATTTAAGAACTAGAGAATCAGCTCTTAATTGAAAGAGGGAGAGTGCCAAATATTAACACCCCCAGGGACAGCAAAACTGATTAAATATGTGTCTAATGTTCTGTTTTTAATCCAAAGGAAACTGCTTCGATGGCATACAGGTTGTTTTAAGTTTTTTTCATTTTCTTGAAAAAGTGTCTAAGTGAAACAGCATGTTCTTTACGCTGGGGTCCCATTCCCTCGGGTTACTCTCATCGTGCTCACAGTGCATAAGTGCTGCTCTTTCCTCTGAGCAAGTAGACGTGCCAGCAGTGTGAGGGCTAGAAACAACAGTGAGGGAAACACTGCAGTGGTCCTTGTGTGTGCCTGACTAACTGCTGGGTCGTGAGCTGCAGGGATTGGAGACCTGAGCTTTCTTAAAATTGTTCTCCATTGATGTGTCCCTTCCTGAAGTTACAGCTCTTATGAACAGCCGCACTTGTTGATTAAAATGAATGGTGAGACAGTACAAATGGCAAAGTTTTGCTGCTGAAAAATCCATTTCTTTTCAAAATCACAGATTCACAGATTGGCTGAAGTTGGCAGGACCTCTGGAGGTCATCTGGTTCAGTTCAGCCTGCTCAAGCAGGACCACCAGAGCCAGTTGCCCAGGACCATGTCCAGATAGTTTTTGAATGTCTCCAAAGAGGGAGACTTCACAGCCTCTCTGGGCAACCTGTGTTAGTGCTTGGTCATCCTGACAGTAAAAAAGTGTTTCCTGCCATTCAGAGGGAACCTTCTGTGCTTCACTTTGTGCCTGTTTCCTTGGTTCTTGTCACTGGGCACTGCTGAAAGGATCCTATAGACATTGATAAGCCCTTGCTGAATTTCATGAGGGCTTCCTTATAAAACTAGGTGTTACCTGATAATAATCTTTGCTATTCAGACAGAAGTTATATTAAAATAGAGTGGATAATTTAGTTAGAATCATTCAGATCTTTTATCAACACTTACTGTTTATGTATTCACCAGCAGCACTATCAGTCATTAAAGTATCCTACCTCCTGCCATACGAGATTGACCTTTTCCAGAAAATATCCATGTTGTTGATCATATGCTTTAGCAATGATGAAAATCTAAAGAGGTGGAGCTATTGAGGCTATCCTTAACTCTGAAATAACATTACAAAAGCTTGCAAATCTCTGCTGCTGAGAGGAGAAAGAAAACATCTTGATTTTTATCCTTTGACTTACTACCATTGCTGCACATGCTGAGAGCACAATGTGCTGTCTCTGAGAGAAAACCCACATGTCTGTAGTACAGACCTTTTAACTTACAGACAGTGATCAGATGGTCTATTGCAATACAGCCAGGTGACTTAAGGAGATATGGATCACAGTCAAGATTGCCTTGGTAGCTCTAGATTTTCAATGCTTTTAAGTTTGTAGGATGAGTTGTAGCAATGTTACTGTAATATCATCTGCTTTAGTGCTTATTGAGCTGCATCAAACTGCATGATTTTTCTTGAAAAACATTGCGTATTTATATGTATGTGCATATACTTTTTTTTTAAATTAAATTTGTAACATGAGCAGCTGATATAAATCTAGGTGCAGTGCCATACTCTTTATGGTACTTACTTCCCAGAAAGGCTGATAAATAATTGTAATGCTGACAAATATATTTGCTTCAGTGACTCTAAGGCTGAAAGATGTCTTTATAATCTGGTATTAAATACCATTTAAGAAAAAAATTTCTCATCCAAAAGTCGTGTGCAAATGTAGGCAAAGGTTAAATCAAATCTGAATTTCTTTTACAGTACAGAAATGCAGAGCTGAGGTCACATTAAAACCACAATCCAATTCTGTAGACAACATCCTGAGAAAAAGCAGAAATTCTGAGAAAAACTCATCCATCCATAACAAGCAGGTTCTTCTCATCAGTGAACAGAAAACCAGAGGAAAAGACCAACAAAGCATTAGTTTACTTTGACCACTAATTTGTGGATGACTAATTGGAGATGACTGTGTAGCAGCAAGCAACAAATGCTTAGTGTTTATATCAAGTAATCCAGCGAAATGCTCAAAGACAAGCCAAATCATTTACAGGAGGCTTTCAGTGTGGCAAAGGTTTCAGAGTGGCTTTGCCAGTGCACAGCTAAGCTCTGCTGGAGATGTTGCATTTAACTGATTCTTCGTGACTGATCCTGGGTTCTGCATGCAGGACTAGAACCACGTCTGCCTGTGTAAAAGTATTAGATTTCTGTCTGCTGCTGTCTCTCAGATGGTTAGGAACCTGGAGCTGGAAACCCCTTTTGGGAATGCCAAATACAGTCTCTAGAAAATAAATGCATTAAATATTTCCTTTCATATAGGCACCTTTAAAATATGATATAGAGCTAATACATTTTGAAGTCACAATAAATTAAAATTGGGAAAGGCGGGAAACCTTTTGAATAGCAATGTTACAAAACAGATAAATATAAGAGTTCAGCATGTACAGGTAGGAGTTCATCTCTGATCTGCAATGCCAAAGACATGCCTAAGGGAGGAAGCAGAAGACTTGTGGTGATTGGCACTTGTTTCCAGATCTGCTCCTGGATTAGATTAGGACTGCTGTATTTGTGACAAGGGTTTCCTGGCCAGAAGTGTGTGTGCATGAACCACCCAGGTGGCCGACATATGAACTGGAAGTGCATCCCAACCTCAGCATGTCTGATGTGCTCTGCATGTGCTGTGCAGCTGTGCACACACAGATGGATCCAGTACACACTGCGTTTACACTGTCATCTGTACAGTCTATAAACTACCAGGGGAACTGGGCAAATGACACATGTACACAGTGTAGGATTTCTGCTTGCTTTTGCACTTCCTGCATCCTAAGAGTCATTATGGAGGTAAAAAGAGGACATGCCTGGGACAACCCAGACACATGGGTAATGTTCTTCTGTACATATGATTTACCCAAAAGGTGATTTTGTAGAAGTTGTAAAATACCTGTTGTGCATTTTTGGACTGGGACACAGATAATATTGTATGAGCAAAACCAATGCATTTTTCACCCAATGAAAGAAAGAAAGTGTTTAATACATGACTCCTGGACCAAACTGAGAATGAAATCATATCAAAGCAAAAATGTGCCATTCAAGCAATGCAACACAGCTCCCAGATGCATAAACCTTTGGAGTAAAATAAAACCACATGATCCCCATTCATAAAAGCAGCCTTTGGTGGCATTTGCTCTGCCTTTGACTTGCAAACATTCAAGTGTGAAAGCTTTTGTTCATGAGGATATCTGCAGGGCTGTGAATACTCCTACACGTGCACTGCTGATATTAAAAAGTATGTAGGTATACAAACCTCTGTGTAAATAGGCATCTCCCATAGTGATTCTCTTGAATGCTTCTCTTCATTTTAGGAGTCAGGAAGCAGGTAGTATATGGTTTTGATGAGCAAAGGCAGACTTGGGAGAACAGAGTAGATAAGCAGTTCATGTAAACTGCTATTATACAGAAATATTTGAAGAAATGCGTCAAAATCAATTCTGTACTTTGGTAAAGCACTGTCTGGGAAAGGGAATATAAAGGAGACAATGCATTGCTTATAGTGATAGGTGTGCACAGTTTTCAGCTGTTTGTAAGGTAAAATTTTATTGTTCACAAGGAGAGAGTCTTGAAAGATTTACAGAAAGGAAATTCACAATAAAAATGCAGTAAGCATTTTTGCCAATAGCAGAACCTCTTGCAGAACATTTCTTTCCCGTGTCATTTCAATGCAAGACCTAAATGTTATTCACTGACACACAAACTAACAATGACATTTTAAAGCTTGCACAGTGCACATGCATCCAGCTCCCCTAGGAAAAGTCAGGCAAACACCTGATGCCTGCTGGGAATTTCGCTGTGGGTGCCAGACAGCTGCTGCCCATCAGTGTTTCCAGGTGTGCTTATTCGGTTGGGAGGTCGCTCCAGCTGCAGACACAATCATAGCAGGGACTCAGGCAGGCTGGAGAGACAGAGGACACGCTCAGATTTTGCTGCTTGGGCTGCCTTGGTTTTGCCCTGATTTAGAGCACCTGGCTTGTTTCAGGATGCAGATGTTTGCTCTGTTGCCCAAGAACCAGCACTTCATTCCCTTTATAATGAGCACTGTGACCTGGGGGAGTTATTAAATCTCTGGTTCAAAAGAGTCTAGTTTTCCTCTCCTTTTGTTTCTCAGCTGACAGTCTAAAGTTCACAAACAGATTAGTGGAAGGAATATGTAGAAATTAAAAACCTAATTTTCAAACTCCTCTGAGTCAAATCTAATTGACAATTTGAATTATAGCCTGCGCTGTTCTTTATTTCATTTTTCTTTGGGGAAATCCCTGGTTATAGTTTTGCTTTGTCCTTTACTATAGTTTTGCAAGCCTATATTTAAAAATTATTCTGAAGCAACTTCTAGAGGCTGAAGCAATTTTAGGACTGCTGCAGCGCTGGTGTGAGACCATGCAATATTCAAAATTGAAAAGATTATACCTCACTCAGGAGACTAGGTACCTTTTTTAAGACCATCAATTTAATTAAAAAACACAGGCTCTATATTAGCAGCAAGCTTATGGATCACCATATGCCAGTCAAACATAATGAAATACATGCAAATGTTAGATGGTGTATTCTTTTGTCTCTGAAATTAGCAATTTCAGTGAACAATTTCTGTGCTGTATGTGGGGATTTACTTTTTTTTTCTTTATGTTTAAAAAAGTGCCTATCTGAGTACATACCTTTTGAATGATAAGAAAGGTAAGAAATAATCTATTGTCAACAATGCTGTCTTTACAGCTTGGCATTCTCGTCTTCCATCATGAATGTCTGCATCATGCACAGCATCGACATCTCACCGAGGTGTCCGCTTTCCTGTAAACACATTTCTGCCTTTGGAGGTTGTTTGCATCGAAGGGGAAAAAAGTCATGAAATTGAAGCCCTGGAGAAAATCACTTATGCTCAAGAAACACATTTCAGCCTTTCTGTCTGAACAGGTTTGTTTTCTATTCTGACTTCATTCTTCATCTCTGTCACCCATCCACTCGGCCATTTGTGTTTGAGAAGTCAGGGGACAGGAGAATGTTTGCTCTTTGTTTTGCTGCCACCATCATAGAGAGCCATAATGTAACAGTTCCAGTGACTGAGAATCTTAATAAAAGCAAACTAATTTTAAGTAATGGACAGCCTCACAACTGATAAATATGCAAATAGAGCAAAACATATTGGGAAGAAAATACAGAGTGTGAACCTGATGTGAAGACAACTGCAGAAATAATGTTTCTGATTTATACATCTGATAAGAAAACAGAGTCTTAAGACAAGTTCTTCAGGATGCCACCAGTAGATGACACTAAGTTTATGCCAAAGGGAAGGAGTTCTGAAGTTCTTTTCTTCTACAGAAAATTATTCTGTTACTATTGCAAGGCTTTTGTAAAGTTCTGTTTGTATAATTTTTCTTACATTATCGGAAAATGTTGCAGCTCTGTCTAAAGATACTATTTCTATCAGTACAGGATCATCAGAAGTTCCAAAATGACCAAAATAATGTAGTGTAAAAGGGTCTCATGAGGAAATTGCCTTTCAAATCAATATATCAGATTTTTTTTTTCTGCGTGAATATGACCATGCTTTGCTCAGTTATTACATTTGCTGGTGCTCTCAGCTTACCCTGAAGATATGGCATCGTATTCTGAATAAAGTCTATTCCTTCAGATACATTCTCGTAACAGTGATAATCAAAGTATTTCCAAAGACAGTAAGTCCAAAAGGTGCATGTGAAAGAAAGGCTTAAATCCTAGGCCTGATGGGACTTTGCTTTTCAAAAGCCACTTTTCATACCTATTTTAATTTTTTTTTATAAGTTATTTTATTTTATTATTATTATAATTTAAAATAACTCTAT
This sequence comes from Edolisoma coerulescens, assembly GCA_013397115.1. NCBI lineage: Eukaryota > Metazoa > Chordata > Aves > Passeriformes > Campephagidae > Edolisoma > Edolisoma coerulescens. Next base: position 151,004 of record VWZW01001197.1, read on the forward strand.
TTTGATTAGCATGAAGCTAAAATGTCACATTTATTAAATGTCTTCAATTTCTTCATGCCTGTAATCCCACATACACAGAAAGATTATTGCCCATGTAAAGTGCAGTTTGGCTCTATCTAATCTCTTTTTCTTTTTTTTTTTTTCCCACAGCCAAAATTTAGATTCTATTCTTGCTAAGTTATATAGAAAAAGAGAAAATACATCCAAGAAAAGGTAGTGATAAAATATATGCTTTTCCTACAGTTGAACCACAGGATGTCACTGTTCCTCTTTCACAAGAAACAAACTATAGCTGTGGAAGTAGACCAGATTCTTCTTAAAATTACAGAAATGCACAAAAATGACATAAAAAGCACAGAAATTAAGTCAGACATTTCTTTTTGTATGTGTGAGTCAATCTAGGCAATGTGTTGCCTATGTAGAATAACAATTTAATATTCAATTCAGTCTCATCATGTACCAAGATTGATATATTTTTGGTACATCCCTCCAGACAGAACTGACACATATCAATATGTCCCATATTGCATAAAGAGTCAGGCAGAGCTGAATAGAGTTCAGGCGAAAGTTAATGTAAGACATAAAAACTTCTTGTAGCCTTCCCTAGTTAGCACTGAATTTCTAAAATTTAGCACCCTTTGCAACCACAAAGCTGGATCTTGACAAACACATGCTGCTTCTAGAGGTTTAATATGGTCCCTCCATAAGATCCTTGGTTGCCTTCATATACAGAGTTCCCCATCCTAGATGTCCCAGGAGGCTCCTGGAAACTAGCTCAGAGAGGCTTCAAGATGTCAGTGTGCTTCAGGCAGTGTTTTTCATAAGTCTCTGAGGGCATTGCAGAATAAAGTCCTTTTCACATGGTCATCCTGGTGCTTTTCATCACACATTTCCATATGTCTGTCTATAGATACTATTTCTACCAGTACAGGATCATCCGAAGTTCCATAATGACCAAAATAATGTAGTGTAAAAGTGTCTCATGAGGAAATTACCTCTTAAGTCAATGTATCAGGTTTATTTTATCCAGGTCTTTTCTTATTGCAGTACATGCGCAACTCCCTCACTCCAAATCTCCTTCGAAAGTACCTTGTTCAAAACTCCAGTAATATGATCTGCCACTTAACACAAGCCCAAATGCAGGTTTCTTTTAATTACCATTGGCTATTGATTCCACATTTAGATTTCTTGCATTTTCTTAGGGAGTTATCTCGTTCTTTCTGAATTATTTCTCTATCCTGAGCACACTGTTTACACACAATATATGATGAAGGAATTGGATTAGAGGTCAGAGGTTTTAAGAAATATTGTGCGTGGAAGATGACTGCTCCCTGGTTTTTGTGGAACGGCTTGTGTAAAATGGAGGAATTCTAGCATATTTTACTCACCTTTCTGGCTTCTATACTCTTCTTCTCACAGCTTCGGTAAAATGGACTCTTCTATTTTCATTCCTTTTGTGGGATGACATGTAAAATATATGGAAAATGTGTAGGAAGACTTTTCACAATTGCCAATTTCATCCCTGCAGCCCACTGAGATCTCGAACTGAATCACACCCCATCTTCTACATATCTGAAATAATTTCCATACTATTCTTTAAAATGGCAGCCAGGAGTCAGTGAGAGGCGGGTGCAGAGACATGAAACAGAAGAGAGTACTGTACCTGCAGAAATCTTTTTTCTAAAGTCAACGACTAGATCATCTGGCATCTCTGTCTGAAATCCAGATTTTCCTATCACTGAGGAACTCCTAAAAATAATTATGCTTTTAATCTTCATTATAAACAATGAGGGTACTTTGCATGAATCTGTCTTCATAGATATTCTTCAAAAAAAGTAGAGGAGGTAGCAGTTTGGGGTGAGGGATTTTGTGGTGGTTAGCAAGACATATGGTGTGCAGCATAAGGACCATACTGGATACAACTCAAGGCAGTAGCAAAATTCCCACCCACATCACCAGATCCAAACCTGGCCCATAAACACTTTCTTTATTTGACAAACCATAGTAAAAAAGACTTTTTATTTTATAAATGGACTCTATAATTCCCCCTAAATAAGGGTTATTATGAATGCCATTGAGGTCTCCCATGCCAATGACACCTCACTGCCCCAGGAGCTAATAGACTTGAAATGTGGGGAAAATGTATGAAGATTAAGAAGGGTTTGTAGGATCTAAACTAAATATGTGGTGAAAAGCATTTCCTAGAAATATTTCAATATTTTGGGGAATATTTATCTGAATAGTGCAGAGGCTGAACAACAGGGATACAGCATTTCATCTATTGATGCAAGATGGCTGGATGACACATTTGTTCCTTGCGCTTCCTGTTTCCACAAATTGCAAGGAAAATTGCCTCCAAACACTAAATCTGTGCTCCCTTGGGTCAGCCCATGCTACTCCTGCAGAGTAACTGGGTGTTTGATAGTAGTGTGACAGATGCATCTTCAGTAGCCTCAGCAGGGCTAAAATATAAGTAGCAGAACGGAAGATGTAGAAGCACGGAGATCAGCATAGGCTACCAGCTAAACACGCCTCTTGTGTGACAAAGTGTAACTCATGGCCTCCACTGCAGCATTCCTGGGGCTGGTGAAACACGGCATCTGTGCTGCAGCCATACCCTGTGGTGCAGTAATAAGTTGTCCTGTGACAGCACTTTCATTGGAGCTTTTCTCCATATACACTGCTGGCAGAATACGCAAACACACCAACAGTCCTAATTTCACAACAGACACAGTTATGGCAGCAATATTTTTTGCCTTTTCCAGACTGTGTGTCAAATTTTACTTTGCTTTGAATGAAAGAAGAATTTTCTCCAGAAGAAAAGATAAGAAAAGATAAGGGAGATCTCGTTAGATTGAAGACAAAACACCATAGGGAGAGTGAGTGGGCTGAAAAAACCCCAACTCTCCAGTGTCTTTTCTTCAGCTGTATTGATTTTTTTTTTTAAACTTCTATTTCATTTTAAATGAATAAAAATAATTTGTAGGCCTTAGGACCCTCAGGGGTACTGAAGCCTGCAGCAAGTTTAAGCATACTTACCACTTCAAAGTCAACTGAGCTTTCTCTTATAGCAGACTAGTTAGCATTTCAGGGGAGAAAATTCTAGGGTATTTCTCACTGGAGATGAGCATGGAGGAAATGCACTTGACTTCCAGCAGAAATAAGGTGGTTTTGAAATGTTACCATTTTTTAATATAACGCTGTTCCCTTTAATATCTTCTCAGTCCTCTGTTGTCCAGACAGTCACAGCTTCAGTCAATATGACCTCCACCACTCAAAATCTCTCCAAATCTGAGCAAATGGGCACTTTGAGGGCTTTCAGATCCAATGAGTTCTGGTTTTGGTGATCTTAGGGATGTGTGGAAAGCTGTTCTGGTTTGAAGGGACAATTACTATGGATTTTTTTGATATGTTACGGCTAGACTAGAAGATCCCATTGGAGATGTGTGCCCAGCTGTGCAATGTGTCAGATTATAGTGTATATGAGGTCTTAATCACTAAGGGAGTATTCAAAGCACATTGTGCTTTCAATGTTGTTTACAAATTGTTCTGGTGGGGAAGCAAATGAAGAACTTGGATGGAAAATCCTAAATTTGACTCGTAGTCTAGCCAAGAGTGATGGCTGGAAAGAAATGTTTCATGAGATTTTAAGTGGCAGAAACTGGAGGGCCAAACCCCATTTTTTGCAGCTGGAGCATTGGTACCAACCTATGGAGGCCACAGGAGCTTGATTGCTGCCTCCTTGGGGAGTTCTGCCAGAACTTCAGAGACAGAAAATTTGTTTGGCACCGATGGCATGTCGGCAGTTCCCAGTGTCAGACACTTATTATCCTTAGTACCTCAGGCGCCTCCAAGATAAAGCAGCAAGTGAGGGGAGTAGACATAGCTGCCAAGTCCCTTCCTGATTCTACCTATACCTGAAAATTTCATAAATAATTTTTCCCAGCTCCTTTTTCTCCAATATCAAGACTGTGTTGGATCAGTAACTGATGTCTTAAAAAAAAAAAAAAAAAAAGATAAACAACCCTGATTCCTTTTTAAATCTTTCTGATCAGCTGAAAAGTGACATTTCTATTGTGCTGTATGAGATCAGTTCTTAACTGGGTACAAATAGCAAGAGAAAAAAACAAACGCCTTGGTTCACTTCAAAACCCATGACAAAGCCACATCAGTAGTTTTGCATATTTCTCTCCCCTCGGAAGTACACAGGCTACATCTTTGAAGATCAGAACTTCACGGGCTTCCTGAAATAAACAGGGTGCAGAAGAGAAGAGAATAATATTGGTGGCTGGATACTAATGTCCTTCTTGCTTAAGCCAGCAGGTCTCATTATAGTTTTGCATCTTTCAGCTAACTCTGAAGAAAGTCCAGCACTCAGTGATATTGTGCTCATTTATTTTATAGGCTTACAAAACAAGGACTGGATAATGCTTATTCTTAGATTTATTATATTTCATTTTCCAGTACAAATGTACAAGAAAATACATCTAAGTATTCCAGACTTCTTTGTCATAAAACTAAAATAAAATCAATCTAAACCACAACTAATTTCAATCATCAGCAAAACATATTTTTCATTCACTCTTCCAAGGCCTTTCCTGTAACAATCCCCACTGCACTGGGAAGATCATTAAAACTTTTTTTCACCAAGTGGAGGAAGCAGGTTCAAAGGAGAAGGCTTCCCACAGAGAACAAACTATCCAGTGAACATCTGAGCTACTGGAGTCAGAGTTTCTACTAAGCTATGTCTTATGATTGAGTCTGGTGTCTGAGAAGGTGCTATTTTTATTGACATTTTGGGGAAAATTGTTTCTTGCTTTTTGGGTTTTTATCCTCCCCTCCCAATGATAGAATCATGAAGTCTCTCTCCAGAATAGATTCATTGGTTGTTTTCACATGGCTGTCTCATAGGGACTCTCTCCTTAACTTCTCATATTTTTTAAAGATGTTAATTACCTTTGAATCCCTGCATCTGTGTCAAATTTGATTGAATCAATGCAGAAGGATCAAACCCTTTGTGTCTGTGTGGAAAGCTGGATTTGCAAAACACCTGCAGGCTCTATTTTTAGGAACCCAGATTCTTTATTAATCTCCCTTTCTAAGTGATAAGAGATGACCATTCTTTGCTGATGGTGGCTAAGGCAGTATCCCACAGGTGTGGGATCCTTCCTCTGCACAAGCGTGGTTTGAACATGACGGAGCTTGATGAGCTATGCAGATACACAATGAGAGGTGACTTGCAAGTAGGATCATTTTACACAGGAAGCCAGATTTGCTGTCACTCACATTCACTCCCTTTGCCCAGTTGTGGCTCCAAAGCTGACTTCCAAGGTAGCCCTGTCAGCAATCCCATCACCAGTGATTCTCTGGACTGAATGGTTTCCTTTCCTGTGGGGCAAACTGCTAAGTGACTCAGACTGTGCAAGATCCTTCCTTGTCACCTACACGTTGCCTTTTCTCCTCACTCATCTCAAGACCATCTTTATAAAAAAATCCCTACTGAGTTTCCAAACAATCAAGCAGAAGTTTTCTTTTCCCAGCCTCCCATGCCCAAATATCTGTTTTACAAATCTAAGAGCAAGATTGGCCTAGAGACATCTGTCTTCCTTTGTGATGCAGCACCACCTTATGACTGATGGCTAGAATTTGACAACACTGTGGGAGATCCAGCAGTTTATTTCTTTTTTGTGGGAAACAGAAAAAAAAAAAGGAAAAGTGGCAAATGAAAAATAGAAAGAAGAGGTAAACTCCAGGAGGATCACCTCAGGGCTGAGCATAGCAATTCTCTCCTCTTTAAACCACATCCAGCCCAGAGTGACTTGTTTTGAAGCACTTAAAAATGCAACTGAGTGGAAATTGCTGAACAAAACATGTTATAATGAACGTGGGAGTTTCACTGAAGTGAGAGACATGTTGCACACTGTTTTGTCTCCTGACTAATGGCACAGTCTAAGGGACAGGCATTGCATCAAACAGAGGAGAGCAAGAAAACTCAGTGGCAACCCCTACTCACCCCAGCTGTGCTCTCTTGGCTCTGTACTGAACATGGTGATCATAGTCTGGCAGAGCTGCTGTAGAAAATGAGGTCTGGAACACTTGAAAACATTTTTGAGTGAATTCTGTTTATTAAACACCACTGAGACCTTTTCTATCAATTTTCAATCCTTTCAATAACTTGTTTTCCAACAGCACTAAATCACCCACCTCTTCTTCAGATCTTAATTAACCATCAATTAGGTAAATCACATCTGCTTGTCCTTTTTACCACAGCTCCCTGTGTACAGTAGCTCTGGATATTTTAGAGTATACATCCATGTTGGCAAGGCAAGATTGGCACTGCTCCCAATCCTGTTGCCACCCACCCCCTGTTTTCGCAAGGGTGCACACAGATGCAGCAGGGTTGAGGATCACTTCTGCTGCAAATGAGTTGGGTCTGAACAAGGGAGTTACTCTTGGCTGAAAACCCCTTAGTATACAGAAGTATAAACAAAATCAGCAATAAACGTGATCAGTTTGCATGACTGTGCACTCAGACTAATGATGAAATAGTTGCCTGGGCTTAAGCGGCTGCCAACTGCTGTCACTCCGCATATTCCATGTTGTGTACAACTTTTCCGTGGCATGGAGAAGTAGGAACCACTTCAAAGAGGATGCAGGTGTTGACTCACACCTGGCATATTAGGAGGAGGTACCTCCTTCACCCTGCAGGCCCACCAGGCTGCTGGCAGATGGAGTGTCAGGAGCTGAACAGCTTCCCGTGGCTCCTCAGTCACACGTACCGTGTGCAGGGTGCCAGGGACATCCCTGCAGGGCAGGCTCTTTGTCCTGCCTCCAGCCCTACTGCAACTGTCTCCTGCCATTTCTGCAGGCACCAGCTGTTTATCTCCCTTGTTTGCAATGGGGCTGAGCCCACCCAGGGCTCTCCATCGGTTTATTAGACCTGACCAGACTCACATTGTGAGTCTTAAATTCTTGTTGGTGTAGATGGTATCAAGAAGCCCTGAATCCTCTTATGCCCAATCTCTCTCACTCATCAGATGGCTTTCACTTCAGTACCTCCCAAACTCAGGTTTCTTGTCTTACTGGACACAACTGAGAAAAGAACATTCAAGTGGGTGAAGGTTGCAAAATCTGTCTTTGAGATTATAGGTCCTGACTCTTCTCATCTGAGCTCCTCACAGAGTCATCGCCATTAAGGAAATATAAGTATCGAGTGGATGTAAAAAATTCTCAGAAAGAAATGTACTTATTACACTTCCCACACTTGAAAACTACTCACCTAACATAAAAGGCAGTGTATAATTCGTCCTTCATATTCAATTTGCTTGTGGAACATAGTAATAACATGCATATTACCAAAGAAAGCATATTTTACAAGGATTCCTTTAACAACTTAAAATTGTTGGATGAGACATGTTAAAATTATACTAGGCCTTTCAAAATTTAAAAAATAAGTTTCAATTTTTAGCCTTCAAAAATTTAAAATCTGCTATTTTAAGATTGCATCTCAGATTATTTTGTTGCACTGTGTGTGCACTTTGAAGATGTTTCAGGTGCTCTGGTGTTATGATGCTGCAGTGAAGGAGGGTGCCATTACCTGGAAAACCGTTGTTAAAGAATTTGGGAATCTGATTGAATGTGTTGTAGCAAAGAAATTATTTCACACCAGTTCAATGAAATGCAAGTTTAGAGAGCTGGATCAGTGGCCCAAGATTCCTCCATGATGCTAGACAAGCCACATAAAACCTTATTTTTCTCTGAGACTCACTAACCTGTCTGCCCCTTGTTTTCTGGTCTCCTAGTGCAAGTTTCTTAAGACCAGGCTAACAGAGATGCAAGGTACTCGCAAAGGCAGAACTGATGGATTGGAGCAGTGAGAGAATGGGTTATGGGCTAAAAATTGCAGTATCACCTGAACTATCAGGACCTCATCATCCCCAGTGTTCATCCAAAGGGAGGAGCTTGCACTTACCTGTGACCCAGTTCCTCAGGGATTAAATTGTAGGGGTGGCAGGAATGCCATATAACTGATATTTTTAATGTCCATGGAAGAACCAGAAAGAAGAACAAGGGTTAGGGTTATGGGTTAGGGTTTGGGGTTAGGGTTATGGTTTTGGTTAGTGTTACGGCTTAGGGTTAGGGTTAGGGTTAAGGTTAGAGTCAGCGTTATATTTAGGATTAATATTATGGGGGTAGGGTTAGGCGCAGGGTTAGGGTCAGAGTTATGGGTAGGTTTTGGTTTAGATTTAGGTGGTTAGTATTACGGTTAGTGTTAGTAGTATGGTTTTATTTGCAGTTGGGTTCCAGGTTAGGTTTAGGTTTAAGGTTAAGATGAGTGTCAGGTTATTTTTAGTGTTTGGGTTATGGTTCGGGATAGGCTTAGGTTTAGGCTTAGGTTTAGATTTAGGTTTAGGGTTTGGGTTTGGTTAATGTAAGGGTTAGTTTCAGGGTTAGATTTACGATTAGTTTTACGGTGAGGTTAGGGTTAGTGTTTGGTTCTGATCAGTATCCTATTTGAATTATGTCTGCTGAAGTAGTTTCCGGAGTGCCTGGCTTTGTGCTGAATTGGGAACACTGAAGACGGTTCTGAGTGTGATCCTCTAGGCTGAAAATCATCTGGCTTCTTCATTAGAGTACTAAATCTGTGCATTCATTTTGCAGACGGGATTGTCACACCTTTATCAGCAAAATAGACACCCTTGGTTTTTCCCTGGACAAGATCTACACCCCAAATTCACCTGGCCTTTATTAAGTTACAGAGTATCTAAGGCATTAATAAATTCATCTTTTTGAGGTAAAAGAATGTCACATATATGACATAGGCCAGTCACATCCCTCCATAATCTTCTGGAAAGCAGCATGTGGTATTGCAATGAGGGATTGAGCTCTACTGGGAGCTGCAGTGTACTAATGGTTCCAGGGCTCATGGCAGCATAATTTTGGCAGTTAATCAATCTCTCATTTCCTTCCATGTTTTCTGCTCTGTTGATTACCACCCTCCGGTCTTCCCACTCATCTTTTGAGATGGCATGGATCACAAGAGCAAATGTCACACAGGCATCAAAAGGGCTTTTCCTTCCTCTCCTTTCAGCAAAAGAAATGCATTCCCAGGAATCCTTACCTGCCTCTGAGAGGGCTGTGAGGACTCTGGGAACATCCCCTCTGGGGATCTGGCTGCCAGCCCAGGGCTGGCTTAGAGACAGGGCAGCCTTGGGTGGTCCACTCCTTTGGAGGCATGGGAAGATGTTCCCAGACAGCCTAAGCTCCTGTCCCAGCCTTGGCCACCACTTGCTCCAGGGAGGTGGCTGATGCCCAGGGCTGGGTCTGCCCAGTCTGTCCCCTGTCCTGCCCTGTCCCTGGCTGGGGCAGTGGGACATGGCAGGCTGTGAGAGAGCCCCCAGCCCATGCAGTGTATCTACAGGGAGAGAGAAAAATGTAATCAGAAATTGCTTGCTCATCTTTTCTTTTGATTTTCCTAAAATTAATTTCCATTTTAAAATACCAGCAAGAAAATATTCTGACAAGTTTATACCAGTATATGTAATGTACAATTTGAAGTTAAATGTGACTGAGAAAACAATTTTCTGCGCCCATATACAAAACCAGGCACAGAAGTTAACCTTTTCTGATAAAATTAAGTCTTTTTTCCACTCTGCTCTCCTGACCACAGCTGTATCTGGGTGAACTCTGGTTTGCAAGGCTGGAGAGCATGAGACCATGTATTCTCTTGGTGAGGACAGCATTCTCTAACTCAATGGATTGCCACAAAGGCTCATGATAGTGCAACAAGGATCAGTTGAGCCACAGATCTTCCAAGTTAAGCCTAGATCACTGCCCTTTTCCTGGAGGGGCATGCAGAGATCTCCTTTCTCCAGATCAGGTCTTCCCTGGTGCCATTCAACACGGTATTTTTAAAGAGGCACAACTAGTTTTGAAAATTTCCACCTTCTTCCCACCAGCCTCTCATCTGCATCTGTCTGCCTGCTTGCCCTCACTTGTGCTGATTTAATGGGTTGTGAGAGAGCAACGTCGAACAGTCAGGAGAAGGATTCAGAACACAGACACACACGACTTCCCTGAAACATTTTTCACATTTTTTAAACTCAAATTCTTCCTGTGGATCCCAAAATGGGAGAGCTGGCTTCAGCATAGTCAGGGTCACAGCCACAGAGATGTCGTCTGTATTGCCATGAAGTAGATTCTGCCATCCTCAACTGGCAATTGCCTTCTTGTGGTCGTGTATGTGACAAGCTACTCCAATCTATTTTTAACACTTCATCTAGTGTTAAAAAACTCTACAGTAATAGTGGGAAAGATCAGGGCTCTATAGAACACTCAGAGAAGTACAGCAGAGAAGTACTACCATCCTTTCTTTTGGAACATTCTTCCTTTACTAACTAATTGTATGCCCAAGTCTTCTTCCTCCCTTGTCTCTGTATTTACTATACTTTCCAAATGCTAGAAGTCACAAGTTGCACAAAACCAAAGTGTTTCTCCAGACCAGCTGCTTGAATTCTCCAGAGGTTTTTTTCCTGGCCTTTCTCAGCTGCAGAAGGGAAGACTGCCTTTTCTTTAAATTCCCAGATGAGTCATGATAAAAATAGTGTGGCATTTATATTCGTACTAATGCACCTGCAGTATCATCTGTCTCCCAGCTATGAGGCTGCAAATTTCTGCACTTATCAGTGCATAAGTTGAAATGTTTATAAGTCTCTGCCAGCATAAAACATGTCTGCAACTCTGCAAGCTCAGCAGAAACTCGGCAGAGAGACAGGAGAAAGTATATGTCCTGAACAGTCCTGACTGATGGGAAATTCATACAACACGATACAAGTTATTCAGATTCACATAATTAGATTGAGATTTAGAATCGTGTGATTTAAAACACTTTAGGACAGTCTCCAACATATTTTTATGCTCATACAATGTTAGTTCCACTGTAATATGTTAGTTTCTGTTATACTTTTTTTGAGTTCACCTACTTTGTTCTAGATCTCATGTCAGTGCTTGTTCTAGTTTAATCTCCAATAAAAATATTTAATCATAATTTTATAACATTTTAAATTAATTTTCAATCTACTGTGCCACACTAACACACCAACCTTGAATATGCTTATTTAAAATTAATACATACGTTTATTAACTAATATTAATTTATATTTATTATATTATATTTGTAGAAGATTTCTTTATTAATTAATATTAA
>VWZW01001197.1:162223-231647 GCA_013397115.1 Edolisoma coerulescens
ATATTAATTAATAAAATTAATAAATACACGTATCCAGCAATATCTGGATTTTGAATTTGGTTTGATTCTGTCTAGTCAATGACACCCCTCTACACTGTTCTTGTTCTCCTCGCATCCCAGCAGGCCCAGCCTGCTGCTCGTGGTTCTGTTTGACTCTGACAGCTCTGTGCAGCTCTGTCCCTGGGCCCATGAGCAAACAGTGAGGCTTTCAGTTCCAATACACAACTTTTGCTTCTGCTGCTACTTCTTGCTAACTTAAAAGGCCTGCTGATTCTGGGACACATTCTGAGGACATTTTCAAAACCACCGTAAGTTACTTTGGAGCCTAAACCTAAAAATGAAAAAGAGTTTGACAATTTTGAAAATTCATTTCCTCCTTTATCTTCTGTGTAACCTTATTGCTTGCTTCACGTTCAGTAATTGAATCTTGATGCACACAGCAGAAATGCATGTGGAGACACTCATCTGGTGGATTCACTAAGTGTAGATCCTGCTTACATAAACAAAGACTAAAGGAGAAAAAAAAAAAACCAAAAGCACCTTTGGGGACACTTTAAATGTATGTCACGATCTCACAATCTCCTCCAAGTTAACAAATTGTATTTCAGAACTGTGTTTGGTAATTATTGCATTCATACCTCAGAAGCAAGACCCAGGCATTATGGTTGGTTGGAATTCATCTGAATAAATAGCAGTTTGCCACATTCTTAACAAAAACATTATTCATTAGAACTATTACGTATTAGCAGCCCTGAATAACATTTGGCAATTGCTTTGGGTCTGTGTTACTAAAAGGTCCATAGACGCATACAAATTGCTCAGTGCGCTAATATAAAACAGGAGCAGTAATGAAATAGCAGACTGAGTATTAAGCTCCAGGACTGCAGTTTTATTCTGCAAAATGTTCCTCTTGCAATTTGTAAACAACTTAGAAACTCGGGCGTTTTTAAGCTATTTAATGATTGTTAGTCGTAAGACTTGATTTGTATTTGCTGCCTGTCCCTCTCCATCTGCAAAAGGCATTAGTGGCAAGCTGAGTTGGTCAAATGATTTTCAGGCATTGCAACAATAAGCCCTAAGTACTTCAGAGTTTTTAGAACACAGATTCCTGCAAGTGGCTACTGAAAAAACCCTCTGAAGAAAGTAGCCAGATGGGTGCTATGGTTAGCCAGGTGTAGCCAGGAAGAAGAAAAAAATTTTCCTTATCCTACACATAATGTCACAGAAGAGAAAAGGAGGCTCCAACAAAAGAACTTCTGGGATGTCAGTATAGTATCTGGACACTTCTGGACATTTAGAGAATTTAATTATGAACACTGCTATGAGATGAGTCTACTTCCCAAAGAACAGAAAAAGCTAGACACACTTCCTTTAAGATATTGGAAATCCTTACATTCTATCTCAGACTAAACAGCTTGCTCAAGTTCTTTCAGAAAACCTCTGAATGAAGAAGCAGCTGAATTTTGTTACCTCAAGTTCTATGGTTTATGACTCCAATTCAACCTCTGAAATCTGTGCATAATCTATTAACCAAATAAGGGATCCTTCCTTTATTGAAATCCAAATGGTTTCCAAAGCATCTGCTTCCAGTTCTGTCAGCAATCTGGCATATACATTGCAGATACTTTAAGGCAGAAATAAAGCTCAAGAGCCATGGATTTATATACATGTTACCCATCACTACGACAATATATGGGAAATGAATCTGCAATGTCACCAACTTGAAAAATTGGAAGGAACAATATATTTTCTATAAGGTGAGAGGACTAGAGTGCTTCTTGTGCTATCCATTTAAAAAGGATATAGAAAGGCAAGACAACAGCTTGCCTTAAACTGATTTCTAATTCAATGGTATGAGATATTTGAGTGAAGAGAAGGACTAAAGGAGGGAACAGGGAAGAAAAGCATATCAACATCCAATTGTTTCATGTGTTCTGGGTGATAATGCTCTGTGTGTATGGACTTGTGGAAAAGTGTTTGGGAGAACAAAAATGCCAAGAAAAGAACCTGAATGGAAAGTGCTTTCCCTCTGGTGTTTGCGTCAGTCTTGCTAATATCTGTTAGGTTGCTTTCAAGGCAACCAGGATTCCCTTGTTCTAAAAAGCAATGGGACACTGGGCCTCTACTCCAGATCAGTTCAGAAGCAGTCAGGCACATGAAAGATGATATTCATAACAAATAAGTATTTTTAGTTTTGCAGGTTTTTTGCTCTTACCATCAGGAGGAAAACATGGTAAATGAAATGTGTCCCTGTTTATTGCTGTAATTCCTTGATGCGAGTCTCTTGTTTGATTACCATCAACATTTTCGGAGATTATCTAACAGAATCCAGAAAATCACATTTCATAACCAACACTCAATTTCTGTTAGGTTTAAGAATGTTTTTTATAAGGTTGTGGTAACAGAAAACACTTAGCCTTAGCATTAGTTCCATAGCAGTATAGTAATCATGAAAGGGATGTGAGTGGGATAGAGAATTATAATTTATTGCCTTTGAGCATCTACTCTGAACTGAAATTAGCACATTCTTATTAAGGTTTCCAGTGATGAAATATTTAATTGCTGGGAATAGCATCACCTCTCTATATTATAGAAATGGTTGTTGTCTGGTTTTGGCTGGGATAGAGTTAATTTTCTTCACAGTAGCTGGCATAGTGCTATATTTTGGATTTAGTATGAGAACTTGCCTTCTATGTTCCTGTTCTGGGTTTCTTGCTCAGTTTTCACAGAAAACCAGAGGTTTCACCTGTACTTTTGCACTAGCATAATTCAGCTCTAATTCACACAGTATCATTCACTCTTTATAGTTAGGCCACAGAATTAGCAAAACAAATTTTAAATACAGCCATGAAGAGAACAATGTTGCTGCTTTTTGAAAAGGGGAGAGAAAGAGAGAAACTGCTTGATTAGATGAGACTGCCCTTCATTTTGAAATGCTCTTTGGCACACAAAGCAAGTAGGTGACACACAGAGCTCAGGTCTCATTCCCTATAGTCTTGGGTAAGCAGGCTGGGAGAAGCATAGGTCAGAGCTGCTTCCAATAGCTGGCAAAGTCACTGCTCATCTTTTGTTAGGGAGGGCTGACAGGCTGCTTTGAGCAGGAGCTCATCCCTCTGAGCCTCTGTGTCCACCCATTCGGCAGCACAACACAAGGGAAAATGGGACCTCTCCCTTCCTCTCCTAGGTGGGTGTAAGAGCATTGTTGGAAAGGGAAGACCTTGGGTTGAAAGGGCAGTAACAAAAGACTAAAGGTGCATGTAGTTTTTCTGTCAGGTGAAGATTGATAATTACTGCTCTGGGATCCCTCTTTATACAAGGAATAAAAAAACCCCTAAAACAAGCAAACAAACCAAACCTCATGGAGAAACTATTTTTATGCTAATAGATATTCTTTCTTTATTACACAACCTTGATAAATTTTGGAATTCTTTTAAATGAAGTGTTGCTATTTAGAAAATGCTGAGAAATCTGAGGTTCCACTTAAATAGTGCTACTTACATGCATCCATATACAGTAAAGTGTCTGTTAGGCACTATTCACAGCACATATAACAGATCACCACTGAAGGACTGACAACCATGTGGAGACTATGAACAAACCCATCAGAGTACTTCTCTCAGTGCACATGGAAGCTGAACAAAGAGTGCTGTGCTGCATGGACTACTGCTCGAAAAGACGGGGTTATGAAAACTGTATTTACTGAGTTTCAGGTTAACATGGGGCACCTGAAGAAAAGAATGATCACAGGCTTGCCTGTCTTTTCGCTGTAGGTAAGAACGCAGTAAAGAGAGGGAACTATTCATGCTTTCAGCCTGAGTGTCATTGAATTTAATGAGAGATGAGTGCTAAAACCTCACTCAGCACTTTGAAGATACAGGGGTCACTATATCTCTTATTCTGTTGAATGACTGATAAACCAGCCAGGAACTATATAGAGTTTTTGAAACAAGTAAATATGTCAGCAATATAGTGACACAGGTATGTTTGGCAAAATAAATCAAAATATTAGGGGAAATTAACTATGCAAAAATAGGGCAAGTTATAACTGGCTACATGACAGCTGAATTGAGCTACTATGGGACAATTTTGAAAATATCTTCATCAATTTGCAAGATGACAATAAACTTAATAGGATTCAGAGCTGGCCTTTAATTCTTTTCATTTAATGTGCTTGTTTAAAAATATGGCATTAGAAAGCACCTATCTGAAGTGTCCTTTAATATTCATTCTGGACATGAGCCAGCAATGTGTGCTCATAGCCCAGAAAAGCCAACTTTATCCGGGGCTACATCTAAGCAGCATGGCCAGCAGGTCAAGGAGGTGATTCTGCCCCTCTGCTCTGCTTTCGTGCAACTCCAGCTGGAGTGCTGCACCCAGCTCTGGAGTCCTCAGTAGAGGACATGGACCTATTGAAGCGATCCAGAGGAGAGCAATGATCAGAGGGATGGAGCACCTCTCCTATGAGGACAGGCTGAGAGAGTAGGGGTTGTTCAGGCTGAGGAACAGAAAGCTCCAGGGAGGCCTTACTGCAGCCTGTCAGTACAAACACGGGGCTTATAAGAAAGGTGGGGACAGACTTTTTAGTAGGGCCTGTTGAGATTGGACAAGGGGTAATGGTTTAAAACTAAAAGAGGGTAGACTCAGAGTAGATATAAGGAACATGAGAGTGATTCATCTTTTGTGATGAGCAAGGAAAGACTGTAACAGGTTGCCCAAAGAGGTGGTAGATACTCCACCCCTGGAAATATTCAAAGCCTGCATGCAGCTCTGAGCGAGCCTAACTAGTTGAAAATGTCCAGGTCCCTGCCAACCCAAACTCTTCTATGATTCGACTCACAGCACACAAGAAATTACAAACCTACTGCATGGGTGAACTCAGTCCTTGGCAACAACACAACAGTGGTGAACAACAAATAATTGCAGAACAAAATGTTCTCCCAACAATTAGAGCTACACAGTTATCAAAGTTTACCCTTACCTTCTTACCTTCCATCTCTGGCACTTCAGATGGCTGTTTTACCAGCTTGGCTTTGCCTGGAAGCATTCCCGGAGGCCAAGACACTCAAGATACTCAGTACTTGCCTTTGTAAACAAGGACAGTGTCAGCTGCTTTATTTGGGTTGGTTTTGCCTAGAGGAAGAACCTAAGGCAGGAAAACTGAGTAAACAGACTCTGAATACACATTTGCTACAAAAATAATATTCAGACCACACTGGTAAAGTGAATGAGGAATTGGAAAGTTTGTTGAGCACTTTTAGCTGATAGAATTTCTTTTTTGTCATTTTCTCCAATGAACATTGCTGTACTTATTGTTTCCACCTAGAACAGCCACCCAGACTTGAACTCCTGGTTGGTTGGCACATTCCACTATCCTTCATACGAAATCAGAGATTTTTATGGCCATCACTCCCTGAGGCTTTCTTAGAACTTGCCTCTCCAGATGAGTTCTTGAGCAAAAGTGGAAATGTCACTGCAGCCATGACAGCCCAGGGGAAGATTTCTAGAGAGTCATTTTTCTTTAGACAAACTGGTAGAGCTGGAAAAATAGGGCATTTTTGGTGCGCCACAGTTGTTCTGCTCTGAAGAAAACACATTTGGCCATTTGTGTGTATTGAGCTTGAC
This sequence comes from Edolisoma coerulescens, assembly GCA_013397115.1. Lineage (NCBI taxonomy): Eukaryota > Metazoa > Chordata > Aves > Passeriformes > Campephagidae > Edolisoma > Edolisoma coerulescens. The sequence continues at coordinate 167,846 of VWZW01001197.1, forward strand.
AGTTTTTACACAATGCTTCTTTGAGTCTTGTTGTTAAATACTACCCTGGTTATGCAGAAGTAGCCATCAGTGTCTCAGTCCTCCATTAGTGTTCACACGAGCCTGTTCTTTACCATAAAAAAGGTGGTGAGGGATTCACATTTATTGTGCCTGAGTGACTTGAATGACATTTTCGCAGTTTAGAAGCATCTCCACTTGCAGACTCAGCTTGGGATCTGAAAGTCAAGCTGTGCATTTTCTGGCTCATACAGCTTTGCCATTAAAGCTTCATTACATCAAATTCTACTCACAATTAAACCTTTGCAAAGAAATTTTCCTCTGAGTTTGCAAGGGAATAGTTGAAGAGGCAGCATTTTCATCCTGGAAATCAAAAATATTTAACAACTCTTTTGGTGGCACATGAGCCAGAACGGAAACCAGCTTTTTTCTCATACTTTTGTCAACACTAAGAAGTGAAAGAAAAAAATGTTGTAAGAATTAATTTTAGTACTAAACACATTGGATAAATATACAGACAGTGAATAGATCAACTAAGTGAAAAGATGCAACTTTTTGACAGTCACTTTTCAGAATAAAGATACATTTTAAGAAAGACACAGGTGTGTTGGAATAAAGAATTTTCTTTTATATATGAAGGTGAGTCAAACTGTCTTGGGATTTCATTTGCTTAACTGACAGGCAGAAAATAGGATTCTGGCTAGTACTGCAGCTCCTCTAGCTTCATATGGGAGTTGAAATTGAAAGTAATAATGAACTGTAATGTTAATCACTCCTTTATTAGAACAGGGACTGAGGATCAAGGGGCCTTAGTTCTTTCTTTGAGTCTTTCATGGAATCCTTAGCTGATGTGGAAAATATTAACTGAAATATCAGTTTCATGGTACCAATCACAAAATGGTACTACTGTGGGTCCTGTCCCACAGTGTCAGGGCCAGGCTAACAGCCCAGCCCAGCCAGCAAAACAGGCACATATGCCCATATACAAACAGGGCACCCCTTTACATTATTTCTCACATAAGCACAGTGCCAAGACATAAGCCTACCTATAGAAAGTGCAAAACACCATTTCAAAGCACCTTGTGTCTGTGAAAAATGTTCAGCAATCCCTGCCAGTCCCAATATTTTTTCCTATGGCAGCATCTCTGTTTCTTCAATAAATTTTTTCCAGATCTAGTGTGTCAACCAGGACAAACTGCTACAGGGCCTACTGTGCCTACTATGCAGAACACATCTCCCACATTATGAAGGAGGTTTAACCTTGTTAGAAATGGAAGGACTTTGTTGTCCTGGGATCCCATATCACTGGGGACAGTGGTGAGCACTAAGAGACTGAGGGACAATTTCTTTATTCATCACTGTTGTTTCCTGAAGCATATGCAGCAGATGCTGCATATTGTGACTGCTTTCAGAACAAAGCTTTCAGCCAGGCTTGAGTCCTAGCACTATTTATCCTTCTAAAAACTCTTCCCAAGCACTGACAGCTAAGTTGGATGTCCTGTGCCTCTGAACAAGTAGCAGTCGGTCTATCTGGCATGGCTGCTACGAAGCTGAGTGTGGTAGTGTTACCCACTGCAAATGGCTCACGTATTTTTTCAGACTTGTGCAATGGTTAGGCTGACCCACCTGATACTAAGATTTAAAAAGAAAGGAAAGAAAAAAACATTTCAGAGAAAAATCATGGTTCTTTGTGCACTCAGCACTTATAAGCAATCCTTTTACTCATTCAGGCCTACAAACTGGATGCTAAAATGCTTTCCAGGAACAATCTGAATCGAAACTTTGGAGGATGCTCATGTTTTGATCCTGTTTCAACTCTCTTGCAATCACATCAACCACCTGCCTTCCTCGAGTCTCTATTAACTCAGCTGGACTCTTTTTGTTTTGGTGAAGTTGAGGATTTCAATGAAAACCAGATGTGCTGTCTGATCCAAACTTTCGTGGGTAAATAAATGCTCGCTCTGTTCCATCCACTTAGTTATAATACACCAAACCATCTCTAATGGAAATGCTTTCACAGGCCATTTAGCAAAAATAAGGTCCCACTTCTCCTAGAGAGACACTGATCATCTGTGCTAATGCAGGAAATGGTGGCAAGAATCACTCTACCCTGGTCAGTGCCTGTTCTTCCTGTGTGCTGTGGTGAGGTCTTCTTAGAGGAGAAAAGAGCTTAGCAGAGACCATGAAAACAAGGGAAAAGCCTTGAGTGGGCTCTGCAGTGTCATTTAGTGTAAACATGAGGAATGGGGGAGGAGATTGTGCATCGAGGTGTTTGGAAGAGAACGTGTAGCAGTGTGGATTAATCATGCAGAAGAGTGGGGCTATATCAGCAAGCAATAACAATATTTGGAGACAAAATGTGCTGAAGAGCAGCATTTTCCTGCCTTCTTGGTAGCCCGCCTTTCCCCCCACCCTCAGGCAGGGAAGCCAGATGTCCCTGAAAAACAGTTCATTAAACTGATGTAACAAAAGACAATTAATTCTCAGTGGCAACATTTGGTACTGCCGTTGGTTGTGTTCACGTCACAGACACCCTGCCCCATGGCGGTGGGGCGATTGCTGAGATCTCATAAACAACCAGTCAGGTGAAGCAGCCAATGCAGGGTCCCCTGTACACAGCTCACAAAACCACCCTGGTCTTTTACTCCTTCAGCTCTCGCAGTCACCTCACCAGCAAAAACGTGACAAAGTGCTGCTTCTGGTTAGGACGCAGGAGTCACGAATCTAACAAAACAGTACTGTGGTAACTGAGAGCTGTCTCTCTGGTCCTTGACTAGTAGACAATGTTTGTGATGGCTTCATTCAGTACTTAACTAAAATTATTTGTATATGAATAAACAATGCTCATTATTTTAGAGAGAATGTGACAGTCCTTGTTTCAGGGAAGAAATAAGTATTCCAGCTCCTCTCTGCTAAAGAGACTGTGGCTTTTATTGCCATCCCTAAGATAAGTGCTCTTTAGCATGAGACAGAGCTGACCATGGCATTTTTTAGCAAACCTGTGAAAATATTTTTATTTCCTTACACTTCCAACATAAACAGATTCTGCTTAACCATGTTTATAACACTTCATACTAAGCAGAACTGAGAATCTTAGAAGACAACAGCAGACTCTTCCAGGCATTAAATTAAAATCACTTTATATGAAAAAATAAAGAAGGTGTATGCCTTTTTCTGTATTCCAATTGTAGTTGACTGCAGTCCACTTGCTCTTGCTGGCAGCTTTTTATTTTCAATATTTAAAAAGGCTTATTAAGAAGTTTAGCGTACAAATGCAGACCATCTCCAGGAGTCCCCACAAGAGCTCAAACAGCAGAGAGCTGGCTGAGCTCTGAGAGTGGTGGGCAGCAAGTCTACCTTTGAAAGCAGGGCACTGCTGGCCCTGTGTGCCCTGTGTCTTGGTTGTGGAGAGACAGAGGCTGCCTGGGCACAGTTTTGCTGTGCTCTGAGCTCACAGGAGCTGGTGACGGAGATACCTCTTGTGAGGCAGCAGGTTTTATCCCACAGCTCTCACTGACTTATGGCATGAGTCAGGAAGATAAGTTGGAGCTGGAACCCTCACTCCACGGAGGCAAAATACTCCCAGTCAGCTTCAGTGGAAAGGGACTGGTTGAACCTAAAGATATCCAGATGATTTCTTGTACTTTTTTGAGTGACTCTTCTCATCACTCCCTTCCCAAATTTTTGTTTCAAAGCCCCACATGAACCTGATATGTACCAGAGCTTGTGCTGGTTGGGATGTATTTTATCTGAGGAATGAAGACTGGGGTGACGGTTACCTCGTCATATATCATTGTGAGTGATAGGCAAGACCCAAGCTGACTGTGATGTTTTGTGGGAGAATTTTACAGAAGAACGTTTAGGCGAGAACAAGGGAAAAATAATCCATACTGTATGTAATCTCTCAGGGAATATGTTTTGGAGGCTCATAGAAGAGTTAGGAATGGAGAGCAAAGCAAAAAACAGCTTTATACAGTCATATCCATCCTTGGAGGGAGCTCTTCCCCTCTAACCCCTAATTTCATCTTTGTCCCTTGCCTCCAGTGGCACACAATAAAGCTCAGGGAGCAGCAGGGAGAGAGGGCACAGGCTCTGTGCACTGCAAACCCTGACAACCTGTCCTCATGGGCAATCTGAGCATCCATTCTCCTCCCCTGTCCTCACCCAGAGCAGCTCCATTAAAACAGGCATTTGCAAAACGCTGCCTGCTGAAAGCATGAGAATTGATTTCTCTGCACGATATGCCTTAAGGCCAGTAAAAATTAGTTTTCCCATTCTGCAAAGAAGGAAATGAAATGAAAATGGTAAAGTGGCTTGCTCAAGATTGAAGAGGGAGCCTTTACTGGAGCTTGGAAGGAACAATGGAAATCATGCAGTTCATTTCTTAGGATGGATCCTTCCTGAAAGAGCCACACATCTCATGACATCCTCCCTTCTGCTCAGAGAAGGACAATCACAGCTTTAGTTAAAGAGGCAGAAGTGTTTGGTGACATTTCTCTTAGTCCTGAGGTCTCAAACCTTTTCAGGCTGTCCAAAAAAATATCTGGACTTGACTTGAAAACAAGGGGAGCTCTGCTTCTCACAGAACACAAAATACAGCCCCAGACACCCCAGAGAGGCCATGAACTAAATGCGGTCGGGGGAAAATATGAAAGGTTTTTAATCTAAGGCTTCTCTTCTACCAGATCCCAAAATGCTGGTTTAAGGTTGATAAATTGAAGATTAGAACATATATAGAGTTTTCAACAAATTATTCAGTCATGGTGTATTGAAGGATTTTTTAAATGAGAATTAAATGCATTTTTAGAAAATATGTAATGTCTTAGAGCCACTCTGGAGCTGGAACAAAACATGTTTTCTTTATTTAAAATGTAATTTTTATGGATGCATTAGACTTTGAGCCAGAGAAAACATTTTTAACTGCTGAGGTTTTACAGCCACTCTAGGGTTAGGAAAGAAAGCTGAAAAAATATTCTGCCTGGCAGATTTTTTAATGCTTCATTTAAAAGTAAAATAAAAAATATTGTAACTTTTCCCCCTGTACCATAGTTCATCCAAGTGAAAGAAACACCTTTCATTTCATCCTTCTCTGCTGCAATGAGCCCAAATTCAAGATAACTTGTCTTGTGTGAAAAGAAGATGCCAGCTCTGGGCTGAGAACAACAGCAAAGGCACTGGGGCCAGTCCTTGGTCCATAGCAATGATGAGTCTCTTTGTTCAACTGCAAGCCTCAGTTTCTTGCACATAAAATGCAGTGAAAATGTTCTTCTTTCTATCTGATTCATTTAGATGTGTTGGGAAGTAATTTGGGCTGTCACTGTGTCTTTATATAATGCTTTTTGTTGAGAAACCTTCAGAGATACCTACCTTTTGACATAATTCAAGGCAGTTGACGCTAGTCTGAAAATCTACTTCTGAAGGTTAAAATGTGTCCATTTGCTCAATCAAGTAAGTTAAAGAGCATAATATCTTGAGTTGTTAAAAACGAACAGTTTCCCTCTCTAAGTTTTACTCCCAGGAGAGGACCTAAAGAAAGCAAACGGGATCTCCCAAGCTTCAGCATGTTAGAAAAGCTCAGGGCCCATGCATTGCAAAGGGAAAGACACATGCCAGACTTGTCTATAACTTAGTGTCTGGTGAGTCAGAGCTAAAAGATGCTTTCTCTCCCCATTTCTAGGCACATATTTTACATGTTGAAATTCTTGCACTTGGAACCTGAACATGCTTCAGTGAGAGCAGATCCTACAGATGAGCATACCCTATATGAAAAGCCAGAGGAACAGACATAATTTTTGTTTATGTGCAGAAAGACATTAGTATCTTCCGGTGAGTAATTGTGTGCTGTTCTCCCTTGCTCGTATGAGGACTTGTGCTGAAGTACTTTAATTTCACACATGGTAAATCAGAATTTGGACATCTTCTCCTGCACTTTTCTCTATACAGGGTGGCTGAGATTTTATTTCTGAATAGAGCTTTTAATTACGTTTCTTCTGAAATATGCAGGTTCTTGAACTGGGTGGGTTTGTCTGCAGCACATGGCAAAAGGCCATTCTCACAGTGTGATTGTGTAGCCCACAGAAGCAAAGAAAATAGTTCTGAATAGAAGAAGGAAAGGCCATCTAATCCACTCCTTTGCTTCATGGGAAGATCAATGTTAGCAAATTACACCTCATCTGACTCTCTCTGAAAATAAAAAATAGCTATGTGTAAGGATTATAAAATTTTTTCTCTTTCAACAGCAGAACTGACTTCTGAGAGGTAGTACAGTCTACCATCCCTCAGGATCTGAGGTCTGTAGCAAGACATCAGGTAATCCTTTCATCTTTCCATGTTTCCATCTTGCACTTTCTACACTGTGGACAGTCTTATCTGAGGTCATATGTAGATTAGTCTTATAATCAGTAATGAAGACTTGTTTTATTTTGTCTTCAGTTTTTACTTTGGGATTATAGAACATGTGCTGAATTCATAGTACAGCCTTTTGTAAAGTACCTGGAGATTTCTTGGCATTATGAGGGGCCAGAGAATTTTGGGGTGCTTTGTGCTTTAAGAGACAACCAAAATTGCCAAACAACTGCTCATTGGGAGCCCTCAGAGCCCTCATCACTAAGGGTATAGATAGACCAGGGAAAAAAATTAATCTGCTACACATATGGTTTGGGGAAGATGGGTAATTTGAGGCAAAAGAGAGGGAGGTGAAGGTGAGGAGAGGTCCGTATGGGTAACAGTCTTTAAAGAAAAGGATGGAATACAGAAAGTCAAGCCACTGGAAAGGTTTACTAAGAAACTGAAGACAACCAGAGGAACTAAAGGTGTATGCTTTTCTGAGCAGAATTTTCAGAGAATGATGAGAAGAGGATGAGGTTCATTGTGGCAGCACCACGGAAAACGGATGTCCTGTGGATTTCCCTTACAACGTGACTGCTGCCCTGACTAAAGGCCTGCAAAGGCAAAAGCTGAACCCAGGACCTAGAGGAAATGGCAGCCTGCATCATGGATGCTGTTGGACATCCTTAGGAAAAATAAAATGAAAATAAAGGGAAAAATATGGAAGAAAAGCAGGGAGACAGAGATTTAAAAGCAGCAGCAGTGAAGGGACAAGGCAATGTACTTTTGGAGTTACATATGAATGTTGTCTCCTTTGTAGGAAGTGCCAGAACTGCTCAGCTTTGCTTCATGGTTCTCACACCTATTCTGCTCATGAGACAACACTTTAATATCACCAGATGTAACCCAGATGGTACATATTAATTTATATACGGATGCTGGAAAATACATATATACTTTGCATTTGAAGTCTTTTAAGTATGATTTTTATATTCATTTGAAAATTGTTCATTTTTATTTGAGCCATAAGGCAGCGAAAATACAGCTCCCAGGTGAATGAAAATTTATCTGTTCCACCCTGAATGATTCCAGGTTTCTGTGAGACTACTTTCAAAGGTGCGTGATCACTTCATTTCAGAAATGATTCTCACTGGCTCAACAACAATGCGTTACTGTCAAACGTCCATTATTATGCTGAATGGAAATGTTGGGTAGATAAATTTAGAACATCTTTCATCTCATTTTCAATATTAACAACTGTTCCATATACTTGCCAGCAGACCCAAGTGTGTGACAAAGTAGAATGCCTTAATTTAAACATTTAATTATTTTTCTGAGTCAAACTTGATTTAATAAGTAATGATAACTGGAGTCAGACCTGATCTGTAGATAATCAAGTAATGGAGCTTGCTCATCTGAGAGAGCAGGAAGAAGTGGTGGTGGCATTTGTCATAATAATCTATGCAACATCAGCACCAGTATTTCCCCAGTGTTTGGAGTCACGGAGAAAAGGTGATGCAAAAAGAAGAAAATATGCAACTACAGGTAGAATATCAAAACAGTATTAAGGAACAAACTATGCTTCTTTGTTGGTAGCTCTCAGTTCCTTCCATCCCTCCACTCTATTTCTTCTTCTCTGTTTCTATCCCAAAGTGTACACCATTTCTGCAATTGTATTTTCTAGGCTCAAAACTGGACTCCTAAATGCTGTGTTTCTGCCAGAGATGGACCTTTGGCCCCAGAGAGCAACAAGGAAAAAGTAAGCACTTAAAAATATCAATAAATAAATACCTTCATTTTTAAAGCACTAACCCACCCAGTAGTCTGCTATTATTTCTGTTGTATTAGTCATACAGAAATGAACATAAACTCAAAACACGAATTTTTTACCCTTAAGAACAACTGGATAAGGAATTTTCAGGCTGTTCTTGTCAATCATTGCCACAGATATGCATTATTCCACTAGACTAGTGAAAACCATTTCCTGCAAAACCACCTTTCCATCAACAAAGCAGACAGTGAGGCTGGTGCAAGTGTGGAAGGCAGGCTTCAGTGTGGGCATCTGAAATGCTCCCCATGGGATGATCATCTCACCTGCTCCCAACTGCTTCTCTCCCAAAGTTCCTCAAACCTCAGACCTACTCCTTTCCCTTCCATCAGCCCATGCCAAGTGTCTTCACTCCTACCAGCTCCTCTCCCATAAGCATTCTGTGCTTACCAAAGATGGCTGGTTCTCCTTTCACATCTTCTGGGTGCAAATTTCCACTCTTATTTGATGCAAACCCAGACAAAATGAAAAGTATTCAAAAAACATTAAGCTGTGCAAGTGGTTAGCATGATTACATTAGAATAAACAATGAAATGACAAATCATTCTTGCTACTTCCAGATGGAAAACACCACTAGTTCTACATCTTGGGCAGAAGCTTCTTTTACAGGCATATCGTTCTATCATTACCTGGTGCAAAGATATTATACACCTTGAACAATTTGCTGTTTGATGCTGTCAGAGAACAGCCACTGGATTAGATGAACTGTTGGTCTGATGAGATAGAACAATGCCTTTACTCCATCCCATGGGCCCCATAAGTAATCTCCTAATGAAATTATATTTAGCTACTTCTTGTAAGTCACTGTTACTTCCAGTTGTTATTTTGTGAATTCTTTCTGGTTTGTGGTGTTTGGTATTTACAGCATTCTTTTGGTAATGCCAGACTCCAGCAGAGTATTTTAGGTATATTCATAAGGTACAGCCATATCTGGAGAAAGTACCAAGGGACTTCCCAGCAGTAGACAATTAATGACCATTAGGAGGACTGTACGGTATCCTGCAGTAGCAATGGCACACATTTTACAGCAATCACTGCCCAGTGCTTTGGAAACAATCTCTCTCCTGTTATGCTGCTGCCTGTTAAATATCTTGGCATTTATCTCACAGCAGAGACCATTCGCCTGTGCCAGGGTTCTGTTCCATTGACAATGCCTCTTAATTGCCTTGTTGTTTAAATAAACAAGACAAGATAATTAAGCGATAATGACAAAGAAATAGGATGTTAGTGATAATGGGTGGTAGATCCCTCTTGCACTCTAACTTCACTATCTAGAGCAGCCCAAACTCTCTGCTTGCATCAAATCTCACAGCAACCTTCTGAGTTTTGAAAGGGCTCTCTTATCCTTGCTGTTTGAATAACTCAATAAAAGTGAAAAAGCCCGGAGGAAGAATTCAAGACTGGGAAAATGAGAGGATCAGGTGATGCAAAGGTTTTGGAAAAGTAGGATGTAGCTGTGGCACAAAGAATAGCAGTTCTGCATGGGGAATAACCCAGCAGGAGGAGCTGCCTGTTTGCTGCTCCAGTGTTCCTGGCAGTCCAGTAGAGGCTGGGCCGAGCTGGTCTGTTTCTGCTCCTGACCAAAGCTCTTCAGCCATGCAGTGTCCCCAAGGGCTGGGCAGCAGAATGCCTTCCTGCTGATGCCAGCTACCTGAGCTGCTGTTGCACACGTTCTTTCTCAGTGTCTCTGCTCACACTTCAGCTTGGTATTCTCCCATACTGGGGGCTAATCAGAAAGAATGACTTTGAGCAATCCTTTAGGCAAAGATTAACCAAAGCAAGTTTTTCAGCTATTTGGCTCTAGAAACAGAGCAATTTTAAAGTGTATTCATATGCTTGGGACATTAATGAAATTGATTGGTGGTCTTTTCCATTCATTACCTTATTTCCTCAACTGGGGATAATAGATGAAGATACAAATCCCAAAAGATTTGGTATGGAGAAGTCTGGAAGTGTTTTTTGTGTCTGGGATTATTTTTTCTGACAGCCTACTAAGAAGACAGGAAGACTGCAGATGGATGGATCTCATTTCTTTTCTGAGATTTTTGGTTTATTTTCGTACTTACTGGTGTGTACCAGAGACCAGTTGTATCCTCTGCATATGATGATGCCATTGTACATTTCAAGGTATCAGAACAATCTGTTCTGGCAGAAACATGTAGCTGAGCAAAGAGTGGTAGTGAAAAGAAAGAGAAGTTCCTTTGAACTTCTTTGAAGTTCCTGTTCTCTCTCCTGGCTTCCAGCTTGGCTGAACACTTTGTTTCAAAAACTAAAGCAGTATCATAACAGATTTGCTTCCAATTTTCTCAGTTCAAACATCTTTCCTGCTGGTTATTGATATTGATCTGACAAGCTCCATGAGAGGTTTTCAGGGCATTCTTAAAGCACTTGTGTTGGCTTCAAGCTGCTCAGGCTATTTGAATGTAAAAAACCACCATGTAGACCAAGGGCCTGCTTTTGTGTTTGTCCTAGAACAGATTACACCTTACCAAGAAAGTTTTAATACTGGGATTAAAAAGTGAATTTTTGAGACAGAGGTGCAATGTTTGCTCCACAGTCATGTCTGCCTATGCCATGAGCCAGGAGCTATGACAGACTTGAAGGACTGGCTGTGTAGTCTTGTCTGTTACTCAGACATTGAAAACATGAACAGAAATGTAGAGCAATCTTGCTGAATGCTGATTTCTTCAGCTATTGGTTATTGCTTTAAGATCAATCAAAGGAGGGGTTAATTTTGGAAAGTAAGGAAATATGAGAAAGATTGCCTCTGCTGTAGCAGTAGATCTACCAAAACACAAACTCTCATCAACACTTTCCAGCCGGCTTCTGGCAACTGACAGTGGTTTGTGTCAGGCTGGCCTGGAGCAGGTTGAAGAATGAGTGCTAGCTTCAAAACAGTTTTACTAGAACTGAAGTACTTACATGATGCTACAGAGAGATTAGAAAATTCTATAGGTATTTTGATCTTTGACTTTGATTTTTTTGCCAGCCATTATCTTCAGGGTTACAGGTCAGATATCTGGGTTGATGAATAGGTAGCTTTCACAAAGGCTGGGCTTGTGTTAGAGAGGCAAATTATACTGCAGCTCAAAAAAAAAGTGAACTGTGGAGTATTTCCATACAGCAGAGTAGGAAGCTGGTTTATTGACATCGCAGAATCTGACTAACCAAACCTGAAACCGGCACCCTTAAGATCCTGGAGACCTACGCTGTATGTTTAGATTGCTCTTTAAAGGATAATGATTGGGACACCTTTTCAGGCACTTTGACCAGACAAAATGAGGATACATGGTGCATGTATCACTGATACATGTATGACACATCTGTGTTTGTGTGAGCTGGAAATAACAGGCAAAGAGCTTGTAAAAAAGGGTGTTAAAGCACGCTACCATGCTGCCCACACCGGCATTGCTTTTGTGAAGAAGGCCCTGAGAGACAAATGCCCGCTTCTGAGATTTTTTGGCAATAAGAATTGTATTTTTGTCATTTCATATTCATGTATTTGATCCTGACTTGCATTTTGAACTTATTCACAGGTAAAGAAATGTCATTTTATTTATGGGAATGGGAACTTACTATGTTCTTATCCCCCAAGAAATCTCCTGAAATAATAGAGTCATTGGGTTTTAAAATAAATGTTGAGCACTTCATGAGCTAAATATGCCACCATTAGGAAGAAACAAAGAAAAGACAAATAAAATGGAAGCTTATTTGCATCTGATTTACATTATCCTATGAGCATTGATTTCATTTTTATTTCATTCCTCTTAATACTATTCAGATTGCAGACTGCAAGCTTGCTGCAAATTTACAGCTGAGTTTCATTGTTCATTTAATCATCTCAGGTGTTACTGAAATACGGAACAGTGGTGCTTGAAAGATTTCCCCTGAGGTTCATGGGAGCTGCCTGTATCCTGAGGCTGGAGGAGGGAGCCTGCAGATACGTTCTGGCGGTTGCTGCTCTGAATTTTGATGATCATCTGTTGAAAAATTGCATGGGCTATCCTGTGTCAAGACAATCATTGCTGTCTCCTCCTTTTAGTCAGCAATTTGTCTTCAAGCTTACTACTTAGGTTATGCCTTTTTCTCCTCCATCCCTAACCCCTTGCTTCAGCTTAAATATTTGCAATAACTCACATTTCTCTCTCCCTCATTCCTCTTGTAGGCAGGAACAAACACAATGTCAACACTGTGCAGATGTGTTTTAACCCAGAAGAATATTTTGGTGAGTTTGATGGTGAGTTATGAAATCTTTGTGGTTAGCTCACAACACAAGAGGATTCTTTGATAAACACAAGTAACTGGAGTTTACCATGAAGGTATCTTTGTCAGAGAATGTTTTTCTTTCTGTTTCCTGCAGCTTTTCTTTCTCAGTCAAGAGAAGTCAAAAAGTTAACAGTCTTGGGCAAAGGGCAGTACTATCCATGATTTGAAATTCTCTTTTAACTAATACTTTATACTGTTTGCTTAAAATCTACTGTGTCTGGAAGCAACTCCTCCTATAAAATTATTTACCGTTGAATATTTGCTGAAAGCAAACACAAAAAGCATTATCAGGTTCTAAATTAATATGTTCAAAAATTTAAACAACGAAGAGTTAAAAATATTTTGAAATCTTTGTTTAGCTGTAGTCTGTTTCTATTGACATAGGCTTACAAGAATCTTGTGGCTGGGAGATCTGATGTTTCCTTTTGAATTTTTCAAATTAAGTTTTGTTCCTGATTTTTGGACAGGCAAAATTGTGATGGCATCATAATGAACAAATGAATGAATACATAAAAATGTAAAAATTTCCCCTTGGGCAACAAATTTGCTCATATTAATGCTGGAAGAGAGGGTTAAGTGCTATGTGACAGAAACTGTATTAGCTGTTGCAAAAGGAGCTACTCATTTTGATCAACAGCAAAACGCTTGCCTTCGAATCTCCCGTCCCAGTTGGAGCAGCAACCTTTCCCCTATAATTAATTTTTGTGTGCTGTAGTCCATTAGAGAAGAGAGTGACAGCCTCTGGACACAGATTACTGTCTTAGGTATGGCCCAAAGGAACATTATGGTCTTAATTAAAGGTGGCTCAATATGTCAGCCATTGCAATAGTTTGAGCATTTTTAATACTGTGTCAGTATCTAACCACCTTAAAAGAATTCTGGTAGCAAGCAAACTAAGTAATTTAAAGGCAGCTCATGTTCTCTGTAAGTTTTGTAGGACTGCTATTGGGAATACTTGATAATTTATGAAGGCTTACACCACCAAATTAATTACATTTTCCTGATGCCACATGTCTTTTTCATACAAGCTAGCTCTGAATTATAAGTAACAATATTGTCCTTGTTCATTCCTTCAGTACAGGAGACAGCTTACTAATAACACTGGTAGAATTCAGTTGCTGTATTTTAGAAGTGTCATTTATTAAACACTGCTACAGTTAAGGTGGTATATGTTCCTCTAATATTAACCCTGATTTCTGCTATATGTATTACTGCATCTCAGTTCTGAGCCTTTGGCACGGGTTTGATTTGGGAGCATTTTTTACAGTTTAGAAAAAATGAGTTCTGAGGAAATGACCTATGCAGAGATTTTCTGTGATATGCAGGAGGTACAATGCCACGCATTCTACTGTTTTATGTGGGAATGAGGTTATACTTCAAGCCACTGTTCTGACAAACAAAATAACCTTGGTGTCCTTACAATAGGCAACTCATTATCAGTGGGTTTCTTCTGAGGTCCTGCAATCTTGAATCGTGCTTGGGTTTTGCAAAGCAGATACTTCTTGGAAAGTCTGACAAACTCTTCTGATGTGGTTGGCTTAGAAAAAAAATGAATGTTTTTCAATTTTTCTTTAAATTAAAATAAAATCAATTTGAGTAGCTGGTATAAGAATGTAGCTAACCCCTGAACTTCAATCAGCAAGGAGAGAAATAAATGGACTGTCTATTTTCTTTAATAAGACTTTAGAATATTGAAACTTTTTTTTGTGCCTCTTCCATTTTTTTTTCTGATTTATATCAAGATGGTAGAAGAGCATCTAGGGCTGCTTTTGCAATAATTTCAAGTCAGTGATTTCTACAATGAAACTATTTTTTTCCATGATTTGCTGTTACTTGAAATAAGAATTACATTGGAGATGAAATTCCAAGAGGAGAATTTTTCATGGGAAATCTCATTTTTCTGCACCTCCTTTAAATGCTGAAGTTTGATCTGTGAAAGAAGCATGCTGTTGTGAAGTTTCATCAGACTCTGGGCAGGATTGGGGTGAAAAGACCCTTTTTCACCTCAATTATTGGAAAATGCAACTGAGAAAAACCCAAAAGGTACTGTGAAAGCAGTATGTATAGATGTGCCCTTTTTGGAACATGATGGAGGATCTTGCATCCTCTTCTTAGAAGGGAGTGAAAATGTTATTGGACAATGACACTACAGTATCAGTGCAGGAGGAATAACTTTGGAGCTCACAGTTCTCCAGCACTTAGGCGTAACACTTTTCCCAGTGAAGTCTTCTGCTCCAATATTTTCCTTTCTGATTATGGAGCATTATGGAGCCATGCTTTACTTTTCAGCCACATCAGTCACACGTGTATTAACGGTCAGCTTCCAAACATTACTGATTCTGCAGAGAAGACCATGCTGAACTAACGGTGAATTATGTTTTCTGCTGCATTTAGTCTTCAGCTCTGAATAATGTTTGGTCATCTTCACATTATGTTAAGTACAATGGATGCTGAAGGCCTTCCAGGTAGCGACATCTGGTTGTGCTACTTTACAGTACAAAAATTGCCTCAAGGAACTAAGCCTCAAGTAGTTCAGCATCTGTTTCAGGTTGTTTCAAGAGATGGTATACTCCTTGTAAGCTTGCCTATGAAGAATTCTTACATGAGCTTTGATAGCAGAAACATTTTTCTGCTTTTTCTGCAGCATGCAATTAGAAGTTTACTTTTATAATAAGTATTTGTTTGTGCTCTGAAATTTAAATCTATCTGGAAGTGGCTGGTGAAAACTTGTATTTATTGAACATCAGAAATATTATAAATACTTGCAAGGGCAAAGGAATATTAAACAGCCGTTGACACAGTCAGGACTTTTTAACTGTAATGGTACTGATCATGCTTTGTTCCCATCTCTGCTCAAAAGTAGAGGAAGTCTACTTTTCCAGGTCTTTGTCAGCCCATCTAGAAGTTTGCCATCTATTCTCACCCTCTGTCTTCTGATAGCACTAATATCTTTTAATTTCTCTTTACTCAGAGTAAAATTCTCTGTAACAGTTGCACAGCAGGCAATAAATCAAGCCTCCTTAGAACACATTTGGATTTCTGACCAAAAATGAGACTCTCCATATTTCACTTTGTCTTGAACCAATGCCTCCTGAATTTACAGAGTTTGCATACTCTAGATTGATTTATTTTGAACAAGACCTGAAATCTAACAAATTGGAAAGAACACCAGTTAAAAGGTATTGTAACTTTTAGTGTACAAGTATAAATTGTCAACTAATGGCTGTCCTGGGTCAGGCTGTATTAACTGGAAACCACAAGATGGTGCTGCCATAACTGACCTGTTTAATCTAGTTAGGCTCAGCAAACAAGAAAACACTTTGCCTTCCACTCCTAAAGAGGCAACAAGAAATGAGTCAACATGAATCACTCACTCTGTTGTTCCCCAACACATTTACAACAATGTGCTATTTGTTTTCAAAGTGTCAGGATGACGCTTTGTCAGGATGAGCTACATCCTTTTGTCGTCTCTCCTTCAGTACCTCCAGTGGCTGGGCAACTCTACCTACTGGGAGATTCTTTATAAGATATAGTTATATCCCGAGCAATTGTCTGACATAGAAAGTGCTGAGGAAGAAATAATGTGAGGTCCCTGATGGTGGCATGTCTAGGCTCAACAGTGCAGACGGACCTGTACATATCATGGAAGCTGTTTCCATAACTTTAATAGGTGAAACATCCCACACTTGTACTCATTTGAAAGGGAAGGCCAGAATGGCTGGGTATTTGCCAGCCACATCAGGATGTGAATAATTCTCTCAGCTCTATACATAGTCATTGTAGTCCTCCTTAGAGCCACATAATATTTGGGGTCGAGAGCCGATCCCAACAAAAAAAACAAACAGTCACACGCATTGTATCAAATGTCTCCAAGGACTGTCATACAGGTCTTCTGCTGAATCTTGCTGGGAAGCCTAGAAGGTAATTACCTTTTCCTGCCCCCTGCTGAGTTTCTGTCCCTCCAGCTGCTCCTGTCCTGTGGATGCAACCATGAATATGTGCTGGTCCACATGAGCAGAAGGCTGCTGTGCTGATTTAAACCCCCCCCGTACCCCGATGCCAGTTCTTTTCTTCCAGGGCTGCTGTGGTACAATGGGAGGCAGCACATGCCCGAGCCTCAAGGCCATGGCTCCTGCAGTTGGCACTCTGAAATGCCCAGCAAAGGCGACTGCGCTGTGGCTGAGGGTGGTGCTAGGGGGTGTTCATTGGCGCACACTTCTGACATCTCTGCTGCGGGGTGATAACTGCTGGCAGATGACTGTGAGCATCTAGAGGCTTTAAAATGTCCCAGAAAATTCCCCATGGGTTTTTTGTCAGTCTTTGCATTGTGCCGCCCTCATTAGTTTCCATTTATTGCTTGTCCTAGTCCAAGTGAAACTGCTGAATGAAAGGGACATCTTCTGTGGTAAAAATAACATTAATCTCCGTTGGATTATGATTCCATTTATCTACTTACTAGCAAAAGAAAAAAAAAAAAGAAAAAGGTGTGTGTACGATCACCTTAGACTCATAATAGACTCATAATAAGATTGTCATTGTTGTTACAGTGAATTACTCAATAAATAGCCTGTTGGCTGCAATGAAAGAGGAACTTAGAATAAACTGTTCCAAGAAATAGCATTGATATGTCCATATCAACCATGAAGGAATCAGGAGGGATGCATAAGAGTCAAATCTTTTCCTGGAACTGATATACAGTTGCTTTGAGCACACACATGCACAGTAGTGTACAATCCTTATTTATTGCATTTTCACCAAGGAGTACTTCTAAAATGTTATGAGAGACAGATCTGAAAATATATGATTTATCTGGAAGCAGAATGAATTTGATGTGTTATGTAGTTTGGGTTTGAGTGAAGATGTTCCTGTTTTCACACACCGAAGACTGGTATTGATTTGATGCATATACAGAATAAGCTTCTTCACAGCTGTGCCCTCTACAAACTGCCATGAATATTTAGATTTGGGTTGCCTTTCTCATCACATCAATGCTATTAGGAGGGTTTGTGATACTCAGGGAAGTGGTTTTGTTTTGCTGGGTCTGCATGAATTGTGTTTTAGGAGAACTCCTTTGAGCGGGAACAATCTCGTTTTAAAGTGTCATGTGTGATGTGAGCCTTAGAGAGTTGCTGGAATGGACATGGAGATATTAAGCAGTTTGGTAATGCCTTTGTGATAAAACAGAAGGCAGCATTTTGGCCTTCCAGATTCTGAAGTTGCTTTTCAAGTTCCATTGGTGTGTCAGAGTTTACTACTGGCTACCCCATACACAGCATACTTCTCACATGGTTTGCACAGAATTTTAAGAAGAAAGAATGAGGATTTCATCAAGCCTGTTGTGTGGTCAAAAAATGTACTTCATTACCTTTAAACTCTGTACTGAAGTTGAGTTGACCATGCACAAGTAGCTGATTGTTCCAAAGCTTTTTACAACTCCTTGCTAAAAGAAAAAGCTGCCACTCCATTTGTTGTTTTCTTTAGCTGTATTACTTTATGCTCTTTTCTATGACAATTTTTATTTACAGTTTATTTCCAGTTTATCTAGAAGACCACTGGCAATGTGCAGCACAAATAATTTGAGTCCCTTCATGATTCTACCACATCTGTTGTCAGCAGGAAAGAAGTGTTTCAGAAAAAAGGTGCAAGTCAGTACCAATGTTTTTTCCTCATAAGAATCCAACATGAGAAGCTCTGAGCACAGGAGCTTTGCTGAGAACTGCCTGAGAAACTTTA
Organism: Edolisoma coerulescens; assembly: GCA_013397115.1. Lineage (NCBI taxonomy): Eukaryota > Metazoa > Chordata > Aves > Passeriformes > Campephagidae > Edolisoma > Edolisoma coerulescens. The sequence goes on from VWZW01001197.1 coordinate 185,997, forward strand.
TGAAGATTTGTCCTTTATTAATATTTCTGGTTTCTGGTCTGTGGGCAGTTATGAAGTGGTCAATGATCTCCCCCCCAGTAGACAGGGAATGGACCTCTTGGGTTCAGGATGAGCAGTTGGGTTTTCCTCCTTGAAAAGATGAGTGAAGAGGAGATGAAGTCAGATCTGGTCCTGCAGGTTAATCTGTGGGGCAGGCCCAGTGGCAAAAGCGCAGAGGTGTCACAGTCTCACAGCACTGCTCTTGGAGCCATAGGAGCCCACTCTCTTTTGAGTGCACAGCCTGCTGATGTGCCTCAGTATCCTCTCTATTGCAGCACCATCACTCAGAATATTTGAATTTGTAATAATCTGTGCTTTCAAATGTCATACAGCTGAATGCTCTGACGAAGCCAGCATCCTTTGGTTGGAGGGGAAGAACATGGCATTTGGGCATTCCCATGGGATGGTGACCAGGTTATCCTGTGCTCGGCACCGCAGTGCAACATGTGGCTGTTGGGTTAGTGAAGAAGCGCCTATGCTCGGTGACCTTTCCTACCCTTCTGCATCCTTCTCTGCCATGCTTCTTCCATCCCTCTGCCAGGCATCATGCATATGCTGGAATAAGCAGGTGGGAAGAGGAAGATCCCCTGCCAGCAAGGTCCTGTTTGTCTGCTGGGGAAAATCCACCTCCAGCCTTAACCACTGATGAAGAGCATGATCATTTCAGAATCAGCCTTATACGTTGATTTCTGGTGGATTCAGCACCATAGAAATCCTTTGTTCTGAGTCTCTCACCTTTGCTTCTCCTCTGTGTTTGGACAGAGAAGGATTTCTTTCTCTTGCTGGCTAGAGGAGGTGAGGTCAGAAGGAGAAAGAGCTTGGGTGGCCTAGTCACAGGTGGTGAAAGAGCTGGGGAGGGTCTCCAGATGGCTGACGTAAGGGTTCATAAAGTGATGAGGACCCAACCCGCAATGTTCCTTTAAACCTAAATGTTTGTATGTGTTACCAAGCCAGCATGTAAAACTTTATAAACATTTTCACATGTTGAACTACAGATTAACTGTAGTTAATCTCATGATGATAATTAAAACCACAAACACAACATATTGTGAAAAATTCCACATGCACATTTAAGTTCCAGTCTTGCAGTAAGGGAAAGGCATTACTGAGTTTCTCTTGAAAGTTGTTCTTTGTATTCAGCAAATCTTAGGCAAAGCTGAAGGTCTTGCATGATTGAACATCACTATTTGTAGAATTTGGAGAAGGTCTTTCATTATTTCTGGAAGTATTTTTTAGATCAGGATTTTTTTTTTAATACTTCTCAAAGTGAAAGAAACTGACATAGGAGTTTGGCGTGATCTGTATACAGTATTTCAGATCAAATGCTTAGACAGGAAACTTAAATTCTTGACTATTTCAAGCCATTAAGAGGAGTGTAAATCTGCAAGGGTGGGGGAAAAGTAGGATTTCAAAAGTATGTTTCATTTCGGGCTTGTAAATCTTTTCATTTAATGCTTGCAACAGCAAGACAAATGTTTCTGAATGTTGCTTTAACTATCTTCCTTTGGGGCTGGTTTGTCTGTCTTCTTTTGGGGATGTTTGTTTCCTGTGCCACAAACTTTTCTGTGCAACACTGAGTCTATAGCTGGCTGTCAGAGCTGAGTGAGCCAGACGTTTACTTGGGGTACTGCTGTTCCATTGTGAAACACCAATTTCTCTGAAATGTAATAGCCACATCAGCAGCTGAAGAAAATAAAAGTGGACCATGAATAATTACTTTTGTATGTGTATTTTTTATTTTTTTAACTAGTCTCAGAAATTTTTAAAAGTTTGAGATATGTTTTTGAATGTTGGTGGTGAGATGAGAAAGGAGGCAAGCAGCAGTATCCTCTCCAAAGTAGTCAAGAGGCCAAGACCCAGAGGTCATGACTCCTACAAGCAGAATAGAGACGGGAGAGTAACTGCCTGATGTAGGTAAAAATATAACCTGGTTTGCTCAAACTGCGACTCAAAACGAGTGTTTTGACTTCTCCAGCCTCATCGAAGTGCTTGTATTCTAATGTGATCCTGCACTGATCATATCCATTTCACTGATATTTCTATTTCGAATTTTGGGCCTAATTCTCCACTAAAGTTGTGCCTGGACAGTGCAAAGTGGCACTGCAGGAGAAAGACTGAGACTAGCTCCGAGCAAGCCAGAGCATATCTCCATTGCCCAGCACTGCATTGTGTTGTCAAAATTATTGACAACGTTGGGGGTGCCATAATATTGGCACAGTGTGGATGGGGCTATTTCAGGGATCTTTCCACCAAGTAGTAGAGATGTACCTAAAATACAGCAGCAGCAGCTCAGACAACAGCAGCAAAAGTTTAATGACACAGGGAAACTAGTAAAAATACCAAAGTTGGTGGGGTTTTTTCAACAATCACAAGTGTTCAAAATTAGAAATATTGAATAAATAAAAAAGAAAGAAAGAATGACTTAAAGTGTCATAGGTCGTGTTTAAGATTGAAACAGAGAACATAGGGTATTTCAAGAGGCAAATTCTTAAATATTTCTTTGTTTGTTTTAAAAAATGAGCCCTTTATCTGCTACAAAACATTCTGTCCAAATTGTTGATCCTGTTTTCAAATTTTGTTTTATGCAGTGTTTTCTTCTCCGTTGAGTTTCCAAAAAATTTCAATTTTTTTTTTCATTTTAGCTTCTCTGTAAAAATAATCAAAAATGAGCAAAGCCATATTTCTTCCCATTAAAAGATTTTTTTTCACACAAAAGTTAATATTTTAAGAAATTGACAACAGTTTTTGTGAAATAATTACACTTCAGGGGAAAAAAAAACCCCAATACACAAAAAAAGAAGTGATACTTCTGTAAAAAAAAAAAGATGTGATGTTAAATTCTGAGCAGCTGCAATCCAAAACAACACCTTGCAGAGTGTTGAGAAATTATAGCTACAGAGACAGCAAAACACAGGTGTAAAGGGCTCCCTCTGTGGAGCACAACTAACTGCAATGTTTGCTGTGTATTTGCATTTATTGGGATGTTGTCTTGGGAAGTCTTGCTGGCAATCTTCTCTGGGAACCTGAATTCAGAGTGAGAGAAACATCACACTGGGCTGTTCAGCTTGAACCTTGCACTAAGCCTGCCCTGACACATACCATTATCATTACTATTATTTTTGGGTCTGGGTTGTGGGTTTTTTTTGCTCTGCATTAATGCAACTTAGATCATAACAGCAGCATATGCACGACAAAGCTGCTAACCAAGGAAATATCAGGCTTACAGCACTTCTTTGCACCACAGTTGCTTATCAATGAAGCGTGTATATAGCCTAATTAACATAACTGGAATGACTATAATTATGCTATCATTTTGTTTACTTTAGCACATTCTGTTGAGGTGTATGGGTAGCAATATTTGTTATTGAAATATTCCCCCTTGCTACACTCAGGCTGTTTAATTATCCTGTTAGTCTATTTTATTTATGGTGTGATTTAGTTGCTTAATAGTGAGGAAAGTGTTAAAGTCCACAAATTCTAGACTTACACAGTCTTCTCTACTTTGGATCTTGGACACAATCTGATAAAGCTTTGAGTAGTTCTCACTCATGCAAGTAAGGCAGTCCTGTTATAATTAATGTCACTATTGTCTTAAATAAGGCTTTGGAGGATAGAATCTAAAAATAAAAATAATTGAGAACATGCACAGCTAAAAGCCTTTCAGGCTCCCATTTTAGAAAGTGCAATGCAAGTGAAGCTGTTAGTTTGAGATAGCATTGCCAGACAAAGACAATGGAGAAAAATGGTATAAAACATTTCTTTTGCCCTGGCTTAGACTGCCTTACTGACATGAAGTTGTATCCATTTTCGATAGAAACAAGACGTCACTCCCAGAAATGTTTCCAATGAAGGTTCCTAGTGCAGCAGGATGATGCTTGCTTCATCTTTTTTCTAGTCTGTGTGGATATCTGCATCTTCATGGCTTCATCAGTGGTGTCACCAATGCTGTAGTGTGACTGCAGCTCAGGAGAAGCAGCCACAGCACGTTCTTATCCCTCACGCCCTTGTCTAGGGCAGAAGGAGAAGGGAAGGGCCCATAGGATGTCAGTCCTTGCTGACAGGCATTTCTGGAGGTCTGGGACTGTAAAAATCCTTGTGATGCTGTTGCCTTGAACTTCTTTCAACCTCATGCGCCCACAGCACAGGCACACAAAGCCCTTCACTGGCTCTCACTGACAGAAGTGGTGCACAACCAGCTCAACCAGCAGAGGCCTGGATCATCAGCTCTCTTGCATTTCACCAGGGTTAATGCCTCCAGGACTGAACTTTCTGATGGTGTGCAGAACACTAATAACATAAGTCATGTTTGTACAGATATATGATTTCCATAATTAGGAATGTCAAGAGTGTGTTTTAAGGTAAGAGTCTATAAATTAACACAGGCACACTGAGTGTGTTGGCAGTTTAACACCCCTTTGGGTGTAGTCCAGGGCCCTTCTTCACATTAAAAGAATAACAAAGGTTCTCTCAGGTCTCTTGCTGAGTTTGCTGGTTAGCTGGAAATCTCCTTCTTTTGTGCTTTTGATGGAACCAAACAGTTCATGGTAGTGTTTTTATTGGGAGAGTACCCCTATGTGCAAGTTGTCATACTTACGGTCACTTCTAATTGGGAACAACTTTACTTCTCAAGTTGACACATACCACACATGAAGTGCCTTCAGCATGTGGCAGGTCAGAGGTGTCCAAATCTTCCCAGGGATCTTCTGATGAAAAGTGGATGGTCTGAAATCTTTCCTCCCCTCTCCCTACATTTACACAAAGACAATATAGATGTCTAATTTAAATGCGCCAAGTATAAAAACATGGTGGGAATTGGCTGTAATTTTTTTCCTGAAAATTGAAGTCACATCACAGTCAAAAGAAGAGGAATAAATGCAGAAGCAGCACATTCAAAGCCCACTGTTAAAGAAGTCTCACGGTGGCTTTGCTGTCCCTCCATGTTTCTTTACCATTCTTGATCAGGAACCATATATAAATGAATAATGCTTACATGCGAGATCTCTCTTAGAGTTATATCAGCTATTCCTAATAAAAGCTCAATATGTGGAACTTAATCATCTACCAGATGTTTTTATTTACCAGTTCTTATTTTTTTATTTAAAATTGCTTGTACGGCTTTCTAATCACTTGGGTCTGATTTAAATGAGAAGATGCAAATTCATCTCTGAAAATACATCGTTAAAGTGACGCAGTTTTACATAAGAGATGAATTTTATCCACGTGTCATATGTTTTTAAATAAAAAAAATCTGTTACTGGAACACAAGCACATATACACTCTCTCTAACCCCTGGCCATCACCATGAAATGAAGAATCAAGGACATAACCTTTGGAGAAAAATATACACGTGACTCTTTCCATCTCATCGCCATCCCAAGGACTTTAGCATTGAAATGACAGCTGATTCCCTCTCCTCTTATACAGGCACAAAGGCAGAGAGAGGACTGAGGCTCAGAGGCAAATAGCTCAATGTCCAGTGCAAGTGAAGCTTGTGCCTTAAGAACAGCAAGAGTGAACTACTATGGCAAGTTGCGAGACTAGTCATGATTTTTATCCATCTTCTGCTCTCATCCTCAGATATGCTTGTGACATTTTCTCTCTCATTGCAGCCCATTAGCTGGTAATGGGGCACACACAAGTGTTTTGTGGGCTGTAAAGGGAAGAGACCAAATGTTGTGACATGCTTGCCGGTGACCACGGCTGTACTTGCTGATCCTTGCCTTCCACTTCCTTGCTCCTGTTTCAGACGCTACATATGCAAATGTCTTTCTGCTGCTTGTTAAATTGTCCTTGAAGTCCAACCTTTTCTATTTCAGCTTGCTTCTCTTAAGTACGCTGTCAATCATGTTAGGGCTTTCTAGATATGTGATGGTTTAGTGTGTTTTATACAAAAAGACATTGGTTTGCTTTGCTAAAAACATATGCTTTAATTTTCCAATGTGATTTCTTAAATTCAGAATGCAGAAGAGGAATCCTTCTGGTTTAAACAGCTTCCTAGTATTTTGCAGTGGTGTTCTGGGAACACAACCCCACAGTGCCTGGACATGGGGGCCTGCTGCCTCAGAGAGGTGATGTGAGACCCTTGTTCCTTGAACGAAGAGAGCCTTTCTGGGGCTCCCAGCAATATCATGCTGTGAATCATTTTATTTTTGCTGTTGTCATCTGGGGAAGCAAACAGGATTTTACCCTTTATTTCAATGGTGTTTGTACTTGCTGCTTGAACTCTTGCCCTCCCTATCCCTTTTCCTACCATAAACACTGCTTCTGCTCCTCTTCCACTCCCATGCAGTCTGCTTTGCCTTTGCCCTTTCTTCTCCTCTTGTACAGCTTGTGTTTCCCTTGTACCAGGTTATCTCAGCAGTTTGCATTAAACTCCTGTATTAAATGACACGGCATTTGTGCTGCTGCACACCCCACTCAGCTTGACTCCATGCCTTCTTTATTTATTCTAGGAGCAGGTGACAGCAGCGCAGGCTGGAGTCACCAGCTGGTGCTGTCAGGAAGAGCAATACATAAAGTTTTACTTCAACAAGCCTAAACTCCCATGGTCACCAACACCTTGTTTGTGTGAGCAGCCTTAGCTTGGTGAGACCTACTGCTGTAGGCAACTGGGAAACAAGGAGCATCTTCCTTCGAAGAAGGGTATTTTTGAAAAGTACCAGAATGAGCGAGGGACGAAAACCATGTTAAAGGGAGCACACCCTATGTGCAGCTGACCATGTGTGTGTTTTTGTGAGGATCCCCAAGTCCTGTCCACTGCTGTGATCACAGAGAAGTGCCTGCAACAGGCAAGGCAAGAATGGCAAGCAAGGAAAATAACTGCAGATAACCAAAATCATTGCAAGAACATCCCCTGCCTGACACACCTTACAGCACAGCACTGAGAGTCTTGAATAAAGAGCCTCAAGGTAGGGTACTTACATGCACACTTCCCAAACATCACTCTTCTAATGTTGACCACTGCAGTGGTGGAAGTGTTCCTTCATGTGCAATGCCTGCCTCAAACCACTGCCTTTGCTAAGGACAGCTGCTCTGCCAAACGCTTCTTTTCTCACCTTAGTCATTTCCCAGCAGACAGGAAACTAATCCTTTTCTCAGACCAAAATGTCTCTTATAATCCCAAACTGAGACACACCATGAAAATATTGCATTTTTATTCAAACCAGCCATTGTTTAATTGTGTTGTTTTTATCAGCAAATTGCTTTCTTTTTAAAATTCCCACATGTGACAAGTCACGTTGTAATGCATTACTTCAGGCTGTATCTTTCATGTTGCATTAGAGTAAGTTGAGCTTAACATGATTTGATGCTTGCAACCTGCTTCAAACATGGCATGTGAAAGATTTGAAGGAGATGTATCTTTCAGGGGAAACAAAGAGTTTATAGATTTCTTTTTTTCTTTCATTTATATTTTTCTCCCTTTTTAGTTTCAAATGGAAGTTAAATAATGGGACTGTTAAAGAAAGAATTAATCAATGCATCTCTTTTTCCTACATGTAAAAATTCTTTGAACTTTCAATTGTTTGTTTGATTTCTGCTTTATATTTCCTGACTTATTGAGAGAAAAATCCACCTAGGGAGTGTTAGGAAAAAGTCTTCTAGCAAAGCAGCAATTAGATTGGAGAAAAAATGGTTATACATTCTCTAATGGGTGCTGATAACAGAAGAAACAATTTTACTTTTGAAAGATGAAGGTTTATATGACCAAATTGCACCTGATCCCACCTGATCAGCCTCTTGTATTCTAAGATATTTTTAATTCTCTAATTCCAAGGTGAACATAGCAACTCTATCATATAAAGGAACATACTTGCCTAACAACAACAGTGAGGAAAAAAAAATAAAAATAACCTGAGTTGTTAGAGTAGCTTCAAATAATTTATCATGTTTAGCTCAATAAATTTACACTCATAGAAAAAAATGCATGCTTTTCTTTGAAAAGTACAAAAGGAATGTTGTAACATTTGAGGTTTTGGGGTTTTTTTCCTCCTAGAAAACTGTTTACTCAAGAAATGTTTTCCTGAAACATTTCTGAGCACAAGGCGGTTTCTCCCGATACAAGCAACAGTATAAACATGTTGGTGCTTGGAGTCTGCCTGAAGAGTTTTCTGCTTTCTTAGCGGCTGGTGCTTTATTTTCTATGAGATTATTCAGAGACTATATAGTCTATAGACTGTACATATTTTCACTATAGTCTATATGTATAATCTACATATACAGTCTGCATGTGCACACAATATACAGAGACTATATATTAGACTACAGACTACAGAGACTACATGTTCAGACTCTATATTGTCTATGAGACTGTAGTTAAGTATGAACACAAGCAGGTTCATGATTCACGCTGGGCTAGACACAGGTGTTTTTATTCCTTCTGAACCATCCTTTTTTGCCCTTTGAAATCACAGCAATTTCAGTGGGATGACTTGGATGAAGAAGTCAGTTCATTATACCCATAGGTAACGCGTTTTGGTTTTATGGACGTTTTCAGTGTAAGGGTCTTTATTTTAGCTGCATATTTAATCTTATTGATGCTAACATAACTGCAGCAACCTAATTTCCCATAATTTCAGGTCTTAAAATTACAATTTTAGAAGGCATGCTCTGGACCAGCCAAGAAGCAGAGTCCTTATGCAGGACCCACAAGGTAATATCATGTAATTCCTGTGTACAAAATCAGAATTCTTGACCAACACAGTCTTTTCTGGTGTCAAAATCCATTAAACTCTGTCTACTCCCTCGAGGGCAGAGGCTCTGCAGAGAGACCTTAACAAATTAGAGAGATGGGCAATCACCAACCGTATGAAGCTTAAGAAGGGCAAGTGCTGGATTCTGCACATCGGGTGGGGCAATCCTGGGTGTACAGACAGACTGGGGAATGAGAGGCTGGAGAGCAGAGCCACAGAAAGGGACCTGGGGGTCCTGGCTGATGGCAAGTTGACTGTCAGTCAGCAGTGCCCTGGCAGCCAGGAGGGCCAAGAGTGGCCTGGGGTGCATCAGGCACAGCATCGCCAGCCGGGCAAGGGAGGGGATTGTCCCCTCTGCTCTGCACTGGGGCAGCCTCACCTCGAGTATTGTGTGAAGTTTTGGGCACAACAATATAAATAAGATATTAAACTGCTAGAGAGCATCCAAAGAAGGGCCATGAGGATGGTGAAGGGCCTTGAGCGGAAGCCAAATGAGGAGCAGCTGAGGTCACTTGGTTTGTTCAGCCTGGAGGAGACTGAGGGGAGACTTCATTGCAGTCTTCAACATCCTCACAAGGGGAAGTGTAGGGATAGGTACTCATCTCTTTACTCTCATGACCGGTGACAGGACTCGAGGAAACAGCATGAAGCTGAGTCAGGGGAGGTTTAGGTTAAACATCAGGAAAAGTTCCATTTCTGGAACTCCCATTTCTGAAGTTTCCTATAACACAGCTGTTGGAAATAACAAGAGAGCAACCTCAATATAAGGGTCAGCACCCAGTATTTCTTTGCAAACCAAAGGGTATCTTTTTGTTTAGACTCTCTGAAGTTGCCCAAATGGCATGTCAAACCAAGAAGTGATGTTATGAGCAGAGGATGTGGTCTGTATCTCATGGGGTTGGTTGTAAATGATTTGGGATAATTTAGATGATACCAACAAAAGTATTTTTGTTTGCAAAATGGAAATATTTTCCATGTTCTGTATCACAAAAACTAAGTACTTAGTGAGTTTTTCACTTGCCTAAGAAGTGGTGAGGGTAGAGGTAATGGTGTTTTCTAGCTCATCACTACAAATTCGTCTGCATTTAAACAGAAAACAAAGATAAAGGTAATATTCTTTGCATTACCATGGGGTTAGACACTCTAGTTTCTAAATGAGAATTTCACAAGCTGGCAGGATATTGAGTCTCACTGCCAACTATTTGATTTAGTAATATAACTCAAGGAGTAGTGGCTAGCATAACCCATGGATGTGCAAGTTGACAGTATGTCAAGAACCTCTGAAATGGATGCTGCATTGTTACCATGTGCACTGGGTCAGACTATCGTAACATCCAATTCCTTGAGCAATAATTAAAAGCTCTTTACAGCAAGCCAACATAAATCTAGAAAGTCAGCCAGAACGTCGTACTACATTTTTCCAGAGCATGTGCCAGCGGGTGTCTGTTGTGCTAAGCACCTCGCTAGGTACCCTGATCTGCAGTGCTTCTAATTGCTCGTGGTGCCAGCTCTCTTCACACAGACAGCCACATGAGCAGCAGCGGGAATCACTTATAGAATTGCTACAAAGCCTGGAGAGGGCCTCTGGGAGCTTCCCACTTACTTGCTGCATGCTGATGAGTCCGTCTGGTTGTTGCTGGTCACCAAAAGGTGCTTCCCTTCACAACCCCTAAAACACCAGCTCTTAAACAGTCTGTACATGTCTGCTAAGGCACAGCAGAACAGAGTGGGGATACAGCTCATGTTAGTTCCCTGCTCTTCTGAGTTTCCAAAGAAAAATGCTTTCATGTAAGCCAGTTACCTTCAAACCACCCTTACTACAAGTCAGGTTAAGGTAAAAGCCAAACAAAAGTATAAATTCACAACATCCAAAGCTGATTGTGAATACAAAGGTTTATGCAAGCTATGGGCAGAAGAAAAGAAAAAAGCACACAATCTATACACATGAAGTTCAAATTAAAGTTATTTCTTACTACAGCCAGCTAAGGTGCTAAAGGTGCCTCAGTGCACACCTCATCATTGATTTTGGCCTCCGTTGTGCCTACAGTGTCATTGTGCCTACAATGTCATTGTGCCTACAGTGTAGCTATTGGAGAGGGGCATCCTGGGTGAGGCCATCAGCTCTAAATCACCTTTCCAGGGGTCCTCGGTGTTGCCGTAGATGTCAGCCTTCCCACGCAGGTTCTTCCTTGGAAGCTCGAACAGACTGCTCTCTTTCAGCCCTCTCATGAGAGGCATGATGGAATTTGACTCTCAGTGAACCTTAACCAACTTTTCATGTGATGTATGCAAGTTTTCCTTCCAAAAAACTGATTGGAAGTCCTAATCTTTTAAGAGACAATCACATAGTGTGCAAAAACCTTTGATAAAATTTCTAAATAAATACAGCATGGAAAACAAATAAATCCTGGTGATGATAAAAGCCTAATCCAATAAACTAATCTGATCAAAAGATCAGTCTTGTAAAATCAATTACATTTGTCTTCAAACACAAAGACATAGGCAAGGTTTTTAGAAGAAATACATTCTCTGTAGGGATTAAACCACAAATTGATTTATGAATATACTCCCCTAAGAGAAACTAGAATATAATTCCTAAAGGATCTCTATCAAGAACCAATGGGAATTTAGTCTCTTTTGTACTAGTTTAGCAACTCGCTTGAAAACATGTAAACAATGTTTGGTATACAGCATGTGATTTATTGCATACACTGTTTTGTCTCAGTGCTTTCAAGGAGAACAACAGCAAGCTGTAAAACCTTCTGCTCCAGATCATTCCTTCAAAATAAATCCAGTTCAGATGCTCTGTGAGGACTGGTATTTCAAAGTGATAACTGGCAATTTATAAATCACCCACTTTCTTTTGCAACGAGACAGCACATCTGTAATCCATCTTTATTTCCCATTAATAACTGTGACGGTGCTGCGGCATTGATTGTTTCATATCGTGTGCGTTTCACCTTACTAACTAACCCTGAAGAAGAGTAAAGAGGAGCAATTTTCCCCATTTTTTTTTTCCACTCAGAGAGTATTCTAAGATGAACTGTTTCAAATAAATTTAAGTAAGTTATTGAAATAACAGATGCTCAACATTTTCATGAGTTTATTAATGAAATCTATATTTGCACCATTTCTGTTTCAGTCCCTTTGCAGACATCCACATATGAAAGCTGAGAGACACAAAGAGGAAATACTTTATTTCGGTTTTTAAAAACAGTCAAAATGTTGAGTCACTTCAGGTTGACATTGGTAACAGTGTGACTTTGCGTGCCTCCAGGATTTGTAAAATTGCCAAAACAGATTTTAGGAAGCTGGTGGGACTAGCCTACCAGGAGGGAGACTTAACAGCAAGAAGATTGATTACAATCAAGTCTGCTAAGGGAAGGCTGTAACAGGCCAAGGTGCATTCCCTGCTTGCCCTCAGGCTATGCTGTCTGCTGGAACTGGCAAAAAATTGTGTAACCCGGACTGTTCCTGCTTGCTGTTCTCATCTCCCTGCACTGGTAAAGACTACACAAATTGCAACAGCCCTACAGAAAGAAGTCACAGAAAAGGCTCTGATCATGCCACCTACGGAAGTTTCTTCTCCTGCTTGTAGCTAAGGAGTTCATGGCCATCTGCGGAGAAGACTCCATACAAAGCATGATTCATCAAGCAGAGCATATCTTTTCCGCTTCGCCCATGTTTTCTTTTTCTTTTGCCCAGTTTCATGTCTGTTGCCAAAATTTCTTTGTTAAAAAGGCACCCTGTTTTGACAACTTCTAAACTCATATTAATGTTTATACTGAATCTTTGATTATTGAAGTGTCATAATCTCCATTAATAAATCCTATATAAATAAGCTGAATAATTAACCTCCCAGGCAAAGGAGATGTGGAACTGCATGGGAAATGTTAGACGCGCACACTACCTACTTTGTGATGCACATCCTAATCACTGCTAAAGGCTTAAAACACTCACTCTTAAAAATAGCTTTACTACAGGGTTCTCTCTTCACTCCTGCCTAATATTGCTCTTAAATCAAATATACCAAAGATTAAATCATTGGCTTCATGTCACACTAAGCATTCAAAATCATTATCCCGAAATCCTTTTGGAGGCAGACAAGATGCCCTCAGTTCAGCTCCCTGTAGATTGCAGGTCAGTAGCACAAAGACATAGCATATAATTAGGCTCAAGTGGTAGTCTCTGCTCAGAAGAGGCCAAGAACAAATTAGTCTGAATCATCTTCTACTTTAAAAAGAGACATTTAAGTATGGGCACTGTTCAAATTTGCAGCTGCCTGACCTATGGATAAATAAAAGGCTTTAATGCTTCCAGAAACAGAACAGTGAAAAATTTGGGTGCCTGAATATGACAGTAAACATCAGCTTTTTTGATCCAGGGCATTTCTGTAAGAATTCTGGCTTTAGGATGAACACTGAATTCTTGAATTTATATTGAAGTACAAAACAACTTTAAATTCTACATTATAAAAGGAAATGAAGAGCAAAATAAAAGCAGCATGCAAATACTAACTGTGAAATATTTCCAATAACCATCAAATATTGTTTTTTAATGTTATATGACATTTTATAGATGGAGAAAACAATCAGATGTCTATTGTTAGCCAATTAATACATTAAAATAAATGCAAATGCAAAAATTACTGACCTGATATCCATTTTGATATCATGAAATCGGTATATCTTTATTTTGCCAAGGAATTTTTAAAATGATTAAGCATTCATGCTGAATAATGGGAGAATAAATCAAGAAATTATCAGTCTATATTTTTTCCTGACATTCTCCAACTATCTGATAGCAGCTGCCACATACTGTGAAAAATCAAGGTTAAGATCCTTTCATCTAACTTGAAGTGGAAAATGTGTTCCCAAAGTTTAGCAAACAAAGAAGTCATCTAGGCTGGAATTTGAGGTTCCATTCACAGCTGATTGTCAGTTAATATATGGTAACAATGAGCACATTTCATACTTTGGGTAGAACAAACAAATATTTGCTTCCTGAAAACATGTCTGCGATGCATGGACAGTAGCACGTGTAATTCAGTCAAGCTGGACGGAGAGCGAAGTGGCTGAGGTATGAGCCCAGGACACAAAAGAATCAGCTTTTGAGCTTCACCCCAGGCTTTTGTGGCAATGTTGGAGCAGTCATGTGGCCTCCTATGTGCCTCAATTTCCCTTCTTTACTGCAGGGCTAATAGTATCACTCTCCATCTCAAAGGAAGACAGTCCTGTAGGTCTGTGATTCAGCCTAGCCAGCCAAGCAGGAAGAAAAAACACATTGTGCTTCTCACTCTTTGGGGTTATTTTTGGACCTTTGCTAGGAGGTAAAAGATAGATGAAAGCACCATCTGAAATGTACTTTTTGCTGCTGGAACAGAAGTAATGGTGTCTATCAGATTTAATCAAGCTGTTTGTCTGCTTTTACTTTCCTGTACTTGAAACACTGCAGCACTTTGTTTCCTTTGTAGTGCTACATTTCTTCGTTGGTTCAGTTTATGTTCCAAGAGATTTAGAATTGAACATAACTTTTAAAGTGGTACTTTTAGTGCTTGTCTAGAGGGCCTGACTCACAGAATCTGTCACATATCCCCCACAGTGTGCTAACAATTCAAGTGAAGCATTGCAGTCACCATTGTAAAGCAGTGGCCATATTTTTATATATGTTGCTTTATAATGAAGAAATGGTTCCTGTTGAAAAGAAGCTGGTAGAGCAGGAGGTGGCAGGTTCCAGTTTTGCTTTCAGAAAGCATTACAGGTGCAGCTGGCTGGGGGCATGAGACCAGCCAAAGCCTCCTTGGGCTGGCCTCTTTTCCCACAGCCACGTGGTTTGGGTGAGGGAACACTTAAACAGTGCAGCACAACACGAGGTTAAACAGCAGGATGTAAATATGGTGCACTGAAATACTCAGCAAGGTCTTGTTGACTTCTGCTGCAGGAGAATTTCATCCTCAAGAATACAACATTCGCCTGTTAGTGGGAAGAGCAGATCCTGCAGATACCACCCATTGTTCATACGGTGACCCTGAGTGTTGGCTCTGGCTGTCTCCTGTACGTGCCCACATTCACCAGGCTCACTCAAAGGAAAAGGAATGGAAATGCACAGTGTTTGAAAATTTCTGAAACTGGTATTTCAGCTCATTTCTATCCTTCCCCATCTTTTCCATCTCCTTTTTTTTAACTCTTCACATTCTTTCTTCTCTCTCTAATATTTCCAAGCCTGGAATTCACTGAATTCATTGACCTTGCAAACAAAAACAAACAAACAAACAAAAACCCTGGGAAAGAACAATTCACTTGCCAAGCGCAAATACTTTGACAGATGCAGAGTACAAATCAAGCTGTGAAGTCAATCAAACCTGTAATGTCTCACATTAGAACCCCTCTCTCTCCCTCCCTCTGGGTTTCTACACTGTATTATTTTTCCTTGATTGCATCATTCTTTTGTGAAGACTGAAACTCTTGAGAACGTAACTACCCTAGTCTCTATAATAAACATATCGTAGGAATGGTGTGATTTACGGATTTTGGTAGTATTTTTAGCAATGCTGTTATATGTCAGCAATGATTTATGGCATGGATCCCTTGATCCTATAAAACCAGGCATAACAACCAAAGGCCCAAGAAGCTCCAACCATTAGCAGTCTCTGGTGCACTTTGGTCAACAGGGAGGATTAAGAGGACACACTGTATTAGTATGGGATTCACACTAAGGCTGCCCAGGACATCCCATGTCCGTCGAGGGCCACAGTTGCACAGCTCCACACTGTGAGGACTTCTCAGTGAGTATTTAAGCCTAGACCTATATTTTAAAAAGGCAAAATTGAACGTGGAAATACTTGAACCTGCTGGTCAAGTGCCTTAGCACAGAGGTAGCAGATGCAGAGCAGCTCCTATCTGTGAGGAAGCCACTAGAGGGAGGGAGAGGTCCACAGTGCCCTTCCCCAGCCAGATTCTCCATCTCCTCCATCACCAAACAGGCCAGACCCTGCCTTCTAACAGCCGGTGGGGACTTCAGGTTTGACCCTAGTCATAGGGCAAATGAAGGTGGCAGCAGTTTCCCAAGGTCTTCAGTGTCTGACCCTCCAAAAGCGCCTCGTAGCTTTTCTTTAGCCCCGGCCGCTGCTGCCACATGGCTGCGATTCCTCAGTGCCGAGGCTGCAGGCCAGATGGATGCACCCTGTGGGCTCGATGCAGCCCGCAGCCCCCAGCTACAGCACCATATGCAAGTGGTGTCTTACACACATATCAAATGTCAAGCCTTGGCTAAGTCGCAGATGAAGTATGGTGCTACTGCTGTAGCACAGTGCCCTTAATACCACCCCACAATGTGGGAGAGTCCTTCCTCCCAATCATCCGCTACAGATGAGCTCTGTGCTTATTACAGGCCCCCGAGTACTTTCTAGCAAAAGCATCCCCAGAACGAAGTGTGTCTCCACTCCTCCTCAGCTGAGTTTTAACACAGAATTTAATAAAGATTTATAGGTTTTCAGAGATTGTTTTGAGCTCAGCCAAGGTCTCTTTTTTTAATCACACTTTTCCATTGGGGGTAGGGGAGGAACTGTTTCCAAGGCTATAGAAATTGAAGCAATATCTCAGGTATCTCCAGCCTCACTCAACGTGCTAGCAGCCCTTTAACTCAGGAGAAAACAGGATTTGTTTTACAAATCTTGTCCAGAAAAGCTTTGTGTGAGTAATAAAATGTTAGGCCTCATAAGCTGATGCTAATAATCATATCCCTGGATTTATTACATTTGGAAATCAAAAATTAATATCATAAAATTTCCAAAAATAAAAATAAAATGTACTGAGGGCAAATAAGTGAAAGCCATCCTGTGTAATTATTTGTTAATTAAACTACTTGAAGGCCATTTGGATGATTGGAGATGGACAAATGCCAGAAGAAAAGTTTCACTCCTGCAAGGAGCTTGAAATTTGCGAGGAGAGGGAATTCTGATGGACATCATTCTGTAAAGTAGGTGAAAGTGTTTCCTCCTGTTAATTTAATGTTCCGAGCATTATGAAACGCTTTCCAGAGAAGATACACAAGATTTCCCCTTAACCTGGATAAAGGCATTGAATTCAGGGAGGAATGTCTTGGACATTTAAGCCTGAAGAGAGTATCCTCAGCTGTTAATTACAGGGAGTAAAATAGTAGGAGTTAGAGGAAGGACTGGTTTGGTGGACCTTGGGAATGCTGACTCCTCTTAAACACATCCTAGCTGTGCTCATTTTTCTTACATAGGTTGTGTTCCCCCAATTACTGAGCTTTCAGGTTGGTTTCCTGAACGGTCTCTTCAGGTAGTCCATAGCTTTCCTAAGATGCAGCATGCCAAACACGCCACAATACTTAAGATGAGTCATCAAAAGTAGGAAGAATGATGAAAATGTACTTTACACGCCTAAAATACTTTTTTGTGTGTTTGGATTTTCTCTGGTTGGGATTTACTGTCTTTTTCTGTAGACCTGCAGTCCCGCTCACATTTTTTGTCATTTAAGCACATATCCCATTATGCCTACATGTGTTTCACTCGCCCTATTAAACTGCATCCTGTTTATTCTAGGGCAATTTTTTTTCATTTGTCAAAGCCATTTTGAGTTCAGGGACTTTGCTATATGAACTCCTCATGTCACCATTTAATTCTTTATCAAAAATACTCGTTAACTAGTGTCAGATCCAGACTACCCTTGCAAAATCCAGCTTACTAGATCAGTCCAGTTTCCAAATGTTAGGAATTTTAGATTTAACATGAATCCAGATCTCTTTGGATAGAGCATCAGGAAGTGGCTATGCTGTTAAAAGCAGGCATAGAATTTTCATACTCTACCAGAAAAGATAGTCCAATAGTCTGTTCCTAACATCAGCTGGTTTCAAGGGAAGATTTAAGAAACTGCAGAATGGGCAGCTGTGGAACCAGGGAAGATTATGCTGTAACCAGAAAATTAAAAGTGACAGTAGGATAGCACATACTGAACTTCTGCCAGACAATATTATCTGGGATTCTGAACAAGGGAGAGTGAATGAATAAAGAGCTCTTAGGGAAGATAAATCTCATACCCATGAGAGAGGATGGTTTTGTTTTTAAGCCCCTGCTTGCTCAGCTTTACAGGAGATCTGACAACTGTTTCTACCACAGACTTTTCTTACAGGCCCTGAGCACATGAGTTAATCTCTTTGAGCATCAAATCTCATCCTGATTCTGAGGGATACACGTTGAGTTATTTGAGGGGCTCTTTGATACTGTAAGTGCCCCCCACTTAAAAAAAAAAAAAAANTGAAGCCAGAAGAAATCAAAGATTTCCAGATTTGACCAGAATTTAGCTTGTGTCTGGTGAGACACACATACAGAGTAAAAATATACGTTGCATAACTTAAATAAGAGAAGTGAGGGAAGACAAGAGCTACCTGTGATAAAAATAGACTCCTTACCTGACTTTAATATAGTCAGGTGAGGAGAAAAATGATTTTATTGTTCTATTCAAAGCATTTGGATCCCATATAGAAATTGTAAAAGTGTACACCAAATGAGATTTACTAGAAATGAGAAGTCCAGTAAGAGACTACAACATGTGACTTCCCTTAAGAACAAAATCAAAACACATTTATGATCTAGATTAGGAGAGTGGTGCAATTCAGGCAGCAAACTCTGGTGCTGAGATCCTGAGAACTCATTACACATGACATTGGGGTTGTATAAACCCCAGCAAAGCTGAAGATCTGCACTGTGCTTAACCAGAGTGGCTCAAGAAGCAGCACAGCTCAGGACTTGGCTCCTGCCTGCACAGAAGCAGACACAAACAGTTGAATCTTTTGTAATACCAAAGATATTGAGAAATCTGTTTTTTACAGTGAAGGGTTTAGCAAGATCCATTTTTGGCTGGAAGGAAAGATTTACCTCTCCTCACTAACTTCTTGTCATACAGCCAGTCTCACCTGACATGAGGAGACTAGATTTCCTAGACTGCATGTGAACAACTGTCCCAAAATAAGTCCCGAAATAAGACTCTTCCTTGGTGACCCTCACAGACCCCACTACACAGAAAGTCTCCCTGTGTCTCAGTCCAAGTGCTGGAGGAGAAAGTGGGTACAGGAGGAGCTGAAACATTGTTTGAACCAGTTGGTGGAAGGGACAAGACACTCCCTGGGGGTCATGGAGACAAGTTTGCACGATGTGGCAAACAAGGGCAGCCTGGGGCTAAGGCAGTCCATACAGCACAGCGCAGAGTGGGCACTGGCATCACAGTTTGGTCTTACCAGCATCTAATAATTTTGAAATGTTCTGTACTGTGAATCATGTTTCTACCATATGCTGGTACCACCACCACTCTGCTAGAGGCTAAAAGTATCTATTAGCAATAAGTTCCTTATGATAAATCTCTCTGAGGGACTGCATCCAGCAGTATTTCTCAGTGTCACGTATGTGCACACGCATGCACACAAATGCACCTGTGTGCACAAGACTCACTGGATTCTTCACAAAACAAAGCCATAGCTTCTGTTTTCTTTGGAGGTGGGTGAATGAGGACAGGTTAGTGTTCATGTCAGAGCCCAGTAAGTGGTTCATTCACAGTGGATACGGAAGGTGAAGCGTCATTTTCTTTCTTCAGGTTCAAGTTCTTTGCTTCAGAGAATCCAAGTTCAATCTCACTCTTTGATATACAGCTTTCTGGTAGAGATTGGTTAGAGAAGAATGGATGTGATGAGGCACACCTTATGGGCTTAAAAGGAAAGACTAAATTTCCTTACTTCTCCAGAAGGAGAGTCGACTCCCACCTTCCCAAGACCTGTTCAGGAAGTTCAAGTTTATGTCTCAGCCTTGCAATACCCATGTCCTCTGCATGGCTCAGAATGTCCTTGTACAGGTCCAGGTGACTCATATTTCTCAACATGTTTTGTGCAAATGTGCAGAACTCCTTCGTCTGTATGTGCCAAACCACTGAGTTTAGAAAGACAGAAAGTAAAAGTAATTTATGAATCTCATTTCAGATCTCAGAGGAATAATGTAAGACAAAAGAGAGAGCTTATGTATCTCCTTTTCTTGTACATTCACTGGTTACCATGTAAACTATTTTTAAGTAAAACTCAGCATTTGAAATAGTTTGTCTCCTTTGTTTAAAAGAGCTTTTAAAGGAATCCATTTGTCCTGTTTTTCTTCCTGTTCTTTTTCTATCCTACTCCCCCCTAAATACCACAGGTCTTATTTCTGACTTACAAGGATGGTCATCTGCTCTTCTCATTCTCATGTGGTCTCCCTGGATAGCAGAGAAATGATGAACCTTGCATTCCTTCACTGTCTTGATCCCTGGGGAAATAACTGTAGCCACAGATATAGAGCAGAAAAAATGAGTGAGCTGGGCTTTTCTACCATCCTTTATTTACACTTTTCATGGTTTCTTTTCCCTCAATATTGGTTATGTATTAATGTTCATCCAGCAACCCAGCAGGGATCACTCTTTACTCTCACTAGCGGAATATCTTATCACAGCAAGAAAAAGGTGTAAGAGCCCATGTCAAAAAACTAGATAGCACCCAAATTTTTCTTACTTGCAATACCATTTGGCACTACTAAACTTATGACACAGACGACTGTTTTCTGAATGAATCTAGAGTAATCCCACTAGTCTCAGAGCAACTCTAAATGTACAGGCTCTTGTTGTCCAGCAGTAGCAAAACTCCCTTTATAAAGCAGCACACCCAAAGCGAAGGTGGCTGTGATACAGTTCTCTCTCTAGAGGTTTTGTACTTTGCACAAATAGAGCTATATAAAGGGGGAACAGCAGGGGGAAAACTGGTGTGCAGCAATTTTATAGCATAAGCTGTGATAAAATATTGGCAGAGATCAGTAACATTTGCCTGGTTTCAGGTTTCTTTACAAAATTCAGTTATTACGTGAGATTTAGCAGGATCTTTCTGCCCAAAGGCAAAGGACTTTTTTTGAATAACTCTTGTGAGCAACAGAGAAAACAAATATCTTTCTGATTTTTATTTGCCATTTCTAATTCTTTTTGGCTGTCTGAGACAACACCATGCACCCAGAAACATGAATCTAGGAAGTTAGGGTGAAGTCACAAGGAAAGGGGAGAAAAGAGGAGCATGTTTATGCTGACTTCATGTTTTTTAGTGACTCATCAGCCAGCCCAGTGTGGCTATCAGGAAACACGTTGCTAGTATGCACCAGGTGAAAAAGAGAAGGATCACAAGGTAAAAATTACAACATAGTTCTAGAAGCTTCCTTAGAAGATACTTCAACTTTACAAACAGAATTTTTCAAAAGATGCTTTTTTTACCAAATATGTTAGACTGATGAGCCTAGAAGAGGTTGATCTGGAATAAAATTAGACTGCACAGTTCTTCCAGGTAAGTAGCTGCAGGAGAGAAGGAAGAGCCCATGAGCAGGGTAAGCACTATGTCTGTGCACAGAGCAGCAAGAGGACTCATCCCACTTAACAGCTTCTACTCAAGACCCTGGGGTTTGTGCTTCCACCTGGCACCAGGGAAAACCATTTTGAAGTAATGTCTCTGTTGGAGGGAGCCGGAACCCACATTATCTGCCTCCCCAATCTGTTCTTATGCTTTTACTTGCTCTCAGTTTGGACCCACTCCAGAGATCACAAAGTCTGTTCTCAGATGAGCATTATAACCAGTATGCTTTCGGGTAAACAAATTAATCATCTCTTATTCCACCTGTGCATCTGGTCTGAGAGCTTTCATGGGGTGGGATTTTAGAACAAAGTATCAGTTTGTGGGTCCTAGCATCATAGATTTCCACTCAGCATTCAGTTATGTGGTGATTCCCGCATCACTCCAGCTGGTGGCTTCTGCTTACTGTAAGAAATCCATGAAACTGTACCTAAAAGAAAAGGTAACTCCTCCATGCACCATTCGTTCACCAAACTCAGTGAATGAAAGTTGGATGCTTTGATGAAGACTTTCATTGCACCAAAGTCTTTGATGAGGCTGTTACTTCACCTCCTACAAAAACTCAGCAGTCACCTTGTGATTCTACAGGAAAGAGAAAACTTCTCAGCAACCACTTGTGGGAGCACGTAGAGGAGTCTGCAGCCAGTTTCTTCAAGAGGAGCTGATGGAGCTGTGGAAGCAAAACTGAGCACAGGTGTGACTATGGGTCTGTGCTATCTCAAGTTGATCCTGCAAAGAGATGAAAGGAGAAGTGATGGGGTAACGTCAAAGGCACTTCCTTAAATATAGTCAAGGTTTCACTTATATTATCTTTTTAATAAGAAAAAAAAATATTAAAAGGGTTACATAGAGACAAAAAGATCAGAAGCATCATAATGGACTTCAATGCCATGAGTACCAGGGGCTAACATGACAGACTGTAGTAACGATGAATATTGTGGGGAAATGCAGCATCTACAATTTATTGTTTCCTGAAGAAATAGCATGTAGTACGTAGTACCATGAGCCCCTGAGGTATCTCATGGGGAATTTGCAGAAGATCTCCTTTAATTAACTTGAGTCACTAGTGAATGTAAGTAAATAAATCAATGCAATCTTGATCTTCTCAGAATTAAATGTGTAGAAGGTTTCTTCATTACCTTGGGAGTTTCTTTCATGATTTGTTTCTTAGTTATTCAGATTGATTTGGCTGTTCAGTGTGGAGGTCCAAGTTTCCCTCCTCATGCCTGAGGTGTTGGCAGTGGGCAGAAGAAAGCCAGGGACAGACTTCCCTGGAGCTAGCACCAGGTTTCAGTGCTTACCTGAACTGACGTTGCACTTATTGCAAGTTCATTACACCTCCTGTTCCTTGAAGCCTGCTCCTTTCCCCCCCCGTCTCTTGTTTTGGTAGAAATACGAACGGCAAGTTAGTGCCAGGACCTCCATGAACTTTGTTTAGGGAGTCAGCAAAGTCTTCTAAGGCAAATGAACGAGTGTCAGAACAATACTCCTATTCCCAAGACAGGGTTTCTGTTATACTCATGACATTATCTGACTGTGGAAGAGGAGAGGAAAGGAGAGCAGAAGGAACTAGTGGCAAGAGCTGAGTGTATTTAGGCCTCTACTCACTGTTACCAGCTTGTTACTGAGCAGGTAAATCATATTTCACACTATTGTTTGGAGTTCCCTGAGTGAGCCTTCTCCAAAGCCCACCCAAACTTTCAGGCAGAAGACTGACTAGCTCTTTTCCAGTCCTTTTACAGCAAATGACTAAGTTGGATTTGGAGCCATTTCCATACTGGACACAGTCAAAATATATGCAATGACTGAGAAGTAATTCTATAGCTTTGTGCTTCAAATTCACATTCCTGGCTAAAGACAATAAAAATCATCTTGTATTACACATCAAGTGTCAGCATAGCTTTTAAAAGACAAACCAATTTCAAATATCAGAGAACAGAATAAAGTTTAAACCATAAGAGCAGCAATTTCTTACTCTGGAAATCAGTATCATTGCACTGAGGAGAGCTGCAAAACCTCTTCAGTTTCTACTGCCATAATCTGAGGCTCTGATTCCCACTGTAAGCATTACTCAGTTTCAGTAGACTTTGATCCTTACTGGGAGGAAACAAGGATCTGACCTCTGCCTGAACTTGGGTCCTGTGGAGAAAAAGATTCCCCAGTTAGAAAAATAGAGGTTTCTGAGCTTCTTATACATCTGTTAGCTTCCCACCAGGCAGCGTGTGCATGTGCCTGGGTAGTGTTCCTGAGTCATCTCCTCTAATTAACCTCTCAGAGAAGGTTGTCAGCTAATTTGCTGACCAACCTCAAACAACCAAAAAAAAAAAGAAGGAAGTATAAAAAAATTCCAGACAGTGTTTTTGAGTGTGATTCTTGAATTAACTTCACCAGATAGAGTAAAAAAAATAGCTCTGGCTGCTGTGCAATAACCTCATTCCTGCATCTGCTTCTAACACTGCTCCCTCCTCACCCCCAACCTTTCTCACTGGGAAGTTTCCTGATGTGATTAAGTCATTATTGGTTTCCTTGGGTAGAAATAATGGAGATCTCCCAAGCATAAGGAGCTGTGAATGTAGACCAAAATTCAACTCACCAAGGTCCTAAAAATAACATAGACAAAGCAACAACCTGAGTTACTCTTTTGAATTTCTGATGAAAACTGTGGATAACAAAGTGGTGTGCTGGCTATTGCTGAGCAAGGCTTGCATAGTCAAGGACCTTTCTGCTTCTCATGCTGCCCTACCAGTGAGGAGGCTGGGGGTGCACAAGGAGTTGGGAGGGGACACAGCTGGGACAGCTGACCCAAATTGACTGAAGGCACATTCCACACCATATGGTATTTTGCTCAGTGTTAAAATGGGGTGGGGAAGGAAGGTTGGCCAGGGCTGCCACTGCTCAGGGATTGACTGGGCATCAGTTATCTGGTGGTGAGCAACTGGTTTTCTTTTGCATCACTTTTGCATCACTGTTTTTAGACTTTTACCCTTCTGATTCTCTTTCCAGAAGGAGAGGGAACCACTGGCTTTATGGTGCTTAGCTTCCTGCTGAGATTAAGCCATGACAGGCTTGAAACCCTTCCACAGATTTGCTGAAACCAACACCTGAGGCTGCACAAGTTTCTGGCATAAAGTGGTCAGCCGGTATACATTATCCCATCTGACAATTTTACCCTCTGATTCCTCTTATGTCCTAAAAGCTTCCAAATACCTCCACTTTTTTCTCAATTTGGGTTTACTTCTCTTTCTCCTGATGTTTTCTCCTGATGTCTTCTCATTCCCACCAGCCACAAAACAAACTTCAACCTCCTGTCTCCTACCCTTATCTCCACCTGCTTTCCTTCCTCTGCTTGCCTTTCTTCCTCCTTGCTGATCCTGTGGGCAAGTCTCAACACCGAGTCAAGGGCTGAAACACATCAAGTTTGTCACTGCTCTCGCCTTGCTGCCACCCCATCGTTCTCTGCACACTGCCCCAGTCACAGCATGACCAGCTGTGGCACAGCTGTGTGAGACACATTAGGAAGATGCCTTCTTCTCCCCAGCTCATCTTGCTGTCCTCAGGATGAGGTTTGATTCTCTTTTTTCCCTATCCTGTTTTTTTCCACTCTTCCTCACTCCTTCGTTCTTGCAACTTTGGGATCGTTTCTCTCTCATGCAAAGGAAAGATGGTAAAATACCTAAAAATAAGTACAGCCATGAGTAGACTGGCTGCTCTTCTGCTTGCTCTCCATATAACAGCCACAGAAGTGGGAGATTACCAGGTCTGTAAGATGGACAAAGGTGTTGAAAAATTGAGGGACACGTGGGTTTTTTTTTTTATGAGCTTGAATGCTGCTCACTATTTGGCTTTGAGTGTATTTGAGTTGATCAGTTCATGAAGACAATTGAATGGCATGGCTTG
Source organism: Edolisoma coerulescens (assembly GCA_013397115.1). NCBI lineage: Eukaryota > Metazoa > Chordata > Aves > Passeriformes > Campephagidae > Edolisoma > Edolisoma coerulescens. The sequence goes on from VWZW01001197.1 coordinate 211,046, forward strand.
GTTGTGATGATCAGAGATTTTTTCACTGACCAGGATCTCTTCATCTCTCTGTTGCTCCAATTCGGTCTCTTGTAGGAAAGGATAGGGTAAAAGTATAAAAGTTGGTTTAGGAAAGTATATTTTTGTTGTTTAACATAGCTTGGCATAATTACTATCAAATGAGCTATGGGTGAAACTAATATCTTGGACTGTAAATTGCAGTGCCCCACAATGCCTATGTACTCCCTTCAGGATGCCTACATCTTAAAGTGGGTCAAAAAGCTGGTAGGTTTGCTTAAAGCGTTTGCATCTGACCTGAACACTCCACTGCAGGAGTAAGAAACAGCTAGCGGCTGTATAACGGTTAAAGGCGTGGGTGGTAACAATAGGATATGATAAGAAAGCTGTCAGTCTGGGATGGGGAGCTGGACCACGTCCACAGCACTACAGAAGAGACTTCTGGCAGAGACAGTGACTCCTCATCCTCACTGTGATTTGTTCACGATTGAAGGAGTCAAGCTCCTGCCCTAACCAGCTCAGGACATTGTGCGTTTCTGTCTTTTGGACATTGTGCATTTCTATCTTTTGGGGAGGGATTCCTCAATGTTTCTGCCATGCCCCTTAACTTGGAATGTGAGGAAAGGATTTATACAACCACTGTTCTCCAAAAGGTTTGAGCCCTTGAATAACTGGCACAATATTGAACATCTCAGAGCAATCACAGCAGCTCAGAAGCTGAGCAGTGGCCCTTCCTTGAACAGCTGGGAGTGGAGTATACACCACAGAGAGTAATTCTGTTCTTCAGAACAGCAGGGTGTGATATAAAGCTCCTGTCCCTAGAATGGCAATCTGGCAAGAATCCCTTAGCATATCAGAAGTTTTCATCCATTTTGTTAGATCTGGGACCTGATTACACTCAATCCAATTGCAGATACTGGTCCATCTTTCCCCAGTGATGACTGCTAAAATGATAGTCCTGCATCATCATAAGACAGAGTGTTTTCATAGCTTAATGACCTTCTAACTCCCTGGAAAAAGTCAGGTTATATTACAGGAGTTTGCTATCTATTCTGGTTACTTGCTTAATGCTTCTAGACATAATCAAATTCATTTCTCTGCCTCTTACTTGAGGGCAGATTTTCTTTTGTGCCACCAAAGTACTGTTTCAGTTATTTATAAATGTTCGTCAGATCATTTGCCTGTACAAATTACAGCCTGAGTATTATCTGTGAACTGTGTATTTCCATTATTCATCCCAGTCTCCACTCCTGATTGGATGCCTTAAACTTTATGAATAGAGAAAAAAGTGAATGATGAATAGTGAATCATGAATAATAAACAGAAGATGAGTAGACTTTTTCAAACTCCTATTCCTCCATGAATATGTGTACCCCTCTATATCAGTTGCCTTCACCAACATTCATATGCAGAGAAAATAGATTGAAACAAGACTAACAAAAAAGGGCAGGAATGCAGCTGAATCAAATCAGGAACTAGCATTTTTGTGCACAGTTGTGAATGCACTACTCAGCAGTTATTCAGCTCCAGTAAAATCCAACTGTTCTGGGGATGAACTTAGCTGCAAGAGCTAAGGTTTTTCCCCACCCTGCCTTCCCCCAAACCTTTCCAGGAAGGTGAATACGTCACGGTGCTTCTGCTTTCTTCTTCTTCCTCAGCTGTAAAATAGAAATAATTATGCCCTTCCTTCTCCTTGTAGCACCCTCAGACCTCTGAATAAATCATTCTAAGTGAGAAAGAAGCATTTTTAAAGACTTGTCAGTAACTAGCATAAATCATGTCAACCTTTAGATTCTTAGCCTTTTAGGTAATTTACAGGTATGTACAATGCAGATGTTGCTTAGAGATTATTCTTAAATTATATTTTTCCCACAACAGATAATTGATAGGTTCTGTGTTCCTGACTTGCCAAATCATGTTTTACTTAAAAAAAGAAAAATATAATTTAAAAAAAACTATTTTCTCGTGCAATGTACAAAACTTAATAATTACTGTTTTCCTAAATTGCAACTATTTGCCTTCCTAAACCTTTAAAAAAATCTTCTAATGTAGACCTGCAGAAACATCTTGGCAGTGAATATAGGCAATTGCAATTACTCTTGCTCTAATTTATACAACTATAGAAATGTATTTTTTCTCAGCTGTGGGCCCCAGCTGCCTAAAGTTGCTGACCACAATTGAAGACGTGAACATACTTTTTTAAAAATAAGAAGATTTTGTTTAAATTGTGAGATTTGTACTTCTCTTTTTCATGTTTTTACAGATGGATCTGAAGTAATTACATGTGCACTTCTAACTTCCTTCTATTTAGGGAATCTACATAACTCTTGAGCTTTGTATGAAGAGGAAACAGGATTTTCATCTTTAGGAGGTAAAATCCAAATCCCTAGGGTCTCACCTGTAAAGGAAAAAATAAATAAGCCTGAGCCTTCTGTATGTGATGTAACAGTGTGTTGATAGTTATTATCAAGCTGTTTTGAACATTCTGAAATTCAGAAAAGAAATGTTCCTAGCTTGAATAAAAACAGCCAAGCCTTTCAGGAACTGCTGGAGGGTACTCAGCCAAAAGCATCCATTAGTTACCCAGAATTACCCCTCTAAATCAGACAGAAGAGGGACTTAAATCTGCTTTTCTCATAGAATGAGTGTCTCAACCTGCTTCCAAAGAGCCTTTTGCCAGCTGGGACCCAAGATGGTTATGCTGAAACCAGCACTCTTAAAATAGTTTTGGTTTTGACTTTGGCTTTCTTAGTGACAAAAGTAATTTGCATCCAAAAATTCACAGTATGCTTTAACCACTCTAACTGGTATTGCATTGAGTGAAATGCCTACAGATATGTATTAAACAGACCTGTACAGCTCTGCTCTTTAACACTTTACTGAAGTGAAATGACAGAAATTTCTGTATTTATGGAATACCAGGATTTTAAGATTTTTCTGGAGGAACTTTTCAAGCAAAAAATATTTATAACAACATTTTATGCTATTAAAGTACATAAATGTTTTTAAAAGTACTGGATACACTTTCTTCAATCACAGAAATGAGTGGTGCATCTGTTTAGATTTTAGCCCTCTCTAAAAAACTATAATCAGGAAGATCAAAGTACCAGTCTAGCCTAAAACTCAGTTAACGGAGGTTTTGTGACCATATTTTTTGCCACTTTAAAAAATAATAATGCAGCTTTGCTGATGTTTCCTTTAGTGCTCCAATGAACTGTAAATTCAGGTTACACTTCTAGTGTCCTTTTGAATTATCAAATTATAAATACATTTCATCTGTCTCAAGGTATCACAGAAAAAAATTACAAGATGACCTTTAAAAATGGCTTGTAAAGCACTGTTGCTTACTTTGTTCTAGATCTCATCTCAGACAATATCTTGTCTTTGTCACTTTCAGAGATAAATTGCTATTTCCACTGTGCCTACACCTGTAATAGCAGCTGTCTTTTCACCACTTGTCACTCACTTTTCTACCCCCTCCACATTCCTGCTTTTATCTTTCTGCCTACACTACAATTCTCCATTTCTCCCAAGGAAAAATTATATATTTAATATATAAATACAAAACACAATATACCCTGGCCTTCCTTTTTCTTGCATGATGTGGGCAGCTCCTCTATGCCTTTTCTTCTTACTCCTCAGCTGTTCCAGTATTCCCACCTTGTCCCATATCCTTTCTTAGTCTTCTCCTTAGCTTCTCAGTATACTCTGGCTGTTTTTCCATAACCATACAAGCAAATTAACTCTTGTCCAGCTCACACTAATCTGCCTCTGCAGCCCCTGACCGTTCTTTCTCTGCTCCCCTCTGAGCTCCAGCTGCCGTGCGGAGTTTCACTTCGCCCTCATGATAGTCTGGTGCCTTGGACTTGGAACACAAATGAGCCCATACTTCTGAAAAACTTATCCTTTTTGTAGCTTCAGTAAGGCTTTTCTTCTTTTCATTTTCTTTCTGTCTACCTAACTGCTTGTTCTGGAAGTGTTCTGGAAGATTTCCTTGTTCTCTTCTATAATGGGGAGAGCAGAGTGGTGCTCAGTAAGGCCCTATTTTTTGTAATACCTTTGATTTGATTTTTCTCACTTTCTGCTGTGTGTCATCTGTGAACCAGCCAATGTGTCTATGACAAAAAGGAATGTCTTTACTGCATGTCTATTTCCCTATGCCCAAATGAAAACCTTTTAATGTCTCTTAAATTTCAACAACCAGGCCAAGACGAACACAGCTAAAAGACACCTCTTAGCCCCTCTTCCTTGTAAACCTGTTCCTCAAACTCCACAACTGCTTTTCGTTGGCACAATATTTCTATGCTGCTCTTAAATTGATGGATTTTCTGTTGAGATATTTATAGTTCCCCACTCCATGTCATAACTCATTCCTGCAACGTCTTTTCTTCTAACTTCTTTAAGATACATTTCTTACCTACTGCATCATCTAAGGCTCCCACATAGACCCCATAATTTTATTTTCCAACGAGAACACTAACCTTTCTCAGAGTTATGTAATGAACCGTTCCCCAAAGCACCCACTGAGCCACTTTAAGGTAGAGTGGTTTCTTTCTGTATAACCTACTTGGCTAGCACCACATTGAGACCATTACCATCTTGCTGATCACTGTGTCTGTGTGTATGGTTTTTATCTGACCAGATGCAGGCGTCTCTAGATGTAGATATCTGTGAAACAGCTCGTTTCAACTTGCTCTGTAGAAGATAGAGAGAAACAAAGCAATGCCAGGTCAGATACAATGAGTTGATATGTAGAGTGCCTGTTCCCCTTCAATAGTTGCAAAGGAAATTGAGGATCACTAGCTCACCTGTCAATATCTGCAGCTGTAGTATCTGGAACTATTGAGAAGAATCCCATTTTTTTGTGATTTCAAGTATTTTATCTTAGTTTTTAAATTACATGCAGTTGGGAGCAGTTTTGTATCCATACCTGGATCTGTGCAAAGCCTTCTACAATGGGATTTGAGGCCATGAATATGTTCCCATGGTGCTACTGTAATGACTAGACTTCAAATTACCAACAGCATCCAAATGATGTTCAAAAAGACTGAAGAAAACATCTTGCAAAGGTTAGAGGAGCCACAGTGATGTATAGCAAGAATATGGAGGCATTCAGGAGCAGTAAATTGATAGCTTGTGTGGCTGGTATTCACAGCACTGCAGTCCCAGTGACTCTAAACATATGGCAGAATAATGCTGAAAAATAACAATGGCATTTACTCAACTGCACTATACAGCACTTATTTTTTTACTTACTGCTAAGAGTGGTATGTAAAACTTTTCTTGCTTTCCCTTGGAGAAAGTTTTAAAATTAAGATCCAAGCTACTTGGAGAAGACATGAAGTCAGATAATCATTAAATTGTTTCAGTTGGAAAAGACTTTTATGTTCATCAAGTCCAACCATTAAGTGAACACTGCCAATCCACCACTAAACCACATCTACACATCTTTTAAAAACCTCCAGGGATATTCAGACTTCCATAACTATGGGTAACATTTAGTAATAATTTTGTCTTTGTTTTGCTGCATGATTGTCTTTTAGCAATAAGGGAAATTCCAGCACCTGTGTTAACACTGCAATAAGGCCACTCACAATCATCCTTGAAAGTTTGTGGAGATCAGGAGAGGTGCCTGAGGACTGGAAGAAAGCAAATGTCACCCCAGTCTTCCAAAAGGGCAAGAAGGAGGACACAGGGAACTACTACTCAGTCAGCCTCACCTCAATCCCTGGAAAGGTAGTGGAGCACCTCATTCTGGAGGCCATCACTATCCACACATGGATGACAAGAAGGTGATCAGGAGTAATCAGCATGGATTCACTAAAGGTAAATCATGCCTTCTGTGATGAAACAACTGCCTGGATGGATGAAGGGAGAGCAGGGGATATTGTCTTACCTTGACTTCAGCGAGGCTTTTGACACTGTCACAACATCCTCACAGGCAAACTCAGGAAGTGTGGACTGGGTGAGTAGGCAGAGAGGTGGTTTGAGAACTGGCTGAACAGCAGATCCCAGAGGGTTGTAATCAGCGNGGAGGAGTGGCTGATACCTGAGGGCTGTGGTATCCTGGGGTGCATTAGGATGAGCATTGCCAGCAGCTTGAGGGAGGTGATCCTGCCCCCCTACTCAGCCCTTGTGAGGCCTCAATGTATATCAGTATCTGAAGGGAGGGTCTCAAGTGGATGGAACCAGGCTCTTCTTGGTGGTACCAACCGATAGGACAAGAGGCAATGTGCAGAAACTGATGCACAGTAATTTTGACCTGAATATGAGAAAGAACTTCTTTATTATGTGGGTGACCATGCAGTGGAGCAGGCTGCCCAAAGAGGCTGTGGAGTCTCCCTCACTGGAAATATTCAAGAATCATCTGGACACAATCCTGTGCCATGTGCTTTAGGATGACCCTGCATGAATAGGAAGGTTGGACCAGATGACCCAAAGTGGTCCCTTCCAACGTGGATTGATTCTGTAATTCTTCTCATGTCTTTGATTCTGCAAACCACAATGACCTTGTTAAGGAAAGTGATGACTTAACAGGGGTATGACTGAGATACATAAAATTACAAGTAATACGGTGATGAAGAACAGAGAATGTTTATTCAATATTTCCTAAAATATTCTTATTATTTTCAAAGAGAATCAAACAAAATTGCCAGGCAGCAGATTTAAAGCAAGTAAATTAAATACTTCTCCCTACATGCTGCAGAATTTGTCTGTGAAATTTGTTACCATATTGGAAGGAAAATACCAGGCATATCCACACACAATACAGTTTTCCCACAGAAAGCTTGCTGTTTAGTTCCACATACAAATCCAAAGTTATGTAGTATTATTCTGCTTATGCAAATCAAATGCAACTTGTTTTCTCACCTAACTCCTGGCAAAGTAGAAAAACAGGGAAGAAGGTTACTGCTTTACCTTTCTTGTCTCCACTCTGGGTTAAATGGAATCTCTGGAGCAAAGAAGAGACTTTCCCTCACTATACAGCAACCAGATACTGCCCAAGCACGAAAACTTTGAAATACAACGTAGGACAGACAAATTGAGTTCAGACTGGAGCTAAAACACAAACAGTTTTAAAGGTGATGGAAAGAAAGCAGCTTCTCCAAAAGACTCATAAAATATTTTCTAGAATTTGTTGTGACTCAGAAACTCATATAAAATTGCTGGATTAAGGGAAACTCTGAAGGAAACGAATTGGCATGCAAGGAACAAAGGACAGAGCAGAGACAGTTGGTTCCAAATCCATTTGTTTCAATTCAGTTTTGCCCAGCACATCTGGATTTTTGATTTTTTAAAAAATGTGTACTCTTCAGAGATCTTCACTTTTCAGATACAAATTCCTTTTGGTCCTTCTGTAGAGTTCCTCAAAGGAAAAGATATTAGCAGATATACCTCTGAGTTTTGGCTTTTGAGATCATGTCACATTCCTGACAGATAAAGTGTTTAGTTTCTGTAGCCATGAGAGAGAGACAGCTATCATCAGAAAGTGACTCATACCTAACTTAGGAGACAAGTGACCCTTTGGAGGCAACTTTTTCTCCAGTGACTATATGAGGAGCCTGATGTTTAAACCAGACACTTGACTTTCAGGTGTCTGCATTAACGGAATAAAAGACTCATGTCTTTTTCTTTTTGGTTAGAAGTTCTTGCTATTACAACCACTCAACTTGTGCCCACGAGTGAACTGGTGGATGCAACATCGTATGACAGCTCACCAGTAACCCTTGCAAGAGTCACATCTCTAAAGAAGCACCATGGAAGCACAAAATGCCCTGTTTACATTCAGCTGCATAACAAATCAGTCCAATCTTTTATTTCAGTCACTCTTCCAATTGGCATTGGCTTTTCTGACAGGAGAGAGCACTTTGTCATCTCCAAGAACATCATTTGACAGTAGGCTAACAGGCTCAGAATGTGATCTGAAGTTGTGAAACAACTGCTTTGATGGCCTTCTTCAGCTTGGTTACAAGAAACCTTGCTTGACAATTCATTTTGAACATCTGGTCTACTGTTACTGAGCATCTATTTATAAAGCTGGTCTCAACAAAATTCTCATAGAAGTGTCTGTCTTCAATCAATTTGTGTGTGTCTTGTGGCAGCAGAATATTTTACAGACATTAGTTCCTAATTGTCCAGGGTTTTCTTATAGAAATCAGCATTCCTTTCTGGAGCTACTTTATTTATATATGGTTTTTATTAACAGAGCTGTTTCTGTATACAGCATAAATGAAAACAACTTGATTAGAGAAGCTGTGAGTCATTGCCATGATTTTATTAAATATATTATTTAAAGATCTCAGACAAGGCAGGAAAACGATTTAACAAACAGCTAGCAATGGCTTAAAATACATACAAAACACCTTTTTTCTGCATTTAAGTTAATTTTTACCAAAGGCAGATAAGTAATTTTAAGCAAGCACATTTGGAGATGTTAAATGATATCTGAGAGGAGGGAAGAAAAAGAAAGCATGATTCTCATTCAAAAAAAAAGATGGGACAGATTGATTACTATTGTTATGATGTGGGGAAATCATATATCAAGTGAAGGCATATTGGGGAGCGATAACAGTTCTGTGTCTATCATGATTTCCTCATCACAATATTTTCATAGAATGGTTTGGGTTGGAAAGGATCTTAAACAGCCCTCCACAGGCAGGGACATGTCCAGCATTGCATCCACCAGCATCCCCAAGTCCTATTGGTAGCGCTGCTCTCAGCCTCTGCATCCTGAGCCTGTATTGATACTGGGGGTTGCCCTGACCCAGGTGCACCTGGCCTTGTTCAGCCTCACGAGATTCCCATGGGACCACTTCTTGAGCTTGTGCAGGTCCCTCTGGATGGCATCCTGTCTCCCAGCTTGGTGTCATCTGCAAATTTGCTGAGGCTGCACTCGATCCTGCTCTCTGTGCCATTGATGAGAATGTTAAACAGTACCAGTCCCAATAGAGAACCCTGTGCGACACCACTCATCATTGAGCTCCATCTGGACATTGACTCCTTGACCATTACCATCTGGATATGACTGTCCAACCAATTCTTCATCTGCCAAACAGTTCACCCATCAAACTCATATCTCTCCAATTTAGAGAGAAGGATGCTGTACAGGATAGTGTCAAAAGCCTTACAGAAGTCCATATAGAGGACATCCCTATTTCTTCCCTTGCCAGTGATGTGGTTAATCCATCAACAAAGGCCACTAAGTTGATCAGGCAACATAATTTCATGAAATTCCTTTCTGCAATAATGACAGCAGATTAAAATATAACAAAGTAATCCTCTTTTTTGTCTTTTTTCCAGTCCCAGCATTGGTTACCAGTAGATGAATACTATGCTCAAATTCAAAATGACTCAGTTAAACTTGTAGTCAGACCTTAGGAAAAAATCTGCGAGATTTTCCTTGGCTTCAATGGTACAAAAATCGCTTTCTAAATTCTTTCCTGTCCAAATCCCCCTTTTTCTAGTTTGCATACTGTAGATGGTGCAAGGACAAAATGTATTGCATGGATTCAGTGAAATACAGATATCCAGCCTGGATGATGAATATGATGAATGATGATGAGAGGACAAAGACCTTTGTCACATGTAGCAGAGCAAGAAAATATTCCTAAAGAGAGGCATCTTTTGGACTCAACAGCATCAAACTTCAGTGATCTCTGGAAAAATAGTAAGAGGAATTGGCACAGGTTGCCTAAAGAAGTGGTAGATGCCCCATCTCTGGAAATGTTCAAGTTTAGGCTGGATGGTGTGGTAGCATGTGACACCCCCTTAGAAAGTTAGAGAGAATGAAATGGCTTCTTCTAAGGGTCTTTCCTTCGTCATGCTCATATCCCCCGGTTCTGTTCCCCCAGTTGGACTGTTGGCTTTCCTGCCCCTTTCTTCCTTATATGTCCCTGCCCCAGAAAGTTCTCCCTCTCCTGTCCCCCCTCTAGCCTTTGTTCCCTCCCACTCCCCCAATGTTTCCCTATTGGCCCCGGTACCCTGGCCCCACCTCTGTACCACCCCCTGGACCTCAGACCTCCTGATGCTCTCTCCGCCCCCCCCTCAACCCCATGTATCGATCTGGGTCCTCCATTGATTTTGGTGCTTTGTTCCTGGTTGCCTTCACATGCGTGGCTGAAATAAACCTGTCTTGTGGAACCCCATACAAAGGACCCTTCCCAACTCTTTGCTGTCACCCTGTTGTAAGTACCATCTGGCGTGAGTGTGATTGAGTGTGTGCGTGGGAGGTGGTCACCGAACGGCTCCGTGTTGGAGACACTTTCGGAAGGTTGTGGTACCCCACACCATCTCCACCTGCCGTAACAGGATGGGGCTTTGAGCATCGTGATCTAGTTAAAGATGTCCTTGTGTATTGCAGGGGGGGTTGTACTAGAACATTTAAAGGTCCCTTCCAACCCAAACTGTTCTGTGTTTCTGTGATACTATGTGACATTAAATTATATACACACTTCTAGTAATTTGGGTGCCTCAGTTTTGGATGATCCCTGGAAGTGCCTTAAAATTGAGACTGCTAAATGATCCATGGAGATGCAGGATACCCTGCACTCAAGAAAATGTTTTGAGTAACCTTTTACAGATGATTTAACCATTTTGAGGTAAGAATTACTTTTAGAGTGCAAATTACTTTCATTTTCATTAGCTTGTTGTCTTTTGCACATATACAGATATATTTATATACACATAAAGAAACAAAAAGAAAACTCAAAATGCTGCTCCTACAGGACCAAAACACTGCTATTGGTATAATGTAGCTTTAAGATATTGCATTGAAAAGCATTTTTAGCAGAGTGTCGTATTTCTGCATGAAATTCATTGTCTGCAAGTGGGCCTCTATAATTATCCTATATATTGCTCTGTCCATCATTAGTCTCATAAGGAATAAGAAGGATAAATTGAAGGAGAATATTTTAGTATTACACTTCCAGGTGTGTAACAGCTGGTCAAGGCTGAGGGGCATTGGCACTAAAGGCTATAAATTATACTGGAACTCAGGCCATTTTCCATCATTCTGGCTTTCTCACATTAATAATCACTGCAGTTGAAACTGCGGGAACTCAGATGCACGCTGTCACTCTCCTTGCGATCATCCCTACACATTGACCTGTCCTGGAGTCTCACTGGGGCCTTGAGTGGTAGTGACAGGCAGAAGGCTGTGATTTATACAGTGCTGTGCTAATTAAGGCAGTGCTGCCAGAGTTTGGGCCATGTCTGTGTAGTGGGTTGACACTGGCTGGATTCCAGACACCCACCACAGCCTCTCACTCCCCTCAGCAGCTGGAGTGGGGAGAGAAAATATAACAAAGGGTTCATGAGTTGAGATAAGGACTGGAAGAGATCACTTACCAAATACCAGCACAGGCAAAACAGGCTGGAATTAGAGATAGTAATTGAATTTACTAGTAAGAAAATCAGAGCAGGACAATGAGAAGTAAAAGAAGACCTTAAAAACATCTTCCCCCCATCCCTGCCTCCTTCCCAGCTCTGTTTCCTCCCCTTTCAGCAGTGCAGGGAGACAGGGAATGGGGGTTATGGTCAGTCCATTACCTGTTGTTTCTGCTGATGCTCAGGGAGAGGAGCCCTTCCCNACACCCACCACAGCCTCTCACTCCCCTCAGCAGCTGGAGGGGGGAGAGAAAATATAACAAAGGGTTCATGAGTTGAGATAAGGACTGGAAGAGATCACTTACCAAATACCAGCACAGGCAAAACAGGCTGGAATTAGAGATAGTAATTGAATTTATTAGTAAGAAAATCAGAGCAGGATAATGAGAAGTAAAAGAAGACCTTAAAAACATCTTCCCCCCATCCCTGCCTCCTTCCCAGCTCTGTTTCCTCCCCTTTCAGCAGTGCAGGGAGACAGGGAATGGGGGTTATGGTCAGTCCATTACCTGTTGTTTCTGCTGATGCTCAGGGAGAGGAGCCCTTCCCCTGCTGCACTGTGGGGTCCCTCCCATGGGAGACAGTTCTCCATGAGCTTCCCCATAGTGAGTCCAGGCAATAGATCTCCACAAATTGCTGCAACATGGGTCGCTCTTCCACGGGGTGCAGTCCTTCAGGCACAGCCTGCTCCAATGTGGGTCCCCCGTGGGGTCACAAATCCTACCAGGAGATCTGCTCCAGTATGGGTTCCACTCTCCATGGGTTTGCAGGTACCTGTCAGGAGCCTGCTCCAGCACAGGCCTCCCACAGGGTCACAGCCTCCTCCAGGCATCCACCTGCTCTGGTGTGGGTCTTCTCCATGGGTTGCAGGTGGATCTGTGTATCCCATAGTTCTCCATAGGCTGCAGGCAAACAGCTGCTTCACCATGGTCTACACCATGCACTGCAGGGGAATCTCAGCTCCAGTGCCTGGAGCACCTCCTCCCCCTCCTTCTTCACTGACCTTGGTGTCTACAGAGCTGTTCTTCTCACATGTTCTCACCCCACTCTTCTCTGGCGTCAATTGCAACTGCATAATAACTTTTTTTCTTCATTTTAAATACATTATCACAGAGGTGTTACCATCATTTCTGACTGGCCTACCCTTGGCCAGTGGCACATCAGTCCTGGAGCTGGCATTGGCTCTGCTGGACATGGAAGAGGCTTCTGGCAGCTTCTCCCAGAAACCACCTCTGTAGCCCCCCCTCTACCAAAACCTGGCTGTGCAAACCCGATACAGTCTGTGTTTCCAGTAAAAACCTTTAACAGTTTAAAAAATGTGGCCATTAAATGCCACTCCAGGCTGCAAATTGTCATACCAGTTGTCAGTGCCAGGGGAAATCTTACAATGAAGTACAAAATGTGTTTGGTACTTTTGAAGTAACTTGGGTACATACTTATGTGCACGCACACAAGTGTCTGCCCATCAGCACAAGTTTAGAACAGGAAATGTGTAACATAAATTATATGCATTGTTCAACCCATAAGTTTTGAAAAGGCAACTCTCTTCTCCTGATTGCTCCTCACTTCAAGGATGATAACAGAACCCCTCTCGGCTTTGTACCTTTCACAGCACTAGTGGGAGAAATATCCCCAGCTTTACCCTGCAGGAGCTGAAGCGGGAGTCCCTTCAATTTCTGATGCCCACTCGGCCTTCTTTAGGCACGCTTTGAGATCTGGTAGAGACCTCTCTGGTGGAGACATGTCGTGGGGTTGGGAGTAGGCTGAGATGTTCTTGTGCTCAGCTGACCTGGTCTCAACAGCACTGGTCTCAACTGGCTCTTCCTGGTCCACACCCCGTGTTTCTCCCATTCCTGGGCTGGAGCCATGCTCAATCTTAGCCCCCAGTCCTTCTCCCTGGTCACATCTGAAACTGTGCAGGGCCTGGGGCTGCTGGAGGATCATCTGTCATGGAGTGGTTGGTTGGGGCTAAGGGCAAGGTACCTAATCTCCCTGTTTGCTCAATGCAGGGATGAATGCATGCCTTCCTCTCGGGGCTGCTGAAATCCCAGTGATGAGTGCATCACAGATGCACCTGTGAATAACTGCATAGATCTAAGAGCATGCCCATGAATGAAAAAATTCATTGAGTATTTCAAGAAAGCAGACTGAAAGAATGAGGAAGGAGGAAGCAAATTCATGCCTTTGAATCACACTAGTTTTTGGTAACATTTGCTATGTTCCTAGTATACCACGTAACAAACCCACTTGAAAGTCACAAGCGTAGAATAATAAATGATGTGTATGCAACATATGAGAATAGTAACCTCCAGACTTTAAGCAGCTTGCATACTAATTACGTCGAGAAAACTTGCTTCCTTCTATAAGCTTCCCTCCCTCCCTAAGCGTGGGGAAATATCCAGTTGATGTAGCTGTAAAGAAAGGAGTGCAGGAGCCAATAGATCACAAAATATGAGGTATGAAGAAGTGCCCATTTCAATCAAACCGTCAGCATGAGCATTCTTATTTATGATATGTTATAAAAGGTTTATTGCCTGTTTTACAACTCTAGTTGCCCAAAGTTTGATTTAATCAGAAAACATGCCAGCAATGTGCATTGATGCCAGGCCTAGCTTTTCATGTCCTGGAAGTTGTGACAACTTAGCCCAGACTTTGCCAAGCTGTTTGTTAGTGGACATGAATCCATCAGGTATTTGGGAGAAAGTCTGCACTGTGACTTGCAAATCTCTCAGGAGCTGAGGACAAAATCTGCACCCTGAATATCTACTGGTGAATAGAAACACCACTCATGTTATTAGTAATAGGATATGTCCCTTTTTTTACTGCCCAGTACTAGAAACCATAATCTAAACTGCTAGGCAGTTTCTAAGTCATCACTGGTGTGTTTTGCCATTAGAAGTACTGAAGTCTCACCTGAACCAGTGTGAACCTCAGTTGGCCTTACTGGCTAGGGGGAATATTGTCTCCTTCACTGGGACAGACCACACATTGCTGGAGGTTTTCCTTTCTCTCTGCCTTACTTTGCCTCAAGCTGTGGGTCGAAATATTCCTAAAGAATGGAAGGAGGAAGAAAACTGATCTCTCCTCCTCCCAAAGTAGGGCTAAGGATGGAACTTGTTTTCCTGGGCCTTTTTCACCTTTTGCAGTTGTCCTGGCACAGAGGGAGGTCGCTGGATGTTTGCTGCTATTTCCCTCCCTGGCACAGCAGGATTTGCCAAGTGTTGCCTTCAATCTGCTGAGGCTCTCCTGCACCAGTATGAGACACCTTCCTCCTCATTTGGGCTAGATTGGATGTGCAAGTGGGAAACTTCACTGGCTGACTGGCTGGTATTGCCCTGATCTGGATTTAGATGAGCAAAGGCCATTATTTATATTGGGAAATGAAAAATAATTTTTTTTTAAATGATCTCCCTGCGACTTGGACAGTGGGCTGAAAGAAAACAGGAGTAAGAAATGTACCATTGCACCAACAGATTTAGAGATCTCTCATGTGTCTCTGTTTTGTTCCTCCAAAGGGGACAGAGAAGACATGGCAGCAAGTTGTAGGCAGTCAGCTTTCTTTATTCACTGTGCTGGGTCAGGCCATATTGCTTCTTGTCAAGTTCCTTCAAATGCACAGTTGTGGGAGGGAGGGGGAAGTCTAGAGAGGCAGCTAATATTCTCAGTTAATTAAATTTAACGAACTTTCTTCAGCTGCTTAAAATTCCATGTAAGCCTTCGATATGCATATGTGCCCTGATCAGCCTTCTGGTTTTGGTTGTGTGGCCACATGCACAGCAATGCAGCCCCGTCCTGCAGACATCAGAGCTTCACACCGGTCTCAGAGGAGGACACCAGGGAAATGATGAATCAGAGATGGAGCCCTCCCTGCGTGTCAACTGCATTACCCTCAACTCAAAACTCATGCTGAGCCAGGGCAGCATGGGGACACAGCAGCAGCACAAACACGCCCGCACAATCAAACAGCAGTCAGTGCAGAGAGCCTGGCCGGCAACTGGTTGTCCCAAGTTCCTGCAAAACTTACCAGGAGATTAACTACTGCAGAAGCATCAGCACACAGAAGTGCCTTTTATACCCTAATTATTTTATAGTGTACAAAGCAATATCTTGTGCTATTAAGCTATTTGTTTACCAAGCATCAAAAGTTGCTGGCTGTAGAAAAGCCGTGCTAGCATATTGTGTATGGATTTTAAGCCAAGATGCCTTATGGTGCTGAACTGCTAAATTATATGAACTTTCTGCATTTAGTGGTGTTACATGAGGATAAAAGATGTCAAACTTTGGTCCTGTACCTTCTAGTGGATGGATTTGTGTTCAATGTCAAAGGCAAAAAAAAATGAAAGTAGTGAAAAAAGTGTAATGCAGCTCATTTATTTCTCTGTTCTTTCCTTTTTTTTTCAAATTCATTGGGAAAAAAAAAAAAGTGAGAAGAGTGAGACTAATCTTGAAAATAGAATATGTTTAACTTCACCTGCTCAATAGATGAAGGTTTTATCACTTCGAAAATCTTTTGGACTGCTAGGAGGGAAGTGATGAGAAAATATAAAGGCCTTTTTGGAATAAACAAGAATGTAAATCATTCTGAGTTCAGACAGTGCTCAGCTGAAGAATGCATCAGTTTCAGAAAAGATTAATAAACCAATATTTCTTTCTTGTGCTCTTCTTTGGAGAAAACAGTTGGCTTTGATTAAGTAAATGAAGATCAAAAGAACAGAGACAGAAATGTATTGAATACCTGATCCAGGCTAGGTGTAACCGTTAAAAGAGAAAGTTGAATCCTCCATGTCCTTAGTTGTGGGACGGATATTTTTATTAAGCATATAGCATTATTTATAGTGATTCCATATGGTAGAGATCCAAAGCATATTTAAATTATGTTTCCCCTATTGTAACTGACGCAATAATTGGTCTAGAAGGACCATCTGTGTCTAATAGAAATACAAGTGTATAAGGTGATTGATGCTGTAAATTAATCTAAAGGCAGGATACCAGCAGACACTCAGCTATCCTGGCTGTACTGCTGTATGCTGGATCAGCTTAGGGAACTATAAAGCCAGATAATGCCCTTTGTCTTGCCAGTGTGTTTTAAACCTTGAGAGTGAAAACTGGGGTGGAGCTACAGGACAAGAAACGTAGCTTGCCATTGGTGCTGTGGTCAATGAGGTTTGAAACACAAGCAGAGGCAGAGTAGGTTAGAAGTACAACAGAAAGATTGACTTTAACAAGCCAGAAAAAATGTATGACAGAAGCTAGCAACCTCAGAAAAGCCACGCTATTCCCACGTAGTATGTTTGGTAAGTTTATTTTTATTTAAAACAGATATTTCTTTTATAATGCAGTCTTACACAGTGATGAAAGACTGCGTGTCCATCCTTACATCAACATTTTAGATTATTTTTCATGGACAGCTGATGACATTTTTTTGTCTCAGTAACCCCACTCGCTTGTAAGTACTGTTGCTGGTGACTTCTCTTGTCCCTCTGATTTCGGATAATGAGCCTTCATAGGAGACATGCTGTTCTCTGCATGACACAAAATGTTCTCACCGCTTAACAGATATTTCCATTGTCAGCTTGGCTCACATGATCAGGGGTGAATAAGCTGCTGAAGAATGTTATGCCATCTACTTGTGACTCACCTGCCACATTTTGGTTTTAAAATAATGTCAAATAAATTAGGGAACAAATCAAACAAGACAGAAATCTCAAGTTTTGAGCTGCAGGGGGAGAAAAGGAAACCCGAAGCACATCGGTTTTTTAACTTTGGTTTCTTTTAATTCTCCATTTCCCAGGTCTAAAATAAATCCTGTAAACTTTTCTGTGCCTCTGCAATTTAACTACAGGGATAGTTGAAGTAAATGAAAAGAAACTAATAATATGATTTATTTTAAGCCCAAGATTAAATATTAATAAGGTGGAGGCCTATGTAAGAATCATCAAAAAAAGAATGGTATTGCTACAAAAGGCATATGAGCTCAAGAATTTCTTTTCTGCTATAGAAAGACCTGAAATTTTTTGAAGCAGTTACTTGTTCTCTAACAGAAAACATGGGAACTGTGTTGGATTACTGGCTTACTTCAGAAAAACATGGAAAATGTAATATGTAGTGATGGAAGGACTGTAAGACTATCATATGATTAATTTTTGCCAGATTGAGATTTAGCCCTAAATCCAAAACTTTCTCAGAACTCAGACAATCAGATCCACCAATACTTCTAAATATCCACTTCAAAAACCTTTCAGATCACACCTGCTGCAAATCAGGAAAGCTGTTTGACTCTAGACCTCATGCTGTAAATTTATCCCAAAAAACTTCACAATTATACAAAGTGGATGGAGTCATAGGATTGGGAATACGTTCAAAAGGAAGGGCTGAGCTCTTGGGATGCACTGTCTGCCGTTGTGTGCCAGGTTGAGCTAATGCATGGGGGTCGCACAGGGAGAAATGGCTTTTTTCTAATTTGCATTGCTGAAGATTATAGAAGTCCTCCTTATGGTCCAATATCCCACTGAACTAGAAAATTTAGGAAAAAAATCTCGGGCTTTTGGGACAAATTTTGAAAAGCTAGTGTTCTTGTCATGCAGCACAGCAATAGCTTAGCTGATTCTAACCAGGCTCCTTCAGAGAATGGGGGCATTTGAGGCAATCCTGAACTTGGAGGGGGATATTTCAACCACTTGAAAAACATCTTTAAACCAAACCAAATTTTAAAACTAAGCGAAGAAGCACTAACCTGAATACTATATGAACATATTAAAGACAGTACCAGAACATGGCTGATTCTGCTCTGCAACTTTAATTTAAAGCAAATATCATTTTTCATTTAAATTAATGATGAAGTCTCTTTTAACCTTAATGGATGGGAAAATTTATGTATTTTTAAATAGTTGGACATAATATACTTGGTTAACATTTCAAATAAGATTAGTTTCTTCTGTGTGATCAATACTGATCAATATTTGGAAATGCACATTTCTCATTTGCAGTATTACCAACACAATTGTGTAATATGACATAAGAGTTCTGATTTCTTTGAGTTCATATTGTTTCTCATACCTCATATGATTTCAAATTATGTTCTATAATAAAACTGCAAGGATTTTTTTTCTTCAAAAAGAAAGATAGATGTTCAGATCTAAAAATTATCACTAGTTACAGCAGCAGTTTCCCAAATGAATTAAAATATATTGCTAACAGAGACTGACTCAGTTTAACTTTAGCTTTAAGAATAAGGTCCTGGAGGAGCAAAACCCAGCAGTGGCGACTGTATGTTTGTGCGTAAGGGATTTGTAATGTTAACTTCCACTTTACACAATTTTTAATATCCAAATGTTTGCCTCCTTTATGATTAGGCATAGAAGTTTGGGGCCGGAATAAACACACTCAGTGTAAGGACATTTGTGCAAATATCCTCAGAGATATCCTGGTTTACGTGAGAAGGTTCCTAATTCCTTCAGCAGCTTGGAGCACAGGTGTCATAAAGCCAGGGTTGTTCTTCCTCTTGTGTGGTGCTTCCTGAAGGATAAGATAAAATCATTTCCATACATGGTAAATCCGTATGCCTGCATGTATAGGACCAATTTTACAAAATCATACTGAAGCTCACAGACAAAATGTGTTATCTAACATAGAGATTAATATGTAGTATTTCTCTGTGTAAAAAAACTTCCTTCAATCCCTGCACTTATCCTCAGAGATTTTCATCTAGAAACTAACCTGTGTTGACCAGTGTGAGCCTTTGTGAGTCCATCCTGTGGTAGTACAAATGCAGACCAAGAACAATATTTGTTTCCCAGTAGCTTTTGCAATTTTGGGGTTTTTTGTTTGTTTGGGGTATTTTTTGTTTGGTTGGTTGGGTTTTTTTTTGCCAGACATAAAAAGCATTTCTTTATTGATCTGTGTGAGTGCTATGGTTTTCACAGGAAGAAGGCACTGGGTGACATTAGCAACCAGTGGGTACATTCAAATGTACCAGTGGGTACATTCAAATCCATGCTATTACGGGGGGTGTTGGGAAAAAGAGAGTCTGAGAAGTATTTTTGTAGAAAGCTCATTCCATTTGCTTTAGTCCATTTTTCCAAGCAATGACTCACTTCAGAAACTAGTGAGTATAGACTTTTTTTGAGTAGCTTTTACCAAGAACTGTACATTATGACTGGACTGTCGATGTCAAAAGTTCGTTAGGTGTTGGGTGTAGAGGGAGTACGAGATTAGTTGGCTCTATGAAGACTGCATCAGATGCTGTGTCTCTTCTAGCTGTTGTGACTATCATGACGCATGGACTAGGTAAATCCAAAATCTGCAATTAGCGATATCAGGGATGGCTGATTGAGACTTAGAATCATAGAATGACTTGAGTTGGATCACCTAGTTCCAATGTCCCTGCTATGAGCACAACACCTTTCACTAGATCAGGTTGCTCAGAGCCCCATTCAACCTGGCCTTGAACACTTCCAGGGCTGGGGCATCCACAACTTCTCTGGGCAACCCGTGCCAGTGTCTCACTGCTCCCACAGTTTAGAATTTCTTCTAAATATCTAATTTGAGTCTAGGCTCTTTCAGTTTAAAGCCATTGAAATTGCCTCTTCTTGATTCTATGGTTCTACCTTTAATACAAACTAGATAACATTATGGCCAAATGTAGGATGCAAATCTTCTGTTTGTTTGCCCATTCCTTCTGTCAAAACTTCCTTGGGTGATTGCTAACGTCTTAATTTTGTGTTAATGATTTTATGGAATAAGCTGGTACACCAAGTCAGGAAGAGAAGTACCACACACATTTTTTGTGTGCCCTTACCCTCTCTCCAAGAAGCCTTGATGAGCATTGGATGGGATGGGAGCTGATGGGAGCCCTCTGCTACACCATTTCTGTGATTACCACTGCTCAATGACTGCTGCAACATCAGAAAGTGATTGCTATAATAAAGCAATGCTTCACATGCGTGGTGATCGATGGTGGGAAACACTTCCATGTGGCTTGGTGAGGTCCACGCTGCCTTTTGACCACCTGCACTCAGTCCCTGCCAGACCAGAGAATCACTGAAGCCATCATGGGTTGGGTTGTTCTTCAGTCCCAGCTGTGCCGCAGCACAGAGGTAATGCTGACTTTCTCACCTGACTGATGAGTACAAAAGATTATGCTCTATTGATGCTTCATTGCAGCAGATTTTGACATAATTAACCCTAAGTTTTTGATGTTGTTTTGTTTTGTTGTGTTGGGGGG
>VWZW01001197.1:231666-291666 GCA_013397115.1 Edolisoma coerulescens
GGGGGGGATTTGTTTGGGGTTTTTTCTGGAAACAAATTGATTTGGAGGTGTGTTTGTTCCATTCTATACAATCTTCTCTGAAGACACTGAGTGGGATGGATGGATTAATTCTTTCTGTTCCTGAGTACTCTTTAGAAGGATTATTCAGGATTGTGTCTTGCCACCTTCAAACACAGTGCACGTCTCCTGGAGATGTGCCAGAGAAGCTAAGAAGAGTGCTACATCACAGGGATGTTTAAAACCAGAGAACTCGACAGCATGTAGATCCAGACATGGACACAGGGCCCAGACAGAGCAGCCTGGCAACTTTCCGGCAGTTCTCAGTGAGACACATGGGTCTATCACAAATCCAAAACACATTATGCTCAGAAGAAATCTTTGATTTCATACAGTTGGTATAAAATAAAACAGTGCGCTGCTGCATAGGATGGCTCATACAGCACACATGAACAGTGCTCCCCGAAGGGTCTGTGAGGGCTGGGGATCATGCAGGTTGAGACAAGATTAATAAAACAAGAGGAAAGGTAATAAAAATCGTTTTCTTGACCTATTACAATTAGTCTTTGTGTGTACATGTGCAAAGATTCATGTGGTCTCCTGTCCAAAAATGACAGCCTATTTATTCAGTCGCATGCTTCAGATTTAGAGCAATGTCTTCACAGCAAGGGGCTATCAAGCAGCTCCTGTTTGAAACTCTGCAGACAGCACCTCTGAAAGTGTTCCCCCATTCACAAAAATGCTACAATGACAGCTAAGATTGCCTAAAAGTCCTTCCCCAATCATAGATGTTGTATGCAGTTTTTCAAAGCTATCTCCAATCCAGGGTCATTAAATAACCTGGACATTCCAAATCCAGACAAATATCTATCTCCTCTCTGACAAATCTCTTCAATGAAAGTGACCAATTAAAAAGACTCTATTTTAGGCACTTTCTGTTTAGTCACTAAAAAAAAATAAAACTGAAATAAAATTTCTAAACAAGCTCTAACTATTGCTTGTTTTAATTCTTCCTAAGGCATGATGGCCTCCAGTAATCCTGAGACTTTTTACATGGTGATTTGGGTAGCCACAGTATTTGAGTTATTGTGTGCATTTGCCTGAATAATGAAGGAGGCAGTGGCAAGAATCCCTACAGAATCCAGGCGTAGCAATAGAGAAAAATGAATGAGAAGAAAAGACTGATAAAAAAAATTGTGCTAGGTCTGCTGACATGTTCTTGGGAATTCAGCAGGTGCAACCCAGGTCAACTTTCCAAAAACCAAACAAGGAATTCAACTTTCCTTTCTCACAACATGGATTTCTTCAGCAGTATGCCAGAAACTTTTTCTGACACGAGTAAGATAGAAAATTTTATGATTTCTTAGGAACTTTACCTCTTCTAACACCCTTCACCCCCTTCCTCACTCTTCCCAATTGTGTTTTGAGCCGTATTAGATAGGAATATTTTAAGCCAACTAAAGAGTTACAGCTACTGGGGGTTTTGTCTGTGTTCTTAATAGAAGATTTGCACAGTAACACTAAGAAGATAAATGCACTATAAAAGTGAATACATGTGATATATTTAGAGTAGTTGGGTAATCTTATTTAAAAATAACTGATGACTTAGTTAAGGTTGCAGAGTTTTTAATCTATGCGGAGTGATTCTAGTAATATAATTTATTAACCAAGACCTATCATATGCAAATGTATGTCATTTTTGTTTGGAACTGACATCATACTAAGAAAACATATTTGCTTCTATTTGCTTCGTGTTCTCTCTTTTTCTTCTACCTCAGCAACTTTCTTCCATTGCTTGGGTCTTTCTTGTATTTCAAATATACTGAAAAACATGCTGAATGATTCAAATGATTCCTAGAGCAACTCATGTAAATGCTAGTATGCAAATGGATTGTGCTTGTCACTGTTGAAAAATATACCTTTAATAACTGCTGGTTAGTATTTTCCTTTTTTTTTCACATTTTCATTGGAACGTAAGTCATTTTACTGTCAGCATATGATGTGACTACCTCTTTTACTAACTACAGGACAGAATTATGTCCATTGTGCTTCAATACTGAGATTTTCCCTATTTCCATCAGCTTTTGTGCATTTTTTCCAATTCTAATGTATCTAAAATGCTGCTGTATCATTAACAACTGACCCTAGACAACTGTTTATGTTCTTTTGTCTCACTTATCCTTTTTTTATTATTCATAACTTCTAATTTACATTAATCACTATGAACATCCTCCTTTTTTTTCTGAACTGTTTTATATTGTTCTCCAGTTAATTATTGGGGTTTTTGCATTCCCTCTAAATCAAGTTGGTTGGTTTTGGGTTTTTTTTTTCCCCATATGGTTATTTCCTAAAACTGAAAGATTGTCACCAGACAATATTTTAAAAGCAGTTTGCAATTTTTATCTGCAATTTTTGTTTAAATTATTTTATTCCATCTGATCTGATTCAACTGCTTTTGAGATGCCAGTGACTGGGAAACAAGTTTGGCCATACAGAGCCTTTCTCTTCCTCATTTGTCCATTTTGCCGAAGTAGGTTAAAACCAATTTTTTAACATCTCCATTATACAGATTTTCCTATAGGAATACCACTGAAGTGGATTTTCCTCTTCTAAATGAGAAGTTCTGCATTAAAACAAGAGCAGATGCTCTCCTTCCCTTCAGTTAGCAAAAGGTTTGGGTCTGCCATTTACAGTTGCCTATTCACTGCCAAAGCCTGTGGCTGAATCAAAGCTCCCGGGAAGCACAGCCACAGCAAGCAATTGTGGTTACCTCCAGAGCTGCCTAGGTGGAAATTCACCATCACCATATCGTTTCCCTTCCCATTTGGTATGTGGAAGCACAGGCCAATTTCTTAAACCTGGATGCCAGCTCAACTCAGTAAATTCAAATTGCAGCAGCAGGAGCAAAGCTGACTTTAAATTAAATCTTGTGAATCAATAGAAATATTTGAATATCCTTCTGCCAGTGTTAGAATTTCAGTTCTTATTACTGCAAGTATAAAACCACCTTCAACAGCCAGCTGTTAGCTACCGGTAGGTTTAAATTATCTTCATGAGGGACTGCATATCTACTGGAAAGTGCTTAAGGACTTGAAAATCAAAGGCAGTTGAAAATGATAACCATGATAATATGTGAGTGCTCCAAAGTATTTAGAAATAACTGTTTCTATCTCTTCCTTTCTTGTGGGCTGTATAAAATAAACGACTTGTTTCGCTCTAGCTTGACTATGTGAAGGGTAAATTTATTATTGGAAAAGAACTGCTTTTGAAGAAAGGAATTTTAACCTCAATTTTGAAAGGTAATTTTAAATGGTCATTATAGTTGTACTGAATTCACCTGAGCCTGCTGTTTGGGACCTATTCCACTTCAGCTATGGTAGGTGTTTCAAAAGACCCAAGTACAAGAGATTTTGGGCATTGATTTCTGAAAAATACAAATTTGTCATCCAAATGACAAAAATATCTGCTGCTCCCCACTAGGGCGATTTAACTGAGCTGAAAATAATCTCCACAGAGCATCTCCCGTCCTGGCTCCAGGGTCTGCTCTAGTGCACCCTCCACTTCCCACTCTCTCCTGCCTTGTACTTGATCCTGGCAAACAGTTCTTTCACTTTTCTTTACTTGGTCAGTAGCTGGTCTTTTTCTTAGCCACTGAAATTTCTAACAAGCTGTGTATTACTTGCCAGAGAAAGTCTACTGTTTCAGTTTATTTTCCTCCATCTCATAAGGGAATAACATAGTATTGCTCTTCTTAAATTGGAAATGGCATTTCTTTTGTTTAGCCTAATGTCCCCTCTGTATTTTGGAGCTCTCATGAGCAGAGCCTTTTTCTGTTTTTGTGGATTTCTAAGCATTTTTTTATTATTTTTTAAAATTTTCTAAAAATTTACTTCTGCTTTTAAAAGGGAACTTGGCGAGTGACATTTTGTCATGCGACGTGCACTGATCATCAATGTTTAATTAAAACCTGTCATTGAGAGGTGATGTCCTTCCTTAGGAATGAATTTACTTTAGCAGTGAAAGTCTAGAGGGGCAGTTCTCTTGCTGTCACAGACCGACATAAAAGACCAGAGAGACATGCAGGAAGACAACTAACAGTTCTGTGCATATTTATGGACTTGTTGTGCATGTGGTAAGTACTCTCCTGACAGCTAGTGTTAAATCCAATCAATCATCACTTAAATACATCACTGTGTATATTCACCTCACTCCTTCATTAGCATTCATTAGCAATTAATCAACACAGCAGTAGTCTCTGGAAAGATCAACAATCCATAAGGTACATTTACATTAAAGATGAGCAAGTGAACATTTGTTCCACTTCAGCTAAGTCTTGTGTATTGTCATTTCTTCAAGGAGTGAAAGACATTGATCAAGCAAATGACTGATTGATTGATAGATAGAACATGCCATCTATTGCCTCTGAAGACCCATTTTTCTTCAAACCAGAGGACAGTATTCTTGCTCAGAAAAAAACTTTCAGTCTTCAGTTTCATAGGATGTTTCACCATACTGGTTGAAAATGTCTTCCTTCGTTAAATCCACTGGCTTTGGAGACAAACTCTGTTGCTGAATGTCTTTCAGATTCTAAAATAAGACCACATTCTAGGGTACAGGGGTCCAGACATATCCTTTTAGCGTCAGACATGGAATTATGTTTGTTTTGCTGATTTATTTCTTCAGCCAAAACAATTAATTAGCAGCATTTCTGAGGCAAAGTGGAAGAAAAAAAAGCTATATTGAGGCACCTAAAAAATATAGTCTTACTTTTTTGTTCTATTACATTAAGAAACAATATATCTTAATACTTTCAGAGACCCTTACAACCCTGTGGAAATTAACTAAACTAAGATTAATTGAAGTAGTTGTTCAGCTCCACTTATTACCTAAATGTATACTGATAATGTTATCTTTAGTGTTTTTCTTAAGTACTCTTCAGGCTTCATAGCAGTGAAATGATATAACCAGGTTTTAATTTGATTGTTTTCTTTTGTGATAGAAAATATGAACTTCAAAATAAAGATTTTTCTAACCTTAGATGCCAAAATTAATTTAAAAGAGAATTTATCACCTTATTCAATGAAATTTAAACATTTGCATTACTAAAAATATTAAGTTGTTGAGACATCAAGTAAACATGTATTTCTTCTGTAATTGCTTTCATGAAGATGCATTAAGCCACTATCATTGTGTTGTTAACATGATAAAATATCCAGTATCTAATAAACATTCAGTTCTTTGTGAATATTGAAAGCTTCCTTTTTAATGCACCAATTATGGATTTAGATTGGTAGTTTATCTGCTTCAATGTGTCTCGTTACTTGTTTCATGCTTTCTTTTTAATTACCTTCACATACAAATGTTATCTCCTTCTTACCTATGACTTGATATACCTTTGGGCAGATATAACTGGGCATATGACCTGGCTGTGTCATACCTCAGAATTACTGAGCCATTTCACAAGACAAGTCACCTGTAATTCTCTCTGTGGCCACTCTGTTCTGTTACATTTTTTGTTTGTTTGTTCGTTTGTTTTAACATGAATCTTTGTTCTGTGAAATATCTTTTCTTTCTTGTACCAATATTTCAATGCAAAAGTTTGTTTATGTTAGGATAACCCCAAAGTGAAGTACTGTGAATGTGCTTAAATAGCAATTTATATCTTCCAGGTGAAGTGTGGTGGTGGGAAGAGAAGGAGCTGTTTTCCATATTGCAGAAATAGAGAAAGTTGCATGGTCATTCCATTTAATGAAGGATTTTGACATTCTGTTCCACTACGATATGAGATGAACCCTTCCCTGTTTGAAATTCTCTTTGGTAGGACTGTTTAGACCTGTAGACCCTGAAAGCTCACATCAGGGAAAAATCATGTGTCATGGGAAATCTGGTAGGTCGTATCTAATATCTGGATACCTGCACAGCCCTGACAGAAATAAAGGCTTCTCTGCAAAATCACGTTGATATGGTCAAAATTCTTCAGCATTCAAACACAATGAAATATTGAGCACAATTATTCCAAGGAATTGTAAGTATAACTAAGACTACTCACCCGCATCCTTCCTCTGCTTGAGTGGCTTCTCAGAGATGGTTTGGCGGGATTCACAGAGGTCAGGGCACCAGCAACCTTGGCGAGAGAGATAGTAAACAAAACAGTAGTGTGGCTTCCATTATGTGTTTATCTGCCCACTCCTATGCTACCATCCTTATCAAAAAGCTCTGACCTAGCACAAAGATAAGCTTTGCTCCTCTCTCTCCCCAAGCAGCCTTACTTCTGTGCAGGAAAGGCAGCATTTTACCTTTACATTCACAAAATGGTTTTTTAAACTTCATTTTTTGGTAAGATTTTGATTCAAAGTTTTCTGCCATTTAAGAACAATCCTCCAAATGCACATCTCATTTTACACATAAGCACTGAAATTTGTTAAGTTTAATCTTTATTTTGCAGAGGGAAACCCAACAGTGATTTTTACTTTTTAAACTCCTTTTCTATTTCTAGGAAACTTCAATGAAGCATTTTATGGTGTGATGATAGTGCAGTGAGAAGAACTTGTATTCAAGACGATTAGACAACCACTAACATAAGGCAGTACTGAATTTCTCAACCCTACGGGCAACAGAAATGGCAGAGCAGATTTTAGGGAAATTTTACACGTTAGTACATAAACAGTCTGTCAAGAAATCGCACCCTTCAGATGTCTGCCTCTGACAGTCTTCAAGACATTAAAAAAATCATAAATGTGATTTGCAATAGAGACATTTACTAGCCTTAATATACAGAGACTGTCATCACTAGGCAAATCCAGGAATGTGAAGTGAAGATTATTAGAGTCTGAAACACCCATGTAGCAGAATGGCACGTGTGGAAATATGTTATCCAAAAAGTCATGAACTTCTCTACTCGATGACCTGTTTGATCTTTAGCCCACAATCCCTTCTAGTATGGCCCTACACGCTTTGACAATGTGTAGACATAACTGTAAAAAGGAAAAGCAGAGGTCTATGAAAAGGGTCAGTAAAACAAGAAAACTGGAGCTTTGGGGAATTTAACATGGAATATTAAAAGGAAGGAAGCATTGGCAAACCAAATTGAAAGAAGGAGTGAGGGAAGGAGAGAAACATGACCAAAATAAAAGATCTGACGATGAACAAAGAGTCTGGACCACACTTGGAAAGAAAAGAGAGTTTATCTTCAGTGCATTCTTTGACTGATACGTGATTCCACAGCTTGTTTTATTTGGGTCAGTGTGTCCAGGCAATAGCTATCAGAAAGTGTGCAGAGGTTTGGTGAGCTAACAGTCTCAGTCCAAATGTCTGCAGACAAACATTTAAATTACAAGAGTTCCAGGGTAAAACAAGAAACACCCTGGAGATGGAGCCTAAATCACACTCCCAGATGTAGAGATGCTCTGTCTTTTGACCATGCAGCTGCACTGGCTGCCTTGGAATCAGCATATCTGGGGCTGACTCTAAGGTCTCAGGAGCCCGTGTTATCAAACTGGTACCTTTCAGGTCATTACAGTCAATAATTCCTTTTCAAGTATCAAAAAGAAAAGAAAACAAAGTGCGATGATTAAAAAGCCAATTAGCAGATCAAAGTATGAGAAGCTAAGTCCTGGAGGGGAAAAAGAATGCATTTATGGTAATTTAGGCAGTAAGGAAGATAATTAGAACAGGGTAGTGATAATGGGATAAACTGGGGATCAAAAACCATAGAGTTGATTGGAAAAAAAAAAAAAAGAGAAGAAAATTAGGGGAAATTTTAATGACTCTTTGAATAAAACAATTATCCATATAAATATTAGAATGAAAGCTTGTCTAGAAACCACCCTGACCTCCTTGTAAGTGGGACAGTGATCCACAATTCTCAAAAAATTATAGTTTTAATTCTTCTCCCTGAGAAGTATTTCAGTGTCTCTCATGCAAATATCTTCTGGGATAGTGAGCTGGATATGGAAGACATAAGTTGAGCAGCCAATAGAGATTAGAGACATAAAGGCAGACTTCCCCATCTCATCCTTCCTCCTTATCTTTTTCGTAATTTTAACTCCCTTTTTCAGCAAAGACGTCAGTTTTGGTGTTGAAGTCCCAATTCACTTTCTAAACTTTGTTTCACTTGACTTCCTTCCAAATTCTTTTTTTGTCTACAGTTTTCACGGCTCTAGCTTTCTGATGAGGTTTGTTCTTGGCCAAACTTTCTGTCAGCCTTTTCCCCCTGTGTTGTGAGCACACATCCCCCCTCCTCGGCCCCGTGCCTGCCTGAACCCCTGATCTTATCCCTGCTGTTGTCCATTTGATCAAAACATGCTACTCAGGGACTTACTGCAGATGGGGCAAAGAATGAGGGGAAACAGAAAACCTTCTTTTTTTGTGAGGTTTCCAAAGACCACCCTTGAGCTTTGGCTCCAAATGCCTCACAGCATTGTGAGTCCACAGATTCCTGTGTTCTCCTTCACAAAGTCCTGTGTGTCTTTAAACAGAAAGGCCCCTAACAGTTTGCACCCCATGGCTCTGTCAAAGCAACAACATGCTTACATAAATATTGTTTGGCTCTAACCCTTTCCATGTGGCTTATACCACAGGAAGTTCACTTTCTTCTAAAGAGCCTGAACATGAGTGGGGGTGAGGATGAGTTTCAGTCTGTGAAGTATGAATTAGCCTTTTAGAGACAGCTGGGACTCAAGAGAGAATGAAGGGTTTGCAACTTAACAAGTAAGAACAGGAAGGAACAAAGCTGTGAAGAAAAAGAAATAAATCATAGGCATAAGTAGAAAAATAAACATTTCCTTTATATTACCTAAGGAGCTTCTGAAGTAATTTCAGCAAAGGAATATTACAGTCACAGGGCAAAGAACATGGTCATTAATGCCAGCACTGTATCTTGTCAACAATACAGAAAAAGAATGGATCTTCTCTGAAGAGCAACTGGTAAGGATCAAAAAACATCCAACAGGAGATTCCCCTGATCTCCCCTGAGATAAAAGACAAAGATGCTGTACCTTTGTGACCTGAAGAAGCTCTGGGTAGCAACTCCCTATTTCCTTGCAAGTAGAGAGCATGAAGAAAACAAAATACGAAGTAATACTTGCTTTTTGTTTAGAGTATCTAGTTCTCAGAGTAGTAGCCCACTTCAGGGAATGTAAAGATGCAGTTGGACCAGAAGGTGATAAATGCCTAGCTTCAGGTCAAATACTTCCTGCCTTCTCAAGCCACAGTAGCTGTACTTGAGAAGATTTTGTCACTGACACATATCTTCCTTTTCTCTCTGGAGGCTATTCTCTTGTCAGCTTTTCTCCTTGTGGAGAGGGGAAGAGACATATTTCTAACTGGAGGGAAGAAAAGAAAAAAGAAAAGAAAAAAAGAAGAAAAGAAAAAAGAAAAGAAAGGAAAAGAAAGAAAAAAAACGAGAAAAAAGAAAAGAATAGAAAAAAGGAAAAGAAAAGAAAAAAAAAGAAAAAAGAAAAGAAAAAAGAAAAGAAAAGAAAAGAAAAGAAAAGAAAAGAAAAGAAAAGAAAAGAAAAGAAAAGAAAAGAAAAAGAGAATTATCATGTGTACTCTCCTTCACAACCTTCTTATTAAGTCCAAGTTAAAAACCACTGTACTGCTCCTAAATAGTGGTTAATGATAATTCTTAGTCAATTGCTATGACAAGTCTGGAAAATAACAGTAAAAGAACTAGCAAACACTAGAAGAGAGAGCTTTGGAGAAGGAAAGTGGAAGAAGGAAGGAGGATGCAGTAGGATGCTTCAGGGTTTTGTGTTGCTCTGCTTAAGTATTTCTGTAGAAGATGTGTGGTTTCAGATCTTGGACTTCATTCTTGTTTTACACTCCAACAAACATGAGACATTCTGCCATTACATGACACCATGTGCCCCATAACAAATTTGCTTAACGTGTATCAGGGTTGATTATAAGACTTAACATTATTTCTGTTCTTTTCCAGTTGGTTTGGGTTTATCTCAGTTTTAGCCATCTTTAACATTTAGTCTAACACACTTATCTAGCCCATTGTTACAATGAGAGAAGAGAGCAAAGCATGTCCAAGGGTGACTCATCTTGCCTGTCTTATATATCTGTCTTGCCAGACGTAGTTGTATGGAAAATCATGTACTTGGTACTTGTATCCTATAGCAGTGAGGTTTTTGGGGAATGGAAGAAAGTATGGAAACAACATGACCGTTTTCTACTTCACACAAACAACTCCTTGCCAGGGTTTTTCTTGGGCAAATTTACATGTGAATCAACACTTGATCTTTAGCGTTTTCTTTGGTGTGTATTTTTTGCAGGTGACCAAGTCTCAGAATTATTCTCTGTGATACTTATATTTTTGCTCTTTGCTTTTTCCTCTTTATCTTCAGATCCATTTTCTCTTTATCTAAAGTTTTATTTTATATTAGCGTGGCTTTCTATTGTATTCTGGAAACTCAGTTGTAGTTAGTACCCCCTATGTTTCCCGCCCTTTAAAAATATTTTCTTTCCTGATTTAATTACCACCTTTGTTTACATTGATTTTGGTACATTTTCCCTCTTCCTTCACCTGGGCATGTGGAAAAGTACAACAGAATTTTGTCCCTGTGAGATCAACATGACCAGAATTTCTCTAGCTTTCTCTATATGGTCCATGAAGAGAAAATTTGGATCTTCCTCTCACAGCTGCAATTAATCAAATAGAGCTTCCTTTTGGCAATTTGCAACGCTAACTTTCTTGCTTAAATTTTTCTTTTGAAAAATCTTGAAACCCACTAATAATGCATAAAAACTACCAGATATTTTCCAGAAAGTTCTGGTGGTTTGACTCATCCCCTCCATAAGATTATATTTCCTTCATGCAGATTCTGCAATCCTGAGTCATTCCCTCTCAAAACTCTCAGAGAAAAGGAGTTGTGGTGGATGTTGACTCTCCCCCACTCTTGTCTAATGCAGCAGTTTGCGTGCGTTCATTGAAAATCAGAGAACTCCAGAACTCAGAAAACAGGAGATACAGAGTTAAACTGAAAGCCTAACTTTAAGATTTTTTTCCTGCTGTGAAGGGGCTTTATTTCATTACTTTGTTTGTTTGTGCATTTATTTTTGGAGAATGATGAGCTGTCCATTGTTTTACTTCATTATGAAAACTGAACTATTGTTGAGGAGCCCTAGAGTGTGGGATGGGCTCTTATTCGGTTTCCTATAAGAAAACAAAATCAATTAAACTATAACTCTTTCTCCCTGGTTTATGGCTTAAAAGATAGGGCCTTTTTATTGTTATGCATTCTCTAGTAATTATTACCACTTTTAGTATACTGCAGACTTGAAACTGTGCCTGTAATAGAGCAGAGATGTTCAGTTCATACCCCTCAGTTCTATCTTTCTATTGTAGCAAGGCTGTGATCTGAGTGCCCCTGGCATAATTGACAAACACATCACAAAGAATGCCTCAGAAGTGGAACAGTATAACTCAGCTGTGCTTCACGGCAGCAGGACACACGTGATCGTTTGCACCATTTTGCAGCCCTGGACGCATTAGGCTGTGTTAAAATCCACAGTGCTCAGATGAACCAAGCTCACCAACTGCTCTGGGTCAGGCTGTACGTCTGATTACTGAAGAGGAAGATCCTGTGTTAAAGGCTGAGAAAAAGCATTAAATTTTCCTTATTGGGCCTGATGGCATAGAAAATGATTGATTTTCCAGGGACCTTTTGGGCTTTGATACTGGAAATCACAGCTGTTTGGGCTGGCCCTGGCTCTGCCCCTGCCCACCCGTAGGGTTGAGCCAAATGCACCTTGTTTTCTGAAGTGCCTAATGTTAACTTGGCTTTCATCTAAATTTCAGCTAATACTGTTTTTCTGTGCAGTTATTCTTAATTCTTAAGTCTTGTCTTTCTCTATAGAGAAAGTCTTGTCTGTTTCTCTATAGACAAACAAATTGAGGACAGCTCCTTATGCAAAGTCCTTGAATTCATACTTGAAAATCTGATTGAGCAGGTTTAGCATCAAAAGACAAAACCTGCCTGCACTAAGAATTGCGCAAGTTTAAATTTAATCTCAAAAGTAAGGAATTGCCAAATGGGCTTTGAACAACTTGAAGCTACATATTTGTTCAAATCATTCTTGGACTAAGGAGAATGATGGTACAATGTAGAATGGGCTTCTCAAGTGTGAAGCCATAGAGATTAATTCTGTTTATTCTGTCCACTGCCAACAGCACAGGAAAAAAAAAAGAAAAAGGCTTTGGGTCAAAGAACAGCTGGAAGAAAAACATACTGCCTTTCAAAAATAAATTTGTTGTAACTTCAGGATATAAGTACATAAATAATTAGGCAAATAATTTGCAATTATAATGTTAAAACTGCATGTGTATTTGAAGGCAATTGCAGATGAAAGTGAAATACTCTTACTCAATGCAGCCAACCCCCCAGAGAGACACAAAACTTTAAAATGTATGATTTAGGCCCTGTACTCACTATGAAATGACTAAAATTTATATGAGATCAAATTCATTGCTTCTATATCTAATATTACTCCTGTGAGCTGTAATATAGAATGGCATGCAACTGCTCATATATTGAAATACATGCTACTTTTTTGTAAAATCAGTTCTTAGGAAAGATTTCATTCATTCATTCATTCATTCATTCATTCGTTAAAAAGTTAAAATAATGCAAGTAAGTTAAATTTTACTATTATTAAAATGTCTTTGTATTGGGAAATTTTTTTGAAGAATTGCTATTACATCAATAAATTTTTATTAAACTACTAGTTTAGTATGATATTTTCCTTATTTTTTACCAGATGATAAATATCTGCTGTTTTTCTTTACTTTTCTTGAGTATATTGTTTTTCTCTTAACAGTACAAAAAGAATTTTAATTTCAGATATGAAATAGATGTTTAAGATGTCATGTAAGATTTGCATACACTTACCAAGATACTCTTCAAAGGCCTAATAATTGTGAGACAACATGAGAAGCAAATAATTACAGGTGTGTTAAAAATTCTTATTTGGGACATATCTTTATAAAATCGATCTTTTAGAAAAAAATCTTAGTAGACTTATTCTAGCATATTTAACAAAGCTACATAAACTATTTAATTGCTTTGATGAAGATAGCAGACAATGAGTTACTGGTAAGTCCACAAATAAAAATTTAAAATGCAAAAATCCATCTAAATATGTATAGAACTTTACTTTCCTCCAAACAGAGAGCATGGACACCACCCATGACTTAGCAGATGGGGTTTCATCATAATTTTCGTTGAACTTTGCTTTTTGATGCGAAAGAATGATATTTCCTTAATTCTGAACTGTCACTGAAGAATGTCCGTGGGTGCTCTGTGAAAGTCTTTCGTAATGTGTTTTGAGGGGGGCAGTCTTTAGTGGTTTGGGTGTCTGAAGCTATTTCTCAATGCTTCAGTTGACTAATTCTTCTAAAGTCATAGGAGCTACACTAGATTGCTCAAAGGCTCTAGTAACCTTTTCTCAGGCTTGTGCATGACATCATACTTGAAACACTCTATATTTTACTGAGATAATCTGTTATAATTACAGTAGCGAGTTTGTTTCATATAGATGCTAAATTTTTGGAAGTCTTAAGCACCCTCTTCTTTTTTTTTGATTACCTTGAAAGAGGGATTCTGAAATGTCTGATATCTTTTTAACTTGCTTGATGTTATGCCATACCCTTCTGCGCAGTTATGGCTGACCTCTGTATTTGTAAGAAATCTCTTAGAATTAATTTATTTTACTCTATAGCCTTTTTACAAGTTGTAGCAACTTAATTGCTAAAAATCAGTTCTAAGTTACGCTTGATTTATGCCATTTAGTCTTCCACTCTTCTGATATTTTTGCTTTATTATCAAAACATTACCTGTTCCATCTAGTCTCATTCTAATGACCTTTGCATATTTTCTCAGGTAAAGACAAAGTTAAGCCCCCTCCTTGTATTGAAACATATCTGCATTTACAAAACTAATGGCCTTCCTGCCAATTTTATTACTTGCTTCTTTAAGAAGAGAACTGAGATGTTATTATTGATGTTTTCATTTTTTCCCTCTGAAAAATTGATTTTAATGTGGAGTCCTACTTAAAAATCAATGACACAACCTGACTCAGGGTTTGACACTTAAAATCTATACTATTCTCAGTGGACTTGAGTTTCATAAGCCTAGAATCTGAAGACATATAATAGAAAAGGCGAAAATTCTCCCCTGGGGTAAAATGTCAACTGAGATATCGTGCATCTTAACAAAGCGGTCTAATTGCCTCTGCTCCAATACAGAAGGAGCTTATATCCAGGCAAAAAATATGTGTGTGTGTGTGTGTGCTTGCATGTTTGGAAATAATATCTATCAAATCCCCCAAAAGTTAGTTTATGAGTGACTTCTATACTTGTTTACACTTTGGATTCAGTTCATCTGTGACATATCACTCCCTAGCATTGTCTCATGGTGATACTAGAAATATTTGGAAGTTCACAAAAGAGGACAGATAAGCTATGATTAATTAAAAGTAAGATTTAATTAAGAATATAGAGAAGATTGAATAGGTGGCCTGATACGGAAATTTCAAGGAAAGGTTTTCAGTTCCCTGAGATCCTGGGTCCATCTTCAGATAGGAGTAGCTGGAGTAGGAAAGAATGAGAAAAAGGGAAATAACTTAACAGGGTTTATTCTGAACTTTGACGAGTTTATGGAAAATATCATGTGCTGACTCTGAAAGTTCCTTTTCATTTCACATTTCCATATCTCCCTCTGAGTTCTGCAGAAGACCAATGACATTTAAAGGTATCTCAGTGATATTTAAAGGTATGAAATTCAAAAGAAATAAAAGCTAATATTTTTCTATCTTGTGCATATTTGGCTTCAAGGAACTGTTGCCAAAGTTTTGCCAAAAGAAACTTTTATGCCAAAAATGTAGTTGCTCTGGAACAGAAGTTGGCTGTTGGGAGTCATTGCAAAATTTTTCTCACATCTTGGAGCAGATACCACACCTTGTGTGTCAGAGTTTAAATCAGTATTGTGGTTTTCATAGTTTCTTTGAGGTATCTTTGTTAAGGCCATCCCCAGAATAAAATATTTGACTGTAATGATTTTGGATTTCACCTGCAGTGGTCAGGCATTCTTCTTAGCTAAGAAACAATTGTTCACGATCATACATTCTTGTTGGAAGGCCTCACAGGTCTGTGGGTAGTACTAGTCTCTCATTAAATTATCAATTAAAAGTACAATTCAAAGTTAATACTAAGGAAATTGATTTATGAATGTGAAGAATTGAATATACTGATGCAGACTGAGTCCAGGAGACAAGAGTTTGAACAGATAGCTGCCATGTAGATGGCCTAGATCACCCGGAAAACAGATACTTTTCCATAATTAGCAAACTTGAATTGGTCCCCTGTGATAAAACCAGCTTCTACATTGGATCTTTGATGTTCTGTGTGTTTTTGAGAGAGCTTTCAAAGACAAGACAATAACCAGATTAGGAGGGTCCAGTACCTCCCAGCTCCCATGGTTTATTGTGAAAACAACTGTATTCCTAAGGAGGCAACAATAATGAACATAGAGAGGAACAGCAGCTACTACTGTTTATCTGCAACACAGGGAATGGAGGGTCTGGGATTGTGCATCCTTTCCCTGAGCCCAGCTCCTGGCTAGGTCACATCAGGGTGACTTGTACAATTTGCTCTTCTTATAAAGTAGGGATATTTTTATTTTCTTCCTTCAACAAGCATTTTGAGATTGAATCAAATTATGCTTCTGAAGTGATTTGTAATATTCAAGTGGAAGTTGTAGCATGATAGTGTATGATGTATTTAAGCGAGAGGTGATAAATAGACGTTAAGTCAAAAATAGCACTCTGCTAATATTTTTATTATTTTCATCAGTGTTTTGAAAATGTTATTTAAAATATTTATGGGGTACAAGAAATGTCATTCTCTGGACAAAAAAAAAAAAAAAGAAGAAGACAATGAAAAGTTAGTACAAATGGCATAACCATGATGACAAATGAGGAAAAATACAAGTACTTACAGAAAAGCATCATTCATGAGTTAACAGAAGACTGAATCACTGTAGTGTGTATAAATATGGTGCAACAATGATTTTGATGACTCTTTATCACAGCTCTGTGATACAAGGTATGAAATAAAATAAGAAAGGACATGGGGCCAAAGATAAACCGGTCTACATTATGCTATTAATGAAGAATAAGGAACAGCATGGAAATTGATAAATCTTGCAGGATAGGAAAATGACAACTTTGGGCTCATCTGTAATAACCTGAAGGATTTATCACTCTCTTTCCCTGCTGAAGCTGTAGGCAATTTTTCTGTTGTCTGTCTGGTACCTCAAGTTATTATACAAAGAAAAGGCATCATATATGCAGCAAAGATGGAACTGAGGAGGAGAATGAAGATAAAATATCCCAGAGGTGACCACTGTGACCATGTTAGTTCTAATGTGCCAGTCCTAATATTTGTGGCATTACTTTAATCAAAGCCTCTTTGGGCTTAACTAAAATAGACACGTGGATTTTCAAACATTCATAATAGGTTTGTTCCCGCAACAAAAACTCATTCTCAAGAGAGAGTCTGGTAACACATTTTTCTGGTGAATAATGGTCAGTGCATTCCTTGTTACTGTACAAGGCAGTACCCATTTTCATGAGTTTTAGCAGTGATTTTGGATGATATGTGGGACTAAGGCTGTATGTGCAAACACAAATCACTGTCATGGGAGCATTTCTCTAAAGTATGTCTATTGGAGTGTCTTCTTTTAATTTCTCTCATGCTCTTTTTTTTTTTTTAATTTACTTTTGATGATGACCTGAAGGGGATCAGTAGTCAGCTGCCATGCAGGACAAAATTTATGCAAAATGGCAATACTCTTTTTCCTAATCTCTTCTGCCATTTCAACTGATATAGGCTTGGCAGTTCTCCACTACCAGTCCCAGCACAGCTTTTCACTCTTTGTATCTATCAGAAAAGAAAATGAGACTTTTTTCCCCCCAAATTTCTGTTTCTTCGCGGTTTAATCTACCACCCTTCTAAATTTTTTTTTTTACCCAAGGGTTCAAAATTCTTATGGAGGCTTTTGGGCAGACATCTCCAGGTCCAGAATAGGCCCTTGATTGCACCTTTCAGATCACTTTCCTTAACTGTGAACTTCATAGAGATGTGTGCCCACCTATGGACATTGTGCTCACAGTTCCAAACATCTTCTCTCATGGATTGTTCATTTCTACTTTGAAGTTAGTTCTGCTGTCTGTGTCAACATATGAGTGCGCATACAATGTCCACAGATGTCCAGTCACCAGGTGCTCAAAATTAGTCTTCAGACTCCAGGCTACAATTTCTGAGTTACATTCCCAGATAGGATATGAAAAAAAATTAGAACGTATAGAATACTGAATTATCCTGACTCCACAGCAATCTCCACATATTACTTCAGAATTGGAAAGCCTATAAAAGAAAAGGGTCCTGAATCCCTGACCTAACCATCTGGATGTTTAGCCATCATAATGCTGAGTGAATGGGATGATGTGATCAGAGGACCATCAATAGTTTCTACCACTTGGTATAAATATCTGTTGAAACAAAACCTTTTGAACTCCTGGATGAATTGATATGTCCCAGTCTGGGTAGAAGAACCTCTTCTATACAGAACTGTGTGGTACTGAGGCTCCATTTACCATCTCTGAATTGGGAAATTCTTCAATTCGACAGGGTTAGAGAGAAGGTGAATAGGGACTGGCTGCCCAGGAAGTCCGTGA
Organism: Edolisoma coerulescens; assembly: GCA_013397115.1. Lineage (NCBI taxonomy): Eukaryota > Metazoa > Chordata > Aves > Passeriformes > Campephagidae > Edolisoma > Edolisoma coerulescens. The sequence continues at coordinate 249,409 of VWZW01001197.1, forward strand.
AATCCTTGTTACTGGAGAAGTTAAACTATGACTGAAAAAGGCCCTGGGCAACCACATGCAGCCATGATGCCAGCCCTACTATGGGCAGGAGGTAGGACATGGTAACCTCCAGAGGTGGCCACAGATTTTCTGTTCTTTTGAATACTGGCAAACAGCTGCTCCCACTGCTGCCTCTGTGATCAGCTGTGACCATCCTACAAATGCTGTGGCACCCCTATGTGTCACATTAGCAGGGTGCCACTCTGTCTTCTTGCAGAGATCAATCACTGACCCATCCACCCAAGCCGAGAAGCATGAAGTTGTGCAGAAATCCAGTGCCAGAACAGAACACAACATTGAATCACTATTTTTGTCTCCCACTGGAAGCAAATCTGAGCTATTCTGCTGAATTTTTTTGTGACGGGAACTCAAACTGAGCTGGAACGATTTTGGGCCCAGTTAAACATCTGGTTTCAGTCCCTGTCTGCAGGGCTGAAGAGGCCTAAAGACTTCCAGAACAGTTAGAGATTAAACGTTATTAGATGTGTCCTTTCTCAAACGCTTCCCCAGTAATCCATGCATGGATGAAGAGAGGTTTGTAGGACTCACTGCAAGAATAATTTGATTTGATAACTTTTCTCACTTAAAAAAACCCCTCATGCTACTTTGTGAAGGTCTTCCTTTGCACAGCTTACCTACTGCAATTTACGTTTTTGCAGACGGCATAAAGGTGCTCGTATTCAATGTATTCTTCCATTCTCATCTACCCCTTCCCTTGCTCTGCAGCTCCCTTTTTAAAACTGCTGGTAGAATCATTTCCTTTGTTCTAAGATAAAATTATTTATAATCAATTAATAAGCATTGCTGAGGCTTTTGTTTGCCTGAAGCATCATTTCCTATTCAGTTTTTGCATCTGAACTATTCAGCATTGCCTTTTGGTTCTCTCTGAAAATACTCTTGAGAAGCCAGGCTTATCAGCCAAGAAGCATCCAACAGCGAAGCATGTGCATTTATAAAAAGACTATCACTTTTGTGCTAACTTTGATTGCCAGTTTCTGCACTTAAAATGAAAATGAAGCTGGTGGTAAAGCCACATATCTGAATTCATTACACTGAATTATATGAATTTCCTTTCTTTCCTTCAATTCCCTCAAGTGGCATAGATTAATTTACAGAGTGGATGTGTTTTTAACATCTGCAAAGTTCTCATGTGGATTGATGTACTGAGAATAAAACTTAAAGCAGCCATTTCGAGGGTAATACAAACATTATTCCTGTTAATGATTTTTGCACACCTGTATTTTGGAATGTCATTTTGGGAAGTGGGAGTGGTATAAGGGTAATTAAAGAAGTTACTTTACTGACACGGTAGGAGACATATAATTGCACAGGCCACAAAGCATAAGAAGTTGCATTTAATGTGAGGACTGATTCTCCAAAGAGATTTGTGGGGAGACATTTTGAATCCACAAAATTTGCCTTCCACAATAAATGACTCAAAACACTTCTTCCTCTGAGCACCTGATTTACATTAGCAACTGGTTACTTAGAGGAACAAGCACTGTGATTTGTGTCCAAAAGCTGGTTTTGTACACAGATTTTCCTCATTAAAGTAGGAATTACTTGTTTTGAAATTTTTGTCCTGAAATGCCTATAACTGAAATCCAGTGTTTTTGAAAACAAATTTAATACATCCCAGTCTGGTCACTCCATCATTTCTTTGTGTCTTTAAACAAACTGGGAGCAAGGTAATAGTTTATTCTTTTCCTTCTTTGATCACCTGTCAAAATGACAGCAACACCAACCTGTCTAATGATTTCTGGCTATCACCGACTTAACCAGAAGCAAACACCATGCTCTGTAGATCACATTGTGATTTAACTTCACATTCTCCAAATTCCCCAATCTATTTTTCAGATGGTTAAAATTAGAGAGAAAGAGCTTGCTCTCCATAGAAGATATTTCTGTAGACTTCAAAGAGAAGCATTTAAAAAATTGGTAGTGAATCACAGTTCACTTCAGAGAAGAGACCTCTGAAAGTCACTTTGTCCCATCTCCTCAAAGGAGGACTGAAATCAAAGTTGAGTCAGGTTGCTTGGGATACTTTCCAGTCAATTTTGAAAATCTCCAAGGACATCTCCACCATCTCTCTAGACTGTTGCTTTGCTTAACCACTTTTATAATGGAAAGCTTTTTTTTTTTTTTTAATATCCAGATGTAATTTCTCTGCCAAGAAGTGCAACTGTTGCTTCCTGCCTTTCACTGTGCATCCCTGAGAAAAGTCTGACTTCATCTCTGTAAACACCCATTAGGTGGTGGAAGATGATAATTAGATCCATCCTTCTCCTTGTCTTCCCTAGACCAAACAAATCCTCATTCTCTCCTCATACACTGTGTTCTCCAGCCCCTAGACATCTGTGACACTCTGCTTGACTCACTTCAGCTTACTGATGATTCTTGGACTAAGAAGTTCAAAAGTGACACAGTGCTTCTTGCAAGTGTTGAGCAGCAGAGAAGGATCATTCCTCTGGCACCAGAAAGGAATAATGCAGCCTGGATGCCCCTGCGTCAAGGCTTCATTGCTGACTTAATATTCAACCTGCTGCCCCACCAAGACCAGCAGAACTTTCTCTGCAAAGTTGATGCCTAGCAACGCATCCGCCAGAGTGGAGTGCTGCATGGGGTTATCCCATCCTGGGAGGACGGCTTTGCTTTTGGCTTTGTTGAAGCCGAGTTTCCCATCACCCACTGCATCAGTGTATTGTTAACTCTTGCCCAGTTTGAGGCCATCCACAAACTTGATTGATATCTGACAAAGCACTAGAAAAGGTGTTAAAACAATATCAGCTACTGCATCAAATTCCATTGCAAATGTTTGCATGTCAGGCTCCAAACCACTGGCAATAAAAAAGTTCTTGACTGACTTTTTCACATCTCCCCCACAATCTTTGTCCCTTGAAGAGAGTCTGTTGGAAAGACAAGATAAAGTCCTGCTGTGACACCCGTAATGCAGCTGGGTGCTAATCCATAGGTTCCTTTTATTCCTACCCAAGTATTTCCCTTTAGCTGACATGACTGTTCAGGTCCTTGCTCCTGCTTCCTCCTCTTTTATAGAGATCCGTGGTTCAAAAGAGTGCTTCCCTTGGCATTTCTGAATCCCTTAGATCCTATAATTTTGATCTCACTGAAAAGTCAGACACTCCAGTTTATATCAGATATTATCAACAACAGGAAAACATATGTAATCTGTAATGTTTATCCCATTAATAACAGCACACAGATGCTGTCTTAAGAGAAACCAGTTAGTATAATATTTGCTGGGCAGCTCAATAAGATACAAAATGTATATTCTTTTATCAAGGCCTGTTTGTCTTCTGTTAGTTCTGACTACTGTGTATTTTACCCATAGTTCAATAATATCAGTAGTGACTTGAGTGAGTAATTAGATAAAAGAACATTTCATTATAACCATAGGATGAGGCAAATTTCTTTTCACAATCAGAAGTCTCACGTGGAAAAGAAATCACTGGGTTGCAGGGTAGACTCCTTAGTTTAAACCCAGACAAACCCTGATTGCTGTGCTGGTCTCAGGAGCACACTCAAAAGGACCAGCCTTGCCCTGAGAGAAGAAACAGACCTTTGCTGATATGTGCATTTCTCTTTGTTGCTGTGGGATTATTTACGCATAAAGTAGACCCCTCAGTTATATTCCACCTGTAAATTCCCAAAGTCACAAAACAGGCATTTAGTTTTGAGAAAAGTACTTTGCATATCACCAAATTTTCCAAGGGCTGCAAAAATTGCCTATAGCTCTGCTCTTTCTGAAAGAATGGAGAGCAAACACTAGCAGTGAAGTTTGCTGAGACTCATCCAGGCTGCGGTGGTTCAGGAAAGATCAAATCTCCCCATCCTTCCTGCAGCAGCAGCTGCACAGGGACCTTGTGCTGCATGTGGTCATTTGATGTCCCAAGGTGAAACTCCTTGCCCCAGGGGAACCAAAGGCTGAGGCTGCTGGTGGAAGGGTGGCCCCGTCTCCGAAATGGTGCCTGTTGTGCCGCACTGCAGGAGGGTGCTCCACGTCTCTGCCTTTCTTCCTGCTCAGGGATTTTCACAGGGAAAATTGTTTTTTCTGAAAAGCAGTGGAAATTCTTGTGGGGAAATGTTCTATTTTTAGTCAGACTTGGTCCGTCCTTACCAACTTATTAGAGGGACCATCAGCCACCTACACCTGTACTGAGGCAGATTAAAAGAATATGATTTTAATCTAATAGCACTTTTTCAATTACTTTCTGTAGCTGTAAGTGACAGTGAGACTACAGCATGTTCCTCTCTAGAGATCTGACTTAAATTACATTCATATATCATGTATCATCTCTTCAGTTTAGCTTGAGGTTTAGAAACTACATCAGTAATCATGTCATTTAACCAAATCGAATTATCTTCCCTAGATTTGGAGCAAGAGACAGTTTAAAACCCATGAAAAATGAAAAACAAAGCAAAAAATTAGACTTCAAATTTAGCTTTCGGTGGTTAAAATAAATTTCCTATACAATTTCAATAAATATGTAACTAAGGGTCTGAATGAGTATACAAGAAGCTATGCTCCCATATGCAGGAGCTCATTTATCTCATCACTCAGAATCTAGGCCTTCTTAATGAGTTTTTAGAGGCTCATTTAGACTATTCTCTTACAAATACTTTTTGCTCTTTCAAAGTCATCTGGCCTTCCCTTCTTCTGTTTTGTCTCGATTTAATATACCATAATAATTCCGCTCTCAATCTTTCAAGTATCAGTACGTTTCAAATAACTATCTGAGAGCCTTCATGCTACCTTTAAAAATACTCATCCTTCCCGTCTGTTACTAAGTGCTTTTATCAAATTTTTCCTTGTTGTGGCTATTGAAGTCCTGCCAGTGTGTTTCACTGGTTGGGCATGGGGTAATTCTGATGATGAGCTGTGATTGATATAATGACTCCTGTTACTTTTTTTACAAATACAAGCAATGAAACAATAGAAAACTTGTATATACATATATATCTCCTGTGTGAGGAGATATCTAGGCTCTCTTACATAGGTTGCTGGGGTGCCATAAGGAATCTTGCCACAAGGCAGTGAACGGGGAAGGACTGGAACACAACAGGATGAATTTTTTTGTGCAGTCATCTTGCACTGCTCTGAAACCAAATAAATCTTACTTAAATCTGTGTTGGGACTTTTCTTCTGTGTTGTGCTGGGATGAAGGTGCCCTTGAACCATGGAAAAATTGGAGTGACAAAAGCTTAGCATTGTTGCTTTTGCTTGGCCCTCGTGGAGATTCTACTTCTAAAAACCCTCTACTTAAAAAGCTCTAGTAAAATTGAAAAAATACACATTTATGGCAAATTGATCCTATTACAAGGGGTAGGTCCCCAGGGTTGGTCTATACCTTCAGACAGCAGAATGAAGACAGTCCATCACATTATCTAACCACTACTTCCTCCTTCAGCAGAAACTGCTTTAGGACAGACAGTAGAGTTTCAAACAGGCTATGCTACCTTAGGGGAAGCCAGATGTCATTACTGAGTGGAGAGAAAGAATACAGAGGACAAAGGACAAAAAAGCTGAAACACCACTTTTTGGCACAGTGAGTGAAACCCCGGGCACTCTGCCCTTTTCCCTTTCACACGAGTCCCTATCTAGCAGACCCAAAAATATCCCACCTCTTTCTTTTTGCTTTTTTACTAGCCCACTGAACTTTTCTTTACTTCCTGCAAAGTAGGAGGGGTGATGTGTGTTGCTATCCACCACTGAACACCATCGGTGATGTTCATGCTGAGGCTGAACTCTCTCCTCTGTGCTCTCAGTTGAAGCCTTAAACAAATGGGAAGAAAAGGGATAACCCTTCTGTCGCTGTTGTACCAGGAACGGCGAGAAATGACACAGATTCCAGTCCAAGGAGAAAAAGAATTATTTATTAATTTAAAAGCTGGTTTTTATATTTTAGTTCGCTTGAATGGCACAAGGCCATTGGTCCCTTACCATCCACCTCTTTAGAATGATTGGTTACATCTTACAACACCCATTTCAAAATATTTCTCTGGTCAGTATCACAACAATAGTGCAGCAGTTTTGCACCTGCAAGGTAAAGGGATTAGTTTACAGAAACTTCTGTTTTCAGCCAGTGTCTGTGAGAAAGCAAAGACTTTCTCACAAACAGAGGCAGAAAGCTGGAAAATTTCTGCAACCCAAGTTTCAGCATCCACACCCTTCCACCAAGGTGACTGAGAGTCGTATCTGCTGAGCACCCCTTGAGGATGACTCATTTTTACATCCAGTGGAAGCAGGACAGGGAGGAAGGTGTGTGAGATGTGTGGCTACTCAGTACCATTGAGGGTCAAGAGCTCCAACTTCTCTTGGGACAAGTTCAGACAAATTCAATGACAAACCACAGACTTCATAGAGGCTTTAGTCTTCCCAGGAATGAGCAGAAGCTGGGCAAAGGGTTTGAGGACCACATTTTTATCCTATTGAAGAGTTTAAATATGATGCAGTACTGTGACCTTCATGGATCTAACTCCAGGTCCTTCTGGACAGAGTCTAAGCCAGCAGTAAATCCATGCAGTCAAATAAGTTAATTTTTGGAAAGGAAAACTATCCTGTGTATTCCTACAGTTAAAAGGGCTCCCAGAACTCTGTTTTGGCTTTTCTGTCATGATAAAAAGCTTTCATTATGACATAACAACGTGGAACAGTTTCAGTGTGAGGAATTGAGACCTCATGTATCACAGGATGGTGCTGGACTATTCCAGACCAGCACTCTTAGACAGCTGCACTTAAGTAGAAGCTGTTGAACCTGGCCTTTGCTTTTATTCATAAAGACAACTGCAATGAAGAACAGACAGTAAAAAGCAGTGATTCATTCAAGCTAGACCAGGGATGTACATCTTTAGTGTTTCCTCATCTACACCACTTTATGGGCTATACATTTTCTGCCTTTCTCTTTCCACATTTGGTCTCCCACCATTTACATGCCACTGTAGGCAATGTGCCGGATTGCCACTTAAAACACGAAAAATCAGAAAAGAGGAAAGAGAGGCACAAATAAGAGGTAGGCCTGCAGCACTCACATCTCTGTGTCCTTTCCTGACAAGCAGCACTTCCATTTGTGTTGGGGTGCGGGTTTTATCAAACTTCTGACTTGTATCAATTTTTAGCAGCATGGATAATTTATTGCATCTAGGATGATAGAAAACCAGCTTTATACATCATTCAGCTTGCAAAAGATGTGTAGCTTCAGTTCCTTAATGGTGTCATTTTGGCTGAATGCTATTAACAGATTACCCCTGCCTAGGGCAGTGGAGCATGTGCAGCAGAAAGATAACCTTGTGTTCGTAATTTAATATTAACTGTTTTCTCCATAGTACCTCTTTCCAGTACATTAACAACAAACCAATATGGCCTTGTCCCCTGCGGTCGTATTCTTCAGCAAAAAAATGGATTACATGATAGCAAGTTCCTGAAGATTTCCAATGAAGTATTACAAATCACTCAACGTCTGCTCTGCAGAAATAAAAAATAAACAGGCTTAGATTCAATCAAATGTAATTCCTCCAATTTAGCTTTACCACACTTCAAAGGGTGCTCTTATTAATGTCTTGGTGAAAAAATGTAACAGTAATTTTTCCCTCTTCTTATACTGAAAGCCTCCAGTTGTGTTCAACATAGAGTGAGATCAAGAATTTTTTTTTTTTTTTTGTGAATACTCTGACACAGTTTGATATAAAAGTGTAAGCCATTTACAGAAAACTCTTTATGGAATTTTTATCCTATTCCATTCCCGGAAGCTAAATTTATATCCTGCATTAGCTATCATAGCACTAGAGTATTAGTCTTCTTGCAAGCAGTTCAGGGCAGTCTGAGGGCCCTATCACTCTCTACCACTCACATACACAGGCATTATGGGTTTATCTCATCTTCTGCAGCAAGTACTAGGCCCAATTCATTCCTTTAGGCTACTTTACTAATAACTTATTCCTTATCAGGGCCTCTCCACCTCAGCTTGTGATCAAAGACCCAATTAATGGAATGGAGAAAGGTGAAGCATTCAAATAATGGAGACAGCTGTTTTTCTCTGTTAGAGAAAATCCATTTGTATTGTTATCACAAGCTCCAAGTTCTGCAGCTTCTGTTTAATTCAGTCTCCCTCTATTTCTGCTGATGATAAAAAGTCACAATGAACTCAGAAGAGAATGGCAGAAATATCACTATGTTTCAACTCAGCCTGGGTGTTATCAACTTGAAAGTGAAAATACAAGCAGATAAGGAGAGGAAATGTCCAACAAAGACCATATCAAATTTTCAAAAATTGTACTTTCATGCAGCATTCTTCAGTCACCTTTCTGAACGTTTTTGAGATCCCGATATATGCTCCCTATGTTGGCTGCTTGAATCAGAGGAGCAGAGAGTGATAGTATCATGGGTCCCACCTTAATTGAAAAGTAATTAAAGAGGAAGAGGAATCATAATTGGCTGGCACAAATATTGTCAGTGACCCGCAGTTTGTTCTGAGCCTTGGTGTCCAGGACCCCACAGCTGCGCTGGGTGTTTAAGTCACCACCACTGGTGAATGAGGTTAGTTTCTTTACCTGATAATAAAGGGCTGTGCCATGCTCAAGCCTGATGCTAAACTTTCTCCTTAACAGTCTCCTAGGTGTAAATCTGCCCAGATTATCACAAAAGAACCTATGCACTCTGTGTTACAGCAGTTCATTTCATAGTCGTGTAAAGGCCACATTACCATTCTCTTCCTCACCCCTTTGTAATCATGTTGTCATACTGTCACCTACAGGGATATACACGGGCAGAACACTGTGATTACACTTAATTGAACTACAGAAGACTTGCAAGTTTAAAGTACAATGGTGAATACCAATTATGCATTCTTAAAAATGACACCATGCAAAAGGAAGCTGGAGGATGCACCTACTCAATAAGCCGAGAAAGTGTGCAAGGAACACCTTGCTCCATCTCACAGTAGCTGTTCTTGCTTTTCTTATACGCAGACCAAGTGTTACTTAGAGATTGCTAGGCTATTCACATGCTGGGGGGGATGATCTGGAGTTTTTTTGATTACTTGGGAAACCTTTGGATTTGGTGATTAAGAAGGGAGGACTAAAAACTGCTACATTTCAGCTCTCCGCTGAGTGTGGACAATGAGCACAATAAACTGGCACAAAGCTGCAGTGTATGCGATGAGTTAAGACAGCAAAGCCTTTCCCAGGCTGATTGTTCACAGGGGATCACAGAATCTGTGTTAGGCTGAATAAGGAAAAATGCATTATGCATTTGCATGTATGATGAACATTTAAAAAAGGACTGTGTGGAAACAAAGAATGATTCATAATAAACATGGAATGGTGAACATTTCATACCCGGCTGTAGTTTTTGAATCTACATAGACACCAAACATTACCATTTTAACATAGAAGTTTCACATTTGATATCAAGTAGGCCAGCTGAATAACATTATTTTTTTGCACATCAGGAGTTCCCTTATCCTCCCACATTGTTATTAAACCCACATCCAACAAATAAAGAAAATAAAAAGCTGCACTTAAAACCATATCATGCATAAACTCTACAACTATCAATAATTTCCCATTGGAATAGTAAAATGTATGGATACAAACATAACTTTATGTATGTCTGTGAAATGGAAAACACAAAGAATCATGAAAACTGACATTAGGGTCTTTCACCAGGAATAAATCTGTAATTCTGCTCCACCTGTAGACGTCTCTGTTGTAATGTACCAAAAGGGAGTGCAGCTATGCAGTCTCTTTTTTTTCCCCATGCTTCAGCAGCTTCTGTACAATGAAACCAGTCTTGAGGCATTATTCAAGGGTCTGAGAAAAATCTTAATGAAACTGTATTTCTCATAAAGGCAAACCAGAATCACATGTATTGGGCAACCCTAGGGTGGTCTTGTAAGATGTGAAGTGACTTAAGGGTGGTCTCTTGCACAGTCTCTCTAGATAATAAAACACTAATGACAGCCCATGGCACTGAATGGCACAATTGTAAATGAAAATTATGCAACCTGCTTCTAGGTCTCACCCCAGCTCCTGAAACTAAACAAGCAATAAGACTGCTAAAGGAGAAATCCTAGCAAGAAGGGTACAGGAGAACCAAAGACCTGAAAAATTTTCCAATAGCCAACTATACTGGATTTGGAGGGGAGTGATCTCATTCTAACCAAAGTTTAGAAGAAAACTAAGTAAACACCCCTCCACTCTCAGATATAGCACTGCACCTGTTTCAGAAGCACTGTTGGCCTCTGAAAGAATTTTTCTCATGACAGTAGATGAGCTTCCAGGGTGAAATTTTCTCTCTACATTGAATATCTACAGATATTTATGTATTCTTAATACATTTTTTTATGGTTCAGTCAAAAGATTTTACTATCCAGCCAATTTCTTTAAAGACATCTTAAGAGAGAAAAATAATTACATTTTTTGCTAGCTAGTGAATCTTCATGTACCCATCTTTATCCTGTGAAACAAGGTCTTTTTTTGTCTGCACTGCCACATCATAGCTTGGCAGTGAACTTCGGCTCGGGCAGTGAGATGGTTTGCCCTGCTTAGGAGGAGGTCCAGACTCCTCCTCCAGCATTGCTCCGGCAGGCTGAGCTGCAGGATTGCTACTCTCAGACGTACCAGATAAACAAAGATGTTCTCCCTCCTCCAAGGGCATCTGGAAATAATGCAGCCAAGTTAATGGAGTTACACTAATATACAACTAATAGCAAGAAAAGACATAGGCCTGGGGTTATATACTCACATTGGGCAACCTATGAGCCAAAGGAAAACTTCTGATGGGAACTTATTTTCGAAATACCCATTTGCAATTTTATAGCAACAACTTTGGCTGGCTTCTGCTCTCATTTCCATTCCTGCGGCTGCAGCAGCCTCTGTGCATTTACAGCAGAGAGCACAATGTGACCTTTGTCATTTCAAGAATTTGGCCAAGAAGGTTGTGCAGCTGCAAATGGATCCAGGTGCTGAGGCCAACAGCCAGGAGTGGCTGGGACATCAATGGAAGTGGCAGCCTTCACACCTGGTCACCTGAGCTCTCAGCGTCTCTGCGGCAAAGCAAACATTGCCCCATCCTGCATCCCTCCTCCCACCTCTGTGCTCAGCACTCTTAAGGCATTTTTTTTTCTAGAATTGCCCTTCTCTTTGTTTTTGCGTATTACCTTCAGTGATTTTCATGGGTAGAGTTAAGACATGAAGAGCTAGAGTAGCGCTTATGTTGAAGAATGTTCTCCAGTAGCTTTGATATTATAAGATCCTGTTGTTCTCAAATCCAATTTTAATGTACTATTAGAAGAATCTTAGTCTGTAAATTGTGAAACACAGTAGCTGCCACAATAAAACCCCAACATTTGATAAACATTGCAATTTATCTTTGGCTAGCTGGTACCACTATATTTGTTCTTCTGCAAGCAGCAAATTATTCAAGTGTCTGATACTGTACTTGGATAATACTCTGAAGTTTTGAGCCCCCTTGTAATTCAACAAATGAAATTAAATTCCAAAATCCATCTCTGAAAAAATAGCATATCCATAATATATGAACTTCCCTATGAACTTATGAACCATGCTAAGCTTTTTCTTTGGATTTCAAGAAGATGTAATCAGAAAGCCGGGACTGGGCAAAAAGGTCTGTTATTGGAAAGTTATAGGTGTATTGAGACTTCTTAATAGGAATGTTGGGACTACCCTAAGAATTATAGGCATGGGCCTGATAAATGAAGAGTGTTCAAGGGTTTACAGCTGGATTTTTTTCCTCTTTCTTTGCACTGCTGCTTACACCTAGTACATGAGGAATAAAAGTGAGGCAGATTAAGAAAATAAATATCAGTTTAAAATATCAAGTCTTGAAATAATATTTAGTTCTGCTCTAGCTCTTCACAGCCTAATTTCCTATTTCAAAAATGCTAAAAGTCTTTATGGTTGGCTGTACAGTTGTAAAAATTGAGGTATTTGGGTGTTTGTTTGCTAGGTTTTATAGTAAAATATTGTCCGTCTTTCTTAACTTCACATAAAGGCTCACTCCTAAAAGGCAGAAACCATCCTGGGGGAAGCAAGTGGCCTTAGCTCCAATTTAAGCAGTTACAGTGGAGGGCTGGATAGTCTCACACCCTTCTCCACTGAGACCTTTGCCAAAGTCTCTAGAAACACCATGCTTTTTCCAGTGCCACTGTCCTCCTGTAATCCTAGTCTAAGAGCTGGCTTGTCCTTTAAGAACCCAGTTTTATGCATTTTCACTGGGCTCAAAGCTCCAGAAGCCTTACGAGATTTTTACTTCCTGTCCACAAATGACAGGTTAAACAGGAGCAAGACTCTGCCAGTCCAAGTGCTGCTTTCAGATTCTTCCTTCCCCTCAAGGGATTGAAAAGATGGAGTCCAAGGATGGGAAAGGACTGTACCTGATACAAGGGTTATACAGTGGGAATTCTGTAGCCTTTATAAAACACCTGGCATGCAAAATTGATAATGTTTCAGTCTGGTGCTTAACTCCATCCCTATGCCTGTCTTCATTCATCAGCACCTCCTCATCAAGAAGTTTTATGAAATATTCCATTTTTTCCTTCTTTGGGTAATCTTTTTGACTTGTGCTTTTAATATTTAATAATTACCCACACATGATTTAACCCTGCTACAAATGAGATTTCAAGTCAGCATCTGCTCCAACTTCATGTTACTCAGAGACTTCAAGTTACTGATGACATACATATGTGACTTGTTTTGCCAAGTCTGCATACTCCAACAGCACAGCTTCAGAAGTAACTTCCACTCCCTCCCTCCTCTCTCCTTCTCACATGTGTTTGTTCACAACATATTCAGTCCCTTCCCTAATTTTTTTCTTGTTCAGGGATCAAAAATAGCTTTTATAGCTTGATAACAAATTTTATATCCAGGCCAGCCATTTTGAGATAGATGATGCTTTTCATTTATTATAATTATTGTTGTCTGAAGACCTGAAGATAGGGTGGATGTTGCACTCACAGAAAATACTGGATAAAATGCTGCTCCCATTGAAATCACTGGAGTTTTCAGCACTGACTTCAGTTAGGGCTGGCTTTCCTCACCATCTTTGTCACAGTCTGTACAATACTGGATCCTGGTTTTCTGAAACTAACTTTGTTTATTTCCCCTTTTCTCTTAATCAAAGCAAAGTACTAAAACAACTCACCAGGAAGCCCCCAGTCACACGGACAATGAAAGGTGAATCTGTCTAAAGTGGTAAGAGGAATTTCCCTGATGTTGCCCATTCACTACACACAAAGGACGAGCCTTAGGTGAATCAGCCCTTCCCATACTTTGTTCAATGGTGGTACAGGCCATAAAATCAATGAACTGAGATAATATGGGGGGAAAATCCTCTTTTCTGTCTTCTTCCACAGAAAGGAGAAGCAGACTTGAGACTAAAAATTGTTATCATTCTCCAGTTATCCAAAAATATCTCCCAAAACACAAGACGTGTCAAGTGGTTAATAACTTTTGAACTCTCCTTTGAGCTTTCCTCTGTGGTTAGCGCCCTCTGAGCCTGCGACGTAGCAGCTGACAATGATTAAGTTTCTGTATGCACACACAGTTCAAACTGCACTTAGAAAAGCCACATTTGGTCATTGTTTACTTAAGTTTCCAGCAAGAAATACATATGTGTGGATTTGAATGTACACCTGGCATTAATCAGCTGCTGCTATTTCACAGCTGCCTCCAAGCAAGGCAAAATGCTGGAGTGGAAATATGGTTTCAGAATAACCAGAAATCTTTAAGGGACTCACACGGAGGAGGGGGAGCCTCCCTTACAACATTTACTTCCAGCTTGTTTCAGCCTTCAGAGTAGTTTGGTTTTTTTTCTGAGTTAAATCCCTCCATATATGAAGAGATCTACAGTTTTTCAGCTGAAGTGTGTGTATATATATGTATGTATGTGCATATACATGCTTCAAGAATCTGAACAGATCCTGTCTGAAACTGGGTAGGGCCCACACTTGCTATAACCAGGGGCCAAGGAGACCTGAAAAGGCAAAGATCAGTAATACTGAAGTGGTGCCCACCTTTTCTAACACATTTTGGGAGATTTCCAGTGCTGGAGGTGTAATACTACCTTCATCACTCAACCCCAGATATAACAGATCAGAGAGGGTTAAAAAAAGTTCTAATTCCTAACACAATCTCATTTGATTGAATTGAATCTCATTTCTTCCTGTTGTTGACGGACATGGAGGAGAGCCAGTTCCAAGGATGGGAGAACGGGGTTGCTGGGAGAGCCAGCACCAGCTGCATCAGGGAGAGGAGCAGGTGCCCCAGCAGCCTAGGTGAGGCCATCCATCCATCCATCCATCCATCCATCCATCCATCCATCCATCCATCCATCCATCCATCCATCCATCCATCCATCCATCCATCCCCCATCCCGCAGCACTGTGGCAGCATCAACACAGCAGGCTGCAGACTAAGTGGGTCACTTGTTGCAGGCTCGTGCTACCCAGGCTCGTAGCATCTTCCCAGCCTGCCTGCTGCTGCCAGATGGAGTTTAGGATGTTTGGCTCTCAGCTGTGAGCCCCAGTGGGGATATCCCACCTTTGCAATGTCTTTCTCTCTCAGCCGTGAAATATTCCTGCGCTGAGTTCAGCAGAAGCACTCAGGCTAAGAAGGTCCTTCCTCCAGGACAGACCCTTCCTTCTAGAAAATCATTTTCTTCGGGTATAAAGCAGCCAGTTTGTTTGGTTTTTAAGTTTTCAAAGGTGTTGCAACACCAGGCGTATCTGAGGGGGCAGTGCTGAAGATTCAGGCTCATTAGGCAGCAGTTGCTGATCATCAGCTGCATAAGGTATCAGTAGCACGTAAAGGAGGGAAAACAGGCATTTGCCAGCGACAGTTTTCACTAACGAGGTCTGACATATATATTTATCTGTTCTCTGGTTAGATGGTGAACAATGTGTGAGTTCTGATGAATTTACAATATTTCTGACAAATAGCTAGGAAATGAAAACTGAATTTACAAAGACAGTAAAAATAAGAAACACAGCTCAGTTCCTGAAGATCTTCAATCTGAGTTTGAAGAAGATAAATGCAAGTTAGGCCAGTTAGATATATCTCAATTACTGGGCATATTTATCTCATCCAAGAATAAGGATAATTTACCCAATTCTCTCTATCTAGATTATAATCTGGATGGATCATGTCTTGTAGATACATAAAAATAGATGTTGCTTCTTTGTCTTTCATTTTATGATTATTCTATACTTTCATTCTTTACTTTTTGTGTGCTAGAAAAACCTACAACTTTCAGAAATGAGAGCAATATATAATTACTGCACCGATAATATAACACAAAGGAAAATCCTCCATTCCTCTTTGTCTCTCAGAGAGTGCCTGCATTGCAAGCACCAAATGGACTCCATCATGGGAAGATAAACACAAATTCACGGAATCATGGAATCACAGAATGGGTCAGGTTGGAAGGGACCACAGTGGGTCATCTGGTCCAGCCCCTCTGCTCAACCTCCCAGGGCATATGTCACAAAACTGCATGCAGACAGCTTTTGAATATCTCCAGAGACAGAGATTACACAACCTCTCTGGGCAATCTGTTCCCGTGCTTGGTCACCTGCACAGTAAAGAATTTCTTCCTCATGTTCAGGTGGAACTTCCTGTGCATCAGTTTCTCCCTATTTCCTTTTGTCCTATTGCTTGGCACCACTAAGAAGAGCCTGACTTCATCCTCTTGACACCCTCCCATCAGAGACTGATAGACACTGATGGGATCCCCTCTCACTTGTCTCTTCTCAAGGCCGAACGGGACCAGCTCCCTCAGCCTGCCCTTGTAGAAGGGATGCTCCAGTCCCTTAACATCTTTGTTGCCCTCCTCTGGACCCATTCCAGGACCTCCACCCATTTGGTACAGAATACCTTGTATGTTTTTAGATAGCAGATGAGTGAACCATTTCTCTGCCATTTTCCAATTACCAACATGAAGAGAAATATACATGTGTGTCTGTGCACATATTTAATCTCTTTATGCTGGACTAAGACAGAGATGATGACTATGAGAGGACTATTGGTATGAGGAGAACCCAGTTCCATATGATGCTGTGGGACACTGCTTGTCATGTGACCTACATTTTAGAAAGATAAATATACAACAGATATGTGGCTATTTATCTTCACAAAGACCTCTTTTCTGCAAGGTCTTTTCTGTATCAGTGGATGTGGGATTTTGCATTGCCTAAGAAAACCCCATCTTTCTATCTAAACCTAAGACATTTAAATTCTGTTGGTAACGTTTTAGGTCTTTTAATTATCCTTTTCTTACCAAAGGACACCTCCTTCCCTGCTTCATGGAGATAGAGGGTGTCCCTCACAAAGAGGCTAAATTTCTGTCTGAGGGTCAGTGAAATGTTGTGCTTTACAGCTGAGATAAGCCCTGCATATCTTTATAAATCATTATCTATGTTCATCCATGTGTTGAAATGCGAGTTGGGATTTAAAGCTTGTTCAACATGTTAAGGGCCACTTGCAGTTCACTGATACAAAAGTCTATTAATTATTAGTATTTGTGACATTGGAATTTACAGACAAAACCAGATTAATAACTCCACAGTTCTTTGCAAGCACAAAGGGAAACTCAGTGTTCATCTTAGTGAGTACTTATTGATCTAGGCATCACTATTTTATTCAGATAGGATATTTATCTCAACATTCAGATATTTTACAATAATGGAAACAGTTGCAAAAAATAGATAACTTTAAGCACGAACTTAAAAGAGTTTATCAGTTATCATAAATCATGGAACAAGTTGAAAAAAATAAAATGCAAAAGGCAGAAGGAAAAGAATTAATCATATACGTTTACTTCTGATATCTGGAATGCAGGTACCTCCATCTGAACTAGTCACACCAAGAGCTCTTTATAGCTAATAGAAGGAAAGTTGGCCTTTTGAATGTAGCAATTGCTCTGATTTTCTTCAGATATTTACTAATGCGTCTTAGAAATGCATCTTTCTCTCTGCAGGCCGTAAAGTCTAGACAACCAGCTCAAATATTGGCATTTCCACTGCAAATGTCTCCTTTTGGCCAGAGAAACATTACTCTTGGAGTTTACACTAGTAGTTAGTGATCTAAAATGCTTCAGAGTGTAATGGATAAGAAAGCATCTCTGTGGTCCCTGACCGTGTAGTTCTCTGTGCAGAAGCAAACGAGTAACAACAGCTTTATTGCTGTTGATGTTTTCATAAGTCACCTTTCCTGGTATAACTGTTGACATGCATTTGGAGTACATTATACCTTTGCCATCGTTTTGAACTTCTTCTCAATGCTTGATGTTTATGCTCCATCTAAAGAATTTCAGGCTTGTGAGAGGGTCAGGTTCTCGGCTAGGGTCAGGGAATGCAGTGCATTTTTAAATGCACAGACTCCTATCAGTGTACTTAAGAGCTTCAGTACATCGTTTTGCAATCACGTATCTCAGAAATAATTTATACAATCAATTAAAGAGCATTATCAAGGGATGATTTGACAACTGTTGCCATGCCAACCAATGAAGCAGAAAGCTCCTCAGCGTTTAAAGGCTGCACCTGGTGATAGATATAGCAGATTTTGAGGACTCAGACAGAATCGCAGATGTCCAAAGGTGTGGAGGGAACATGATTTAAAGCTTGATGTTTTTCCATTTTTACTGGCGAAAGGGTGTTGATGGCATGTTGTTCACTTTCTCATTAAAATTCTGTCATTTTTCACAAAGTGTTCTGCATTCAGGGCTGAAAATTGAAGTGAGAATGCACTTTACAGACTGATAAAATATGATAGCAAAATGGATGATGTTCATTTGCAGGCTGAATTAATTAAAAAAAAAAAAGAGTTTGTGTCAGTGCATTTATGAAAAGCCCGTTAATCAAATACAACTTTACCAGCCTTAATGGACACATCTTAAACACTCCTACATTAATATTTAAAATTCCAGTTAGCAAATGGCTCCTAGTGCATTGAGCTAAAAACTAATTAGAATAGGTCATTACAAGAATAAAACAGTACAAGCTGAAAGTATATTTTCTGTTGGCAACAACAGGTTAGTCATTGGCTGCTCAATACTGACATTTGTGCTTACATCTTTACCTATACAGTAGCTCCACTCTTAATCAGAAAATGAATTCTGCAAAAGGAAAATTTCCTCCCGTCCTCCTATGCCATTTACGTATTCTCACAGCTACAGGAATTATGGTTAAAACTTCTGGTCCGTGTTAGTTTGGAGGCTGGAGCAGCCTCTTTTTCATACTTACATAATTATAGTTTTATCTCAGAATAGCAGTTTTGAGTGTGCAGTAGGATACTGCAGCTCAGGCTACTGTAACTTCTCTGAGACTATTTCTTATGATGAACTTGTTGTGGTCTTGAAACACTGGGGCACGTACCTTGGTTGAGGTGTTTGAAATTCACAGTAAATCATGTGTGTACGGAGACATCGAGGAATAGTTTCTCATGAGAATGGAAAACTTGTATAAAACCAAATTCTCACTATAAATTTTTTCACATAGAGAGTCCAGAATTATCCCCGTGAAGTATTTCTGGGATGTTCCTCTTGACCCTAATGTAATGAAAACTGTTGGAGAAGGTTTTTGTGTCATAGGTAAACCTGTTTCTTTGACTAGTTTTGCTATACAAACTGCTAAATCTTGCCTTAAAATCTGTTACACTCAACTGACTTGGTAAAAGAAATAATTGGCTCTGTAAATTCTTGATCTTTTTCTACTTTTCTCACTGATCAAAATCCTATATTGTCTTTATTTCTCCACTCAGTAAAG
This sequence comes from Edolisoma coerulescens, assembly GCA_013397115.1. Taxonomy (NCBI): domain Eukaryota; kingdom Metazoa; phylum Chordata; class Aves; order Passeriformes; family Campephagidae; genus Edolisoma; species Edolisoma coerulescens. The sequence continues at coordinate 268,242 of VWZW01001197.1, forward strand.
CACCAGTTTTACAAAGTTAGCATCCTGCTTGCAAATCCAAACATGTAAAAAATGAGATGAAGAAGAACAGTCATCTAAATATACAAATACAAAAACATGTGGGAAATAGAGCTCCTGGGTCCCAAGTTGTCCCCTGCTGTCATAGACATGTGCATCACCTGCCCCATTTCACAGAGCTGTGGCAGCCTTGCTTTCAGGCTATTTGAGAACCAAACTCCTTTTTGACTTTAAACAACTCTTAATTTCCCATCTTAATTTATTCATAACTATGCTGTGAGATAGGCTATTACATACATTTTCATGGTCCATTTCCTGCCATCATTGAACCACGCCCCTTGTGTCCTTTGATCTTAAAAACTGACCATGAAACCATATTGCTTGGTGGAATACACCTGCAGGATATTCACTTGGAAACAGTATTAGGGACTGCAACCCCTACGACACTGAGAAGTATCCCTTTCTTCTGGGTCTTGTGTTTTTGTTTGGGTTTTTGTTTGCTTGTTTTGGTTTGTTTGGATTTTTTGTTTATTTTTCTTCTAATAGATACAAATCAGTGTCTATTTTGTGTGTAAAGCTAATGCAAAGCAATTTCACATACAAAAACAGACTATCAAGAAGCAAATGCAGTGTTTATCTCACGGCAGAAGAAATTATGAGGCTGTGACTCCTATGCAAGCCTGTGTACTAACAATATCTCAGTTCTTCCTCTCCCAGCCAAATGACCTGAGGACTTGGATAGGTGAATAAATACTTTTAGGTTGATTTGAAAATGTTTTAAACAGAAGTTATCAATAAATATTAGATCCTGAGACCATTCATTGTTCTGGTCTTATTCTGGTTCCTGTTTCTGTGAGTTACACAAATGCCTGCTTGCCTAAGCCGTTCCATTGGCTTCTGTTGGCCTCTTTTCATGCTGTGCCAGAAAAAGTCCTGGCACTTCAGAGACCCCCCCAAAAAATCTTTGTTCATGTTTTAATGCCTTTGTTGATGTCTCAGATCCTTACCTGCCTTTGACAGGATGGATGGCCCACAATGATATTAACAGATGTGATTTCTTGCTGCAGGTTGAAGATGCAAGTTCAAGAGATGCTCCAAAGGTCTGGCCCAGCCGTAAGCAGGTACACAGGCATTTGGGATGTGGATGCAGGACTAGGTATGTCATTCCTCTCAGTGGGATTAACTACAGCTGCTTGTTTGTCTTACTCCAATGGGCCATCCTCTACTCATGAACAGAGGGGTGGAGGTATAAAGGCAAATTTGAGGGTTTTTTCGGCCAGGAATAAAATTACAGCTCTCTGCCATCTGCAAGGTCTCAAATCTGCCCCTTAGATTTAGGCTTCAGTCCCAGGCTTTCCTCAGAGCTACTCTAACATCAGTGGAAACCGCAAAGAGAAAGTTTCCACATGGTGTCTGGGCAGCAGAGCCTCATTTTCCCTTTCTCTTTTTTGGGGAAGAAAAAAACACCCAACATCTTACCAAGAATACAGCTGCTGTGAGATCTTGTTGGATATTCATGATTTCTGACTTTGTATGAGGATTTGAGCCTTAAAAGCAGATTTCCAGTTCCCCTAGGCCATGCAGGTCTGCACAGGGAGGCTGGATGCCCTCCTCCCAGTGCAAGTGTCAGGATCCCCCATGCCCTTTGCAGCCTGCTGAGCCCCCAGAAGTTCAGAGACAACCTTACCAGCACCAGACTGTGGCTTATCTGACTGCCTGTTGTGCACAAGAAGTGCAGCAGCTTGAGTGTTTTAGCATGATTCACTTTGCTAGAAATTATTTCCAGTCTTCAGAGTTTGGTCTTTGGAGTTGTTACAGGCTCTGGACAAGTCTTTTTCCTGTTTTAGGCAGAGGAGTTGCCTCAGCCATCTCCCTGGGGTGTAGCGAGTGGCTCTCTCAAGGTTGGAAGTATAGGTAGGCATCTATACATCCACTTTTCATCTACATCATCTCTTTAAATGTTGTTTACTGGCTTTGTTTCACCGCTTATACGTTTTTTTATACATACCTTTATTTATCCTTATTTTAAATACTATTTCTGAACCTGAAATTAACATTCACTAAAAAATTTCAGACCACTCCTGCCTCAGGAGAGGGGCCTGAACAGTGGGCTGCAATCTCAACTTTTTGTGTTTTCCTAATCCACAGAAAGATGCTTTGTCTGCTGCAGGGTGACATGGCTTCAACACCAGAGTTGGAAAAATTCCTCTTCAGCACCCTATGGCTTAAAGTTTATGTGCTCTCCTCTCCAAGAGACAATGTTAAATTTGTTCTCATACAGGCACAAGAGGAAAATGAAATGTCTGCACTGTCGTGAATGACTATCCTACCTTCTTGGCGGTTCTATAAAGACAAAGGGCTGGAAAGCCAGTGCACCATGGTCTTTAAATGTCTCCTGTGATTTTTATGGCATGAATTTGTTGGTGAATATGAGGCATACTATGAGAACTTAGTTCCCTACTTGTCTCTTCCTTAGTGCCTTGCTCCTGATGGCTTTGATGGGCCAAGGAAACAGCCAGCTGCTCTGACCTAACGTTTAGGAAATAGCCTGTATGCAGATGCCAAGCCCATATGGAGTTTCTGTGCGTATAGGATCAGCTCGCAGGCCAGCAAAACTTCTGGGTCCTAACTTTAAATTTTGGGCTTTCAAGTCCTACATATGTCCTGCTTTACCAGCTTACATCCCTACTGGCCTAAACCATGAGTGCCCCTTGCTGGCAGAAGCAGGCCTGGAGTCATCTGCAAACATTTTCTTGTTGTTTGATTTCAGGAAAACTGGGGAAACAAAACATAACATTCTCATTGTAAATCAGCACTTGGGTTTAAAAGATACACTGACTTCCAGTTTTCTGAAGATCTTTCAGCTCATCTGTCTTGTTTTTGCATTATGGTATAGGAAATGCATCCACATGCTCACATCTCAAATCAGAGATGGTAACAGCTTACACCGTTCCAAGTCTGTCACCATATCTAGCCATACACCAGCATATTCCTTCCTCTCTTTATAAACTGCACTCCCACAAACAAATTTTTTGCCTAGTCCTCAGCTTCAAAAAGGTAGCACTGTGTTTCCCCAGAATAATTGTTCAAGACACACAAAATACTTTGGAGAAAATAATCTAATAAACAGTGTTGTCTTCAGACATACATACAGAGTCTACTGTTATTTATATTATGTGACAAATTAAGCCAAGTGAAACAATACTAATTATCCAAACATCTTCAGTTCTGCTACCTCACACAATATGCACAACAGCATATCCCATCTTGGGCTGGGTTTGTATTTAAAAGCAGCATATGAAAGGATTCAATTAATGTTCTTATATCTCATCAGTTTCTGATAATTAATATGAGCTGTAAGGGCTTTATGGATTGCTGGTTTGATAATTCAGTAGGCAGCTAAAGTAATAGAGGATATGATGGAAAGACAGCCTCAAAGCTGCCTTGTGGAGTGCACTAAGTGATTGAACCCAAAGAATAATAGGGATGGAAATTGCTGTGTTCATTCACGGATAATATATGACCAAAGTAAGGCAAGCAGCAAGTTAGCAGATGACTCAGCCAAGCATCTATGACTGAACAAAGTGTGATTCTAACCTTCTGTCATTGAAAATATATTTAATGGAAACATTATCATTCTGATATATTGCTTGCTAAGATAAGACATGTTTATAGTAGAGTTGCCCTGTGATGTTACTATAGGACTAGATTTTGGCACACTTGCTTTTGCTGAATTGTACTTAGCCCCAAAATAAATCTACTCCTCGTGGAGCAAGAGACTATTCAAAAACAGCAAGTGAGGCAGAAGCTGGTCCAAAGTTGGCTGGAGATAAACATCACCAGACAAATATAAAGAATCCTATTCATTTTTAATATGCAGAGAGGAAGATCTCTATAAACACTGAGAACCACATGTAAGGTTCTTCCTTTGTAATAACTCTTTCAACCTATAAGTAGAACACTGGACAATATAATTTATTTTTTTAATTAACAAATATGAATAGCCACATGCCTCAGATGCAGATCAAAGAAGCAGGATGCTGAAGGGATGGATTAAAGTTAGCTGCCTTTTCCCTTTGTCTGGGAGAGCTCAGTTTGTAACATTTTTATTGATAGGAGCACTCAGGTGTTCAGCAGTAGAATAGAGCACGAAGTCTAGAGTGTTGCATTAAAGTAAAACTTCCTGAAGGTAAGGGGGGCAGGATAAAAATGAAGCATGATAATCTCTAGAGCACATTATACATGTATGCTGGTCAGGGATGGCTTGCAGCAACTCTGCAGTACTGTGCAGCAGTGCCCTGCCAACAGAATTCATGCTGAAAACATATGTTCTGCTCAAACCAGCTTTCACTACATCTGGAAACCAAGAGTTAGAGGGGGAGGGAAAAAATAAGGCAGCAGCATATGTAATTCTCTTCTAAGAGAAACCATTCATTTGTTCATGAAAGAAATCTTTCTGCTTTTATCACCAGCAGAAATTCTCACAAAGTTCTTGAATGGATATTTAAAAGCTTGGTGGGAAAACAAACAAAAAGAGGTAGTGTGAGGGAGTGTAGGTAATGGCAGACATTTATGACTTTTTTCCTGAAGTAAAGTCATGTCTTGATATCAAGAGCAATCTTATTAACAAAAAGTGGAAAATTTGGCAAAAACATTGTTTAAAATGACTGCAAGACTCGCAAAACCCCCAGAATAACTCTGTTTTGCTGTCAGAAGCCTGGGAAACACAAAACAGATGTTCTGCCCAGCCTCTGTTACTCAGCCAGATCTCTCCTTGCTATGCAGGCAGCTGTACCACATGTCTTTTCTGAGAAAGAAACAGTGCTTTCCTTTGGCACTTCTGCATCTTTCTCACTGACCAGCCAGACACTGTCATCAGATGAAGACAGCTTCTGTCATCCTTCCTGCTACCTAAGTCTGCAGAATCTCCTCAAGACTAAGCAGCTCTGTGCTTTGAAAAATAGAAGCATTAGGTACAAATTTTGGCAAGCCTTGGCTCCTCAGGAGATTGCTGGGGCTGCTGAAGTCAGAAGGCACTACTCACTCTAATGGGTGGTGGCAGCAGAGCTCTCTGTTTGCGCCCTGAACAATGCACACATTATTAGAGCTAATGGCAGCTACATGTACACGTAATAATATAGCCTTGAGACCACAGCCTGGGAATTCCACAAGAGCAGATTTGGGTTTTTTTGTTCATGGGAGAAAGTATGGTGAGTAAGAGGCAAATCACTTGAGCAGAGGCTGAGCTCTCCCTGCTGGGTTGATTAAGAAGGGAGGGGTGAGATCAGGGTCTTCTGTCTCCGAATGACATTTGGGGGAGTTTTAAGACATTATATTGAACTCTGGATCTTCCACTTCAGAAAATCATAGAATAATAGAATTTTGGGGGTTGGAAGGGGGCCTTGAAGATCATCTAGTTTCACCCCACTGCTGTGGGCAGGGACAACTTCAGCTAGGCCAGGTTGCTCAGAGTCCCATCCAACCTGGCCTTGAACACCTCCAGAAATGTGGCAACCACAACTTCTCTGAGCGACCTGTTCCAGTGCCTCACCACCCTCACAGTAAAGAATTATTTCCTAATATCTAATCTGAACCTAGTCTCTTTCAATCTGAATTGATTCCCCCTTGTCCCGTCACTAAATGCTCTCATAAACAGTCTCTCTTCATCTTTCCTGTAAGGCACTNTGGCAACCACAACTTCTCTGAGCGACCTGTTCCAGTGCCTCACCACCCTCACAGTAAAGAATTATTTCCTAATATCTAATCTGAACCTAGTCTCTTTCAATCTGAATTGATTCCCCCTTGTCCCGTCACTAAATGCTCTCATAAACAGTCTCTCTTCATCTTTCCTGTAAGGCACTGGAGAGCCAAAATTGGGTCACCCTGAAGCCTTGTCTTTTCCAGGCTGATCAAACTCAATTCTCTCAGCCTTTCCTCATAGGAGAGGTGATCCATCTCTGCAGTCACCTTGGTGGCCTCCTCCGGACCTGTGCTGACAGGTCAATGTCCTTCCTGTGCTGGGATCCCAGAGGTGGGTGCAGCACTCAAGGCTGGGTCTCACCAGAGTGGAGCAGAAGGGCAGAATCCCCTCCCTCGCCCTGCTGGCCGTGCTGCTTTGGACGCAGCCCAGGACACGTTTGGCTTTCTGGGGTGCAAGAGCACATTGCTGGGTCGTGTCCAGCCTCTCACCCACCAGCACCCTCAAGTCTTTCTCTGCAGGGCTGCTCCGGATCTGTTCATCCCCAGCCTTCTGGATGTTGTTCCAACCCAGGTGCAGCACCTTGCACTCTGTCTTGTTAAACTGCACGAGGCATTTAGCTGCTGCCTCACCCTGAAGGCATGTGATGCCTCCAGCTCAATATTTCGGGATGTTCGGCTTTCTCAGGCTGGGTGATGGGGTCACAAACGTGCATAGGCAGAAATGAATCTTTCACCCAGGATTCATCGCCTCCTCTCCTCAGCCCTCTAACAAATGTTTGGTGGTGGTTGGACTCCTCATCCCCATCTTCCACGTGAAAGCGCTCGTTTAAGCATCTTGCTCTTGGCAAGTTGTGTCTGTGAATCCCCAGCGCTCTTCAACATCTGGGATTTAGCATCCACTCTCTCTGGGGACACTTCCTTGAAAAAACACATGGTTATTTCATGTAGGCAGATTGCTGCCTCACATCTGGATATCTGTGGGTACCCTTCCCAGCCATAAACCTTGGTCGGAGGAGGGAAGTCTCAAAATCTAACCCTAAAATCTACGAAGAATAGTCTGATTCTCTAAAATTATCTGAATATTAATATAATTTATAAATCATTCTGCAAAGATAGGGATGGGGAAGAGAGAAGCTATTGCATTACATACCCTCAGCTCCTGAATTCACCATGAGGTAGAGGGATTTAGACCTCTGGCAGTCTCTTAAAATGATTAAGGAAGAAAAGGAGGCTCACTTTGTAGTGGAAGGGAAGCCTTCCAGAGCGGATCACATTAACAAGACAGTCTTACAAGGTCTTACTAGCAGAATCATGCTAAAATTGATTTGGGAGTAGAGAGGTATTTTAACTATATGAAAGGGAAATAATATAGAAAAAGAGAGACATTCTGTCACTCCTTGAAAGACAATTTTTGATAAAGAAGAGGAAACAGTAAAATCTTTTTCTGTTTTGATCCTTGTGGAAAGATGGCTGGGGACACCATGGAAAGATGGCTGGGGGTAAAATCAGAGGAAACTGAGAAGTTCTAGTCACATCCTAACAGGAGTTATAGCAGTACAGAAATCATAGGTTAAAATAAGGTTGCTGCACCCTGGATGGAATGCGGTCGGCATGCTCCACGATGATTCTGCCCACACAATCTGCAACCAGAAGCACCTGCTAAGGGGGAGGAACGGAGGGTGGAGCAGCTGGAGACACCACAGCCAGGCTCCATAGAAATCTTTGCAGGGAGGAGAACTCAAAGGTTTGCTGCTGAGAAACTGCACAGCACCTGTCAGCCAAGGGAGACAGAAGAAGGTGCCTTACTGCTGAGCCAACAACTGTACTGAAATCACTGTCCTTGGATAAACTTGGTTCATTATAACCTAATTGTAATATTAACTCACACCTCCTTCCCAAAGTTACCCATGTCCAAGATACAACCACTACTCACTGGGCCTGTGCCCTGTATTTTGTTGATTATATCTTTAAGAGTGAAGCGAGTGACTTACACCAAACAGTAACAAAGGTATTTATGACTAAAGTCACTCAAGCTCCACCTAGACATAAAGAAATACTATAAAAGTAAGTCAAGAATGGGGAAAAAGTTAGGGAAGACTCCATTGTATCTGCTGGGATCAGTTGATGGGCTGAACCTGCCTTCTCCCCCATAGGGATGCCTGTTGGGTAAGAACCCTACTCTGTGCATGCTGAATACTTTTATTGGGGATTAGAGCTTATCTGTGTATCACTTTGAATACATTTTTGCAGTCAGATACCATCACTAGCAATCCTCAAACCTTAACCTGTCACAATTTTATATTAATAAACAGTGCTATTCTGTAAACTGTTGGTGTGAGTCCTTCACAGTTGCTGGCAGCAGGGAACATACTCGAACAAAGTGGAAGATCCGCTGATGGGTCATAAAGTGGGAAAACCCGCTGAGGGATGCCCCTTATGCCGTTCCTTATTCAGGTGTATTTCCTTATTCAGGTGTATTTCCCTGAGTAAGTCAGTGGAACTGTCCTATCCAGCAGGACTGTTCAGAGAAGGGTCCCCATAACAGGACACTCACAGACTGCTCAGGCACAAGGGTTTCAGCTTTCCTGTGTGTTGACAGATAAATCAAACACTAAGGGTTGAGGAAGTCTCCCCACATTAAGGGTCAAGGAAATCTACCCTATTCATGTGACAATAGAGAAGGAGGCATTGAGAATATAAAGGTAAAACACAACTTGTGGGAGAGTGAACATAAAATGACAAAGTTTAAGATCTTCATAAAGAGAATGAAAAAAATGAAGTGCAAGATAGTAAACTTCAGTAACTGCAAAGGATTGATAGGCAAAGTCTTGTGGGAGGAAAAGATGAAATGAGCTGGCAGCTTCTCAAAGAATCAGAGGAAGAAATCATCTGTAAAAAGATACAAATTCAGGAAAATCATGAGTTTTTCACTGATCTCAGGCCCAAGAGGAAATGTAGGAAATAAACAGTAGTTGAGATTACTAAAGGCAGATATAAAAGAAAAAGCATGTAAGAACAGAGACATCAAAGACAAGAGGAAATTACTATACTTTTCTAGTAAGGAAAAGACTGGTGGAGTGGGAAATGTAGAGATGAAGGTCATAGTGTTTAATGACTTTTTTTTCATCTATCATCTCTATAGCAGTGATCAGGTGGTTAATGTCATTAATTCCAAGGACAAAAGGAAAGAGCAAACCAGAGAGGAATTAGGTAGGCTCACCTTTACAAGTGGCTGAGCTTCCTTGTCTGACACAAGAATATCTCTGACTTGTCAGCAGTTATCACTGAGGCCTTGCAAGAAGCAGCTGGGTTACCAAGAGTCTGGAAAAGGTCAGGGGAAAGGAAGGGGCAATGAAAAGACAAAGAAAGTAGAGTCAGAGGATCATGGAGATGTCAGCTTAAATGCAGTCACTGAAAAATACTTCACAAATAAGCAAACAAACTTCTTGGGAGGAACTGAAAGGTGAAAAGGTTAATATCCAGCTTGGATCTGCCAAGTACAAATCATTTGAAACAAGGGGAGAAGCACTGGATAGCAGCTATCTTTGCTTTAATCAGGTTTTGACAGTTTTACATTGCAAGCTTCACAAGAAAGCAATCTAGTCTATGTGCTGTTAGCAAGCTGTTCTGGTACCTGTACCTGCAGGTCAGTTGGAAAGGTTTGCTCCCTAAGTGAATGGATGCCTTGGACAGGATGATGTGGGATGCTAGAGTCAGTTTTGCCCAGTGCTATCACTGTCTGGATGATGGGAAAGGAGACTTTCTAGAAAACTCAGCCAATTATACTGCCGGGAGGAGCTGCAAGTACATTGCAGGAGTGCTTTAGAATTCAAAGTGCCCTTGGGAAACCAGTGAAATGGCCTGGAAAACACACAAGATGAATTTCCATGGTGAAAATGCAAGGTGCTGCACTTTGACAGGATTGATCACAAATCTGAGGTTGGTGAGAACAAAATTAAACAAAGCTGTGTCATGAGAAAGGCAAACATTGTGTGGGGTGTATAAAAAGTAGAGCTGAAGAGAGATACTTAGAGAAATACTATGTATTTTTTCCTCAGCAATGGCTGTAATTTGAGATGTATGTGGACAAATTTGAGAATGTCCAAAGGAAAGCAACAAGAGGTCTAAATAAGCATGACCTTGGAGGAAATAGTGAAGGAATTAGCTTGGTGGGGTCTCAAGAAAAACAGATGGGGGAGGGGATGGTAACAGCTTTTTAGTACATAAAGGCTGCTGTGAGGAGGAAAGGCGTAACCTGCCCTCTGCATCTGCAGGGGATAGGTCAAGAAGCACTGGAGTTCAGCTGCTGCAAAGGAAGTGTATAAAAATTTTCTGAGGCATTAGGGAAAACTTTCTAATGGTACAATTAGGGAAGCACTAGAATAGATTGCCTGGGGAAGAAGTGGAGCCTCCATCACTGGCGGTCTCAACGATTTAGGCTAACATCTGTCAGGAACAACACACATATAACCAAACTGGCTGGGGGCCAAGGAAGTGACTACATGACCTCCTGAAGTCCCTTCCAGACCTGTTTTTTCTGGTTCTAATCATTCAGGAGCGTCCCTCCCTGGCAATGCTCTGTACTTTTGGAATGAACCATTTGACATGCTGCTTGATTACTACCCTAGTTTCTTTGCATTCCTCTATATTAAGCTGTGGGCTTGTGGATAATTCCTAGCTTATCTGAAAGATGTTTCACTTCAAGTTCCTCCAGCAAATGTTAGGGATGCCTCTTCAGTCACATTGTGTTTCCATGTTTTCAGCAGTTTAAATTTAGGCACCCCTCAGGACAGCCCCAGATCCTAAACCCAGTGGTATGAGAGGGGAGAGCTGGAACCTAAACCAAGGGAGGAGCAAAGAGCAGAGCTACAGCTTGCTGAGCTGCTGTGCGCCACACAGGGAGCGAGGCAGGCTGAGCTCTTACAACCTTCCTCCCCCTCCCCTGCAGACAGAATTCTGTAATTTATCACTGACGAGAGGGAACTGAAGGATCAAGACACAGACCTGCCTTGTCTCCGTAGCCCACCCAGAGATGCCAGATGCTCAGAGATGCCACTCAGTAGGCAGTGGTTACCTGGCAGTACCTGAGCACAGCCTGTGTCACTGAGACCTTCATAGCTGGATCTGTGCCCTGCTCGGTTCCCCAGACCTGGGGAAATACTACCAAGAGAATCTGCTGAACAAAAACCAAAGTTTAAGAGTAGAGAAAAGGTAAAGAATTTTTACATTGACCCTGCGTCTTGTATCACCCCAAATTTCGTTTACCAGACTTTTCAATATCCTCATAAAACATCCCAAACAGCAACAACATTCTCAGAAATAATCATCTTTTAAAGTGCTTAGAAAATACCTGACCTAAGAGAAAAGATAGCTGTTAAGTGGACCATTTACCTTAATGTGATATTTTTAGCTGAGATGAAAGTATTCTGTGGAGGTGGACAGGGTCAGAAGCTGGTCTCCATCAGCACTCCTCTCCTGTGATATGGAACGAGCATGCCCATTCTGATTTCTTCCCCAGAAACCTCAGCACTGGGTTTGTCTTGTGTTTCATCTGGTGTTGGCTGTAGCATGGAAACACCTGCAGTCAGAGACAGCAGAGAGAAGGACTTTAGTGTTCAAAGCTTGCATCTAAAGGGAGGAAGGAGGGATCTTCACATATACATGAAAGAAGCGTAACTCAGACATCTTTGGAGAGCCGTGGCTTCAGTGAAGCCCATAAACCCAGGGGGAAAGAGAATGGGTGGTTGACAATGACCTCCCCCAAATGTTGTCAAACTGATCACCTCTCCTAGGATTTTACTTTTCCACTATGTGTCTGTCCTCCTTTCATGTCAGCTGACAGAGTTTGCCCTCAGTCGGTTCCTGTGGTAGCTCCAAAGTCCTCATTCTTCATTCCTCAATTCATCTTACCCCTCATAGCCTCTGTTTGCAGCAAGCATTCACAGTTGCCAGCTCACTGAAGGAAAAACTTGAGCTTTCTGAATTTCTTCGTGTCCTCAGAACACAAAACTCCAAAATAATGTCATCTGACTCCTCAGGCAAACACTTTGGTTGAGAGAGACTGTGATAAATCACATTTAAATGCAAGAAGAAATCGCTGTTTGTGGTTGGCTTGGAACTGGCTTGGAGAAGGTCAGCGGCATCCGACTCCTACTCCAGTAGAGCTTTAATTTGTTTAAGAGATGAGCAAATAGGTCAGAATACAGTCCTGGACAACTAGCTCTAGGTGGCTCTGCTTGAGCAGTGGCGTTGGACCCAATGACCTCCAGATCAGCCTCAACCATAACGTGATTCTGTGTGATTCTGTGTCTCCTTTAATTCCTGAGCCTGCATCTCCTGAAATAGCCTGTTTCTTTCTTGACTGGTGTTTCAAGTATTGCTTTCCAACTTTGTGCATTAGATAGGTCAAATTACAGACAATTGACTGCAAACCCAGTAAAATCATGAGTCCTATGATGAGCAGCTGAGGGAACTGAGGTTGTTTAGCCTGCGTAAAAAGCAGGCTCAGGGGAGACCTTACTGCTCTGTACAACTACCTGAAAGGAGGTTGTGGCAAGGTGGGGATCAGTCTCTTCTTCCAGGTGGCTGCTGACAGGACAAGAGGACATAGCCTCAACCTGCACCAAGGGAGGTTCAGGTTGGACATCAGGAAGAATTTCTTCATGGAGAGGGCTCTTAAGCATTGGAATGAACTTCCCAGGTAGGCGGTGGAGTCACCACCCCTGGAGGTGTTCAAGAAACAACTGGATGTGTCACTTTGTGCTATGGCTTAGTTGAGAACGTGGTGTTTGCTAAAAGGTTGGTCTTTCAAAACCTAATGAGTGATACTGTGATTCTGCGAAAATTGTGCAGCCCCTGTACAGGGTTTGCTTGGTTTGCCTCCTGAGGTTGCTACATGTAACTGCTGAGTCATATCTCCCAAAATGCTGAACGCCACCCCCGCTCCACACCCATGTAAGCACACAAATTCCTTAATAAGAAAACACGTTTGAGGAAATGCAGAGCATTTAGAAGAGTGGACCTTTCAACTGCAGAGTGCTTTCAGACTTGGTGACAGCAAAGCTGCCAGTCTTGCTGCCATCCCACACACACAGCTATGCATTACAAAGACAAGAAGCAGTCACACAGAAAATGGTGTCTGTGCCTTACTCAAAACCTGCTGTTCTCCTGGTGGCATCAATGCTTTATTTAGGTCACTTTATAAAAAGGACAAATTAAGCCTCAGGGCAGAATTGTATCCTTTGACTCTGTAGGCAGGATCTGTTCTCATGCTGGAGTAAATGATGATGGCTTTAGTTTCTTGAAGATAACAGAGATCTTGTTATGATACACTTGAGTGTATCCCAGTGGAAAGTGGGACTTGATCTTTTAATAGAAACAACTAATCAAAAGTCTTCACACCGTTTCCTCAAGTTTCACTAGCTGAAAAAAAAAAATCCAACAAAACATGAGCAGGAATAATTTTTTTTCATCATTTCACTGGTCTGCCCCCAAGGATCTCTACTAGGTTACATTGATTCCTCAATAAATAAAGACCTTCATTTGCACTAAGGCCTTTTTTAGAAGGAATCTGCTACAGAATTAAGCCTAATAGCACAAAATGCTTTCAGTAGCAAAAATTCCCTAGGGTGAAGAAGTTTGCTAGAAACTTGACCAGCCAATATATAGCTGAAGTTATGCCTAATTCTAGTTATACAATACCAGTTAATTGAAGTATACAAATACAGCTATCCCCCTTTTCCCCTTATTTTGTCGTTTTGTTCATCTTTGCAGTTTAATCACAGTTTTAAGGAATTTTATGTCCCTTTTTTTTCTTTGCACATTCAAATGTATAGCTCTACTTGCCAGAATAAATGATATATCACACCCCATGCAGCTGAAGTACTTGTCCTGTTCCCATCACAGAAAGTCTGTGTGACTTTCTGTTCTTCAAAATACTGTCAGGAAATTTTGGAAAAAACATCATCCACATTAAGACATTTTCAAACCGTACACTTTGAAGGTGAATTTCTTAAACAACACCTGCATGAGCTCAAGACAATGGCAAAAAAGATCCTACCAAACAAGTATGAGACCCTTGTGACTTGGTGGACTATTTAGACACACGTTTAGCGTGAGAACTTGCTGTGAGAGCAGCCCATTTCCGTGGATTGATGGTATCCTCCATCCCCTTTCCCAGTGCCTACCTCATGCCTCTTCCCTTTCTCCACAGACGTCATTAGTGGTACCAGCTGCCTTCTCACCAGCAAATGTGAACAGTAGGAACAACTTCTTTCGTAGCTTAAGTACTTTTTAAAGCATGTCTTGTTTTGCCAGAAAGCAAGGAAGCACCTTTTACCTTAAGTGTTGCTGTTAAATGTCTGGAAAAGAAAGCCATCAGACCAGATTTTGTGTCTGTGGTCCTTCCCTTGCCCAAGAGCAGCAGTAGGAGATTTTGGAATTACCTGCCTTCTTCTCAGGTGATATTTGCAGGCATGTCCTTGCATCCATAGGGCAGTAAAGATATTTTTTATTATATATAAGTTAATGGCCCTACCTAAGATAGAGCTACAGTGAATTGTCCAACAAATGTGTAAATGTAAAGTTACATTTGTGATTTTTTTTTTATAGTGAATAGTAGGTCACCAAACTTTGAATCTACCTGTAAGAGAAAGTTGGTTTTCTTCTGAGTCTTATTTGAACAAGGGCTTTAAGCTACAGGAACAGTAAGTGACTACATCACATATTTCCAAAACAACATGGGTTGTCATTTTCAGATGACCCCAATTTCAAAAGTGCAACTGATTTATACTCTTAAAAGAGTTTAAAAATATAAATATCTAAAGCAGAACCAAAACATTCTGAAATTATTAATTTTATTTTTTAATGAGGGTGGCCAGAAATTTGGTTTGGCCAATTGTTTTGCAGTAAATGTCTGATATTTTTAAATATTTTTGGCTTCAGTTCAAATGGGACAAAAAAACTTATGGATGACATATGAAGATGAAAGAGAAAATTAACATGGAGACGCTGGTATGTGCATACAATCATGTGTGCTTGTTTCAGTATTTGCTGCTATCCCAGTGTGAATTCAGAAAAACAGGATAACTTATCCTTAGAGGCATGTGTAAGAGAAAGATGAAAACCCTATTGATTTTTATTGTGCGTTGTGTCTGTCATTCAGAAAGTCCTCCCTTTTTTAGAAGGACATTTTTAATGCTAGAGCTTCCTTTAGTGAACTCCAGTTAAATATCTCCTCTTAACCACTCTAAGTTATTTGCAGGGGGATTTTTTCTTAATCTTGAAATGAAGGAATTTACTTGCCTTTGAGAAACATATCGTGGATTTTTCACAGTAACACCCTTTTTTTTCACTCAGTCTGTATCTGTGTCCTATGAGTGGGCTCTAGCAAGCCTGAGAGCAGAGAGCTGCTTTTCTGACATGTCAGCAGCATATGTACATGTCAATCCATGTTACACAGGAAATACGCTAACATCATCATTTTAGTGAGGAGTTCCTGTAATTTTCAGTTTCCATACTAACAGGAAAAATAAGACTCCTTGGGAAGTTTATGGCCTGAAGAGTGACAAATACTTGAAATGCGCAAAGACATGGTTCCCAGATAGTATTTACTGCAGTACAGCTCTCCAGGCCACATGGCTTGCATCAGGAAAAGTAGGCTGGAGGCTAGCACTTGGTACAAGGAGGGAAAAGTGACTGGAAAAAAAAGGGATGAAAGCCTTCCCGAGCAGTCTGCTGAGTGAAAACCTCTGCCTTGTACTGAGGAAGAATTTCCAAGTGGATGTCATCCAAGAATGATTTGATTCCCCTGAGAGGTCTGTACCCTGGTTTCAAGGCACGAGCAGCGTCCATGCCTGCTAACAGCTGTCCCTTCTCCTGCTCCATCTGTGAGCACTCTGGAGCCCACTCCTGTGCTCCTGCCACACTTGGCAGCTCCTCCCTTACTTCAGCATGGCACAGTGGACGGCAGCATCTCGTCCCATCTACTCCCAGGCTCATCTAAAAATCTGCATGGCATAATCTTGACACCAGTTTGCAGTGCAGGAGCTTATTCACTGCCTTAAGCCTCAAGAAGTTTCTTTAGCCTCAAGAGGAGATGACAGAGGGGATCTCAGCAATGTCTATCAGTCTCTGAAGGGAGGCTGTTAAGAGGATGGAGCCAGGCTCTTCTCAGCAGTGCCAAGCAACAGGACAAGAGGCAATGGGCAGAAACTGGTGCACAGGAAGTTCCACCTGAACATGAGGAAGAACTTTTTCACTGTGCAGGTGCACTAGAACAGACAAGCAAGGACCCATTCCTCTGAATACTTTTATGCTATTCCTATCAAATCAAAAGTCTCTTCCAAAAATAAGTAGCCAGCAACATTTTGTCTTGAATGCCTGAAAACTAGAAGTCAACTGCTAGAAAGAAACCCTGTTGCCTCCCACAGTACCCATGGCCAAAATGAAGACAGGTCAGTGTAACCAGAGGCAGTCATCTGACCACTCATCCTACCTCAGGTTGTCCAGGGTAGGATGCATGGCTGAAATACACTGAGGGACATATATGGGGTTTCAGCTCACAGTAACATTGCTTTAGCTGTTCACAGAGAGGGGAGAGCAGCAAGTGGCTGTGATTGTGCCAAAGCATATCTGATATTTTCATATCTCTGTTTTCTGGGCAGCTCTGAGGCATCTCAGGAGGACTTTACCAGAGGTCTAACATCATATGAAATTACCACAAGTCTAGTTCTTGTAGAGGAGGATTCTTCTGAAAGAGTCTGTGATTCTTTCCCTCGATGTTCCCCAGGAACACTGGCTGCTCACAGAGCTGTAATGAAGGTGAGAACAGAGCCACTGAGAACATCCTAGATATTCTCTGTCTTATATTAAGGCACATATGTATTGTCAGTTTATATTTATGTATTTCATAACATAAGCGCATGTGTTTCATTAGAGTGTGGAGTGTAATTTTAAGATATTAAGGGGAGTACACCCAGCACAAGTCAAAACCCTGCAGACGTGCCACAACAGTGCAGAACTTCACCTCCTGAGCCTGGGAGACCTATGGGTTCAAGTGAGCAGGAGTTGGGGGACAGGTGTTCCCATCAGGAGAAAGGCACCGTCACTCTCTGGACCCATCAGGAGAAACAAGGCCTCCAGAGTCATGCAAGAGTCTTCACTTAGTGTCCATTTCCTGCATTTCAAAGAGTGATTGTATTTACAAAATAACAGCTTTTTCTTTCTCTCCATTTTTCTCCAAAACTCCTTAGCTGTGCTCTCTTTCTGGCTCACATTTTAAATGTGTCTTGGCAGCAAGAGCCTCAGCTTCTTTAATTTATTACCTCTGTTTATGGAATATGGATATTGGGCCAACTTTATTTCTTACATTAAGTGAATCAGTGCAAATGCAATCACTTTTGGATATCCACTGTATAAAATAAGCATATTTAGATGATCAAATAAGTGTTCCCATATGCATGTTGGCTGGTATTTCATGCTGGTATAGCATTCTTATTTTTCTTATGTGGTGTCCTTTGTCTTCTTTCCTTCCCTTTTTG
Source organism: Edolisoma coerulescens (assembly GCA_013397115.1). Taxonomy (NCBI): domain Eukaryota; kingdom Metazoa; phylum Chordata; class Aves; order Passeriformes; family Campephagidae; genus Edolisoma; species Edolisoma coerulescens. The sequence goes on from VWZW01001197.1 coordinate 285,479, forward strand.
ACTGCGTTTGGTCAGTTATTCAGGAAAAAAAAATTACTTGTACCTTAAAAGACATACTGTCTATTCAGCATATGGCATTTATAGATCTTCGGAAATTCTTTAGGGAGGCGTGCTTCAGATTAGTGGTCTCTCTCCTTCGGGGATGGTTTTAATTTGTTAGCACTTTAGATCTGTAGTCTTGAGGTAGCTCCATTTTCAGTCAATAAAATGGTTAGTGAAATGAGGGTAAAATATTATAATTGTGTTCTTCAAATCGGATTTTTATGTGGGTTTCTTTCCTCCTGGTATGTAAATCTGTTATTCTGAGAGGAATTTTTCCTGTTTTCTTTTAATCTTCGGTGCATGTGCCAAGAATGATGATTTTAAACATGAATTACCGCAGTGACTCAAAGTCAAACTGCTGGTAGGCTGTTACCCTAGGATGGGAAGGGAGCCAAAAGCAGCCCAGCTTTGACTCCAGAGTTTCTGACTGAAGTCTGCCACCCTGTCTATGGCCCTCACCTCTGCTCACAGCACATCACCTCTTTGGGACCCCAGGTGCAAAGTGCCAAACCACTCCTGAGGAAAGCCAGCCAGATTAGGAAAGGCAAAGATGTATTTGAACCACAAGGGCTGCTGGCTGCCGGCTTCCTGCAAAGCAGCTCTGTTGTAGCCAAGCTGGCTTGTCCCCTGACCCACCTTTACCATCAGTGATGTACAGCCAAAGCCCTCAGCTGTGATGCTTTGTGAAAGGAATGAAGGGATGTACAAATGCCACGCAATCCCGGGCCAACAGCAGCCAGCTGTGGCAACACCACCATGGAAACAGCTGAAGAGGGAGTCAGCAAAAGGTCTCTAATCTGCCATGGCTGCAAATTAAAGTCTGTCCAGCAGAAACTTTTGAAAATGGTATTGCCTGTGTGGAGCACATGAGAAGGGCAATACAGTATGATGCTGTGGTTTGCTGCAGTAACCAGGAAAACAGGTGGCCTCAGGACCTTGGAACTCATCCAGTCCATCCCAGTCCCAAGGCAGCATCCATATCTAGTCAGTCAGGCAGACATTTGTATAGCCTGACCATAATAACTCTCTCATCCCAACTGAGGGATTTCAAACCCTCCCAGGCAGTCCTTACTGGGGCTCCAACATCCTTTTCAGGAAAAAGTTTTTCCCAATGTGCAACCTAAAGTATTGCTACAACTTCAGCTCATAGTTTTCTTTGCCTTTGCTCATGGACATGGAGAACAGATTATTCTCTTTGTTCTTCAGCACCTTTTTACACACTACAACTAAGTTTTCCCATTGGTTTTTCCTTCCCTCGCACTGAAATATGTGGGCATTGCCAGTGGTTGCCTTCCTTAGCCCTTACTTCCTTACTAGGGCCTTGGCCTCTGTGTGAAGAGCAGCCTGCACGACAGAGAGACAATACACAGCTTGTGAGACAAACCATAGTGCAAAGACGTGGATGACCAAAGAGGCCGCTGAAAGGCAGTCTAAGAAGCCATGGGTGTGCAACATGCCAGAATTGTTTCTGTCATAGTCTTTGTGTGTGTGCCTGGGTGGTGTGGGCCTGGGTTTTTTTGGTTATGCAAGTGGTGAATTCATTTCTGTCACTCTTTTAGATTTTCAAACGGATATGCATTTGTTTCTCACCTGTAAAGTATTTGTGTAAATAAAACTGAGAATCATATTTTGCATCAGGCACTAGATTCAGTGGTGAATTGCTTTGCAACTTGGCTGTTGTGATTTAGAAATGAACAAGCCCTCTCAAAGTGCCCAGGCCCCATGGGGAATGGTTGGCAGAAAACCAGCCTCAGAGGACACACCGAGGAAGGAACTTGTCTCCATTGGCACCTCCCCAGAGGTAATCAGGGATGCATCTGAGAGCTGGAGCTTGTGATTCGGATCTGAGCCTGCTGCAAGAGGATGAATTGCAAAATATCTGATGTTTCACACGAGCAAAGTCAAAAGCACCATGCTGAGTAAATTATAAACATGCTTAAAAACACAACAGTGAGCAAAAGCAAAAACACAAACTCAAACAGTTTCTTCTCTTGAAAACCTACAGTGATCATGAGCTCTGTATGAAAGTGAAGCTATGATTTTGCCTAAGAAAAAAGGCTTCTGTTTGAAGTTAAAACAATTAGCTTTATTATTTAGGAAGAGAAAATAAAAACCAAACCCAAAACTGGAGAGATGTGCAGCTGAATAGCATTTCATAACGTATAGGAAGTTTCCCCATTACACTTGACAGGAACAGAATGCACTGGAATCAAAGGGGTATGTTAACAACTCAGCATATCTACCCCTTTGGAACTAGTATTAGTCTATCATATCACTAAAAAATAACAAATCTTTGTAAAAGGCAGCAGTTGCTTTCATACTCTGGCAGCAAAACCCATCTGGCACTATTGGAAAAGTAAAAAAGGCAACATACTCTAAATTACATTGTTAAAACACCTACAGCCTAGTTCATTTTCATATGCTACCCATATGTAAGCCCTGAGCAATAGACAGCCACTTAAAACCTCCCTTGTTCTCTCTGTGTGTGTGTGTGTATGAGGAGGCGGTGGGGGAGAGGAGAGAGAGACAGACAAGGTGAACGTGGAGACCTGTGTTTTTATTCTGATGTTTTGAAGCGGAAAATATTGCAAACCCTAACTGGCATGAAAATAATTACACTGGATAAATAAATGAATCAATATAATAGCAGGTTTTCACATATAAAAATTCCTGAAAAGTTTTTAGCTTTATCAACCCCTTTCCACACCCACCAGAGCATATGGCCCTCTGTTTGTGCAAATCAGCCGTCTTTGCTTAAAGTGGATGTTTCTATTAACACTGTGACTAATTACTGAAAACAAACATGTGTAAGTATGATCTCTGCTAACTGCCTCTGTCAACCCATCTTTTTCTTCTTGCTATTCAGTCGAAGGGATTAAGATTGCTTGCAAAAGTACAGTAGACCTCCACTTAGCCTGTTAACTGGCATGAATAAACAAAGCCCATCAACCACAACTGACGTCAGGCTCCAAAAAATGTTTTTTACATTAGTTTAAAAAACCCCACAAAAACATAAAAAGTGAAAAAATTTCAGAGAACGTTAAAACACTGAATGTAAAGAGCTTGAATGTGGGACATAAGGGGCTGCTTTGGGAGGGGTACTGGGGGCAGAGCTATACAAACCATGGTGCATGAGCTCACATGGGTGGCAGACGTTTTGTGCTGAGGACAACCAGCGCTGCCTCAGTGTGCAAGGCTGGACATACGTGCACACAGAAGGAGCATACAGAGAAACTTTAATGTCAGTCTTTCTTGTGGCTTTTTCCCGTCCAGAAATAAAAACAACAAAAACAACAACAAAAGACTTAAAGCATCCATTTGGTCTTTGTAAGATACAAAGAGGAAAAGATGCAAGCAGAGTTTTCTTCCAAGTGCTCTACAAAAGCTGCTACAACAGCATCACAGAGTGGGGGACAGGAACCCGCATGGCTCCTTGTCTTGTTGCCTACTTGGGAGTGGAGGAGAGTGGAGAGACCCAGGCTGCTTCAGAGCATGTCTTCCCTATCAGAGTAGAAATATAGGGGAAAAAACATCTTTCTGGTACAGCTTGAATGTGAGTGCTCTCCCCAGCCCCTGTGTCTGGGCTGGCTGTGGCCCTGTAGAAGCTGTTGGGCTCTGAGCAGCCACAGCCAGTGGCAAAACCAGGTCTCAGCACACTTTGTTCTCACACACATTGACTGCCCGAGAGGAGCCAGCTCTACGAGATGGAGAGAGAACTCGTAACCATCTTTACACAGCCATGCTGCCTGTCTAACGTGAGCTGTGGGACAGGGTCTCAGTGCATTTTACCTCGAGTTGTACATAATGTAAAAACAAATTACATGCTAGAAAATTGCACAAGTCTACATCTGCTGCTTTTTCCAAGCTCATAGTGTGGTTGGGAGCCAATTCCCTGTCATTTCTCATCTCTTGCACTTTACACAGGGTGTTTCCTTTATAAAACAACTTGCCTTTGGGTTTAATGATTTCTAAGGAAACATAACTCTGTCAGTGTGCTGCGGTGTTTAATTCCTCCTCTGCCGTTAGTGTCTGCCTGGTGCAGCCCAGGGACGCCAGTGTGCTCACTGAACTGTGCATGCACTTCGTGTGCTCTTGGGCTCATGCCCATGCCTAGAAGCTGGTGTTTGATCTAGACTGAACAAGATGGCCTTAGCCTTCAAAGCCAGCATGTTTACATTCCTCTGCTCTATCTTGCCTCTTTTTTTCAAGTACCCTCAAGATAGGTGTCCTGCTGTTAGAATAAATACTTACCTTTTGCACTGCCCTTTTCTCTGGTGGCCTCAACATGCTTTTGCAGAGGTGGAAGCACTGTTAACTCCTTTTTAGCATGAAAAAATGGCAACACAGTGCTCAGACCTGACCTGCAGGACAGAGCAAGGGCAGAAACAGCAAGGAAAAAACACAGGTGTCCTCTCACCCAGCCCAATGCAGCCCAGCCTGGTTCAGAGCCCCCTAGTGAGCCTGAGTACCTTGGTTTTCCTTCCAGCTGCCCTTGCCTCAGTGGCTCCTTCTCTCCCTCCCAAACCAAGCTTCCTGGTGCAGTGGGATGGGGGAGGCAGAAAAGAGGGACAGCAGAGCAAGGGGTGTGCAGAAATAAAGTCCTTAACTATTCAATCCTTAACTGTGCACTGTAGAGCTATGTGGGTTGAAGCAACTAGGGCAGATGTGCTGATCTGGAGGTGACCGGGTCAGACAGCAAGGTCCTGTGAACCAGACTGGTGAAGAGAAGACATGGGAAGGAGTAGGGGGGAAACCCTTCTGAGAGCAGGAAGTGAACAGGATCAGTGCTCAGCTGGCTCTGTCTTCCATCACAGGGCATTTCTTTGGCTGTAAGAGGGGAACAACAAAATCCACTGCCATTGGTGACCCATGGTCTCTCTCTGCCTGAGACAGCAGCTGCTGTCAGGGACAAGGGCTCAGGCTTGGGGCAATGGGGAGAGTGTCTCTGGTTCTTCTCGAGCTCAGTAGTGGTACTGACCTTGCGTGCTAAGACTAAAGACATGTAAAGGAAAACCCAGGGATTCAAGGGTTACTGTGCTTATTCCTACGGCTGTGCCCGATACGTATGAGAAAATTCAGCTCCAAGCATGGGACACACACCACATGAATCAACAGTCTGAGAGCTGGAATAACTGATGGAGAACAAGGGAGCTACAGGAAGAGGAAAGCAGCTGCAGCAAGGTGTACAAACTCAAACCCTGAGTTTACTGCTCAGCTCTTCAGTCAGCTTGTCAGTGTGCCCTAACCCTCCTTGGCACGCCTCAGAGAGAGGAGATGAAACAGAAACAGGTTACTTCCCGGCTTGAATCTTATCAGGTTTCCTTTCCTTCTAACAGACACTTTAAATTTGCCACCACTTCTCTGAAGATCCCAAAATATGAAGCAAATCCCCCTAGTTTCGGCTGATGTGTCTCACACTAAGGCAGAGGAAAGCAGCTTTATCAGTGTTGACACCACTCCTTCAGTTTGCTCCATTAACACAGGATGAGGTACTTACAGCCTACAGACTGGGGGGAAATGAGTCAAAATGGTAAACGGCCTACATTTTACCTGTGCCTCAGCTTACAAAGTCAGGCACGGCAGTTTAACACACACAAAAAAATCAATCTGAGGGCAGAACCTCTCAATCTTCATAGTTAACATTTCCCAATGCATGGCATAGGTTGACAATTATTTTCTGCTCTCTGAAGCCTGTGGTTTGAAAACTGACAAATCTGTGCTCGAATTCCCTTTCCACTCTAAATGCCATTTAATGGCAGTATAACTGGAAGGGTCAAAAATCAACTCTCACTTGGCAGTGGCCCCTTCCAGAGCAAAGCTTCTGACTTCCAGGTGGTTATTCACAACCACTGGGCTTGCTCAAGAACAGCTTTAACAGAAACTCTAAACACTAAGATGCTTTCAAGAATACCGATTGTACTGATGATCAGAAAAATTAGTCTAATTACTAGAAGGCTGGCAAGAACCTTTAAAGAGGGCTTAGTTCAGTGCTGGAGTTCTGACATGAAAAAAAAACAAACGCATTTCACATGTCTTCATGATGAATTTATTTATGCCACTGCACGTCCTCCTTACCTTACACCAACTTGCAAAATGAACAAAAAATACCTCCTCTCTGCTTAACAAGGTGAAGAGCTGATGCTCCA
>VWZW01001197.1:296666-334166 GCA_013397115.1 Edolisoma coerulescens
TTGTGCTGGCAAAATGAGCCACAGTATCGTGCTGTGTTGCAACCACTGCAGGTTTCACTAGCTTTCCGGCCACAGTTCCAGCAACTCTAGAAGCAAAAAAGGAGAGAGATGGGAGAAATTAGCTAGTGTCCTAAATTTTACAGTAAAAACAGCTGGCAGGGAGCTGCTGGTCAACTCTCTGCCTAAGGACAGCTGAGGCAGCAGTAGGTGCTACCCTGGGTATCTGAACCTGTACCACAGCAGCTCCAGCCACCTGGGGCACTCTGTCTCTCAGAAGCTGGGCAAGAACAGAAGCAGCTCTTTGCTAGTACTAATGATGCAAACTCCAAGTATGCCCCGTGTCCAGCAACCAGCAGCATGCTGACTAATACAAACTTTCAGTAAAACTTCTGCTAGCTCCTCTTACAAATTTATTAAAACAAATAATGAAACGTGCACACACAAAAAAGTGCTTCTTCAAAAGTGGAGTGGGACTAATGCAAGACAAGAAAGGGAAAAAAAGACTTAAAGACTTTAAAAAAGAGGTAAAACTTGCTGATCTAGGAAAACTCGCTACCCTAGGAAAACCTAATTTTTAATCATCCGAGTAATACCATTTGCCTCAGTGGCACTTCTGGCAGTGAACAGTTAAGCTAGAGTCTAAATCTTTGGCAGGATGGGGAAGCCACTGCAGAATATGTGTGCTATTCACTTTAACACACTCCATAGCTCTGCCAGCTGGATGCTGGAACACAGCCAATCCTTAAGTGATATTCCTCAACTACTTAAAAAAAAAATCCCAGTTCCAGAATGAAACAAAGACCTAAATCCAAAACAGCATTTTAAGGAAATTAGACTTTTAATCAGAATCAAGTGGCTTTAGAAAATATCCCTGCGTTAGTTCCATATTCTCTCTTTTTGCTGGTTTTCATTGTTTTGGATGGTTGGTTGGTTGTTTTTTTGCATAGGCATGTGCTGGCAGATGTGGGAAGAGTAACTGTCCGGTGCCCAATTGTTCTTTGAGATTGAAATCAAAGGTACATGGCATTCTCAATTCATACTGATTAAACACACAGACTAAACCAGGTAATTACAGATACATGTGTTCAGGACTTTTTTTTTTTTTTTTAATTCATAAAATTGTTCCCATCTTTAAAAACACTTGAAAAAAAAAAAAAGGTGGAATTGCCAACACACAGAAACAGATGTTTCTGGTAGTTAAATGTCGGGAATTCAGACTCCTTGTCTGGCATCACCTGGTTTTGATTCAGTAGTCATTGTTTCAGGTTCATTTGCTCAAACTCTGTCCAGTGCTGGAGAGGTAAATCCACCTTTGGAAATGAATAGCTGTACTATTCTTGAGCACCTTTTCTTTAAACAACCTTTTTTTTCCACAATGAAAAATAGCTATAAGTAATTTAGACCACGGAACATGAATATGTACACACATAGACATATTTATGCATACATCAAAATGACCTGATATTTTTGCATTATCATTTTGTATTAGCATTTCATCCTGCTAACCAGAAAGATAACTGTGATGTACCTGGATTCTCCTTCTTTTGCTACACTAATATTCCCTTATTGTAATATTTATTTATTTATTATATGTTATATTCATTATATTATTATGTGTACATGTTAATATTTATTTTATATTCTTTATTATATATTCTATTTCTATACTACAATATTCCTTTATTTCTTTCATACTGATGAACATTTCATTTTGACATCTTGATGCTTGCTTGTACTATGATCAGTAAAACTGGTGTAAGTCTGCTCCAGTTGTACTTGCACAGAGTTTCCACGACTGCCATGCCTGCTGACCTCCGAGCTATTTGCTTCCAGCTAAATTGCCAGCCCTGGGTTTGGCCCATATTTCCCTTTATTCCTTCATCTGAAAACATACACATGGACAAAACATCCCCATGCAGACTATTCTGAAAAGACACTTTCCCCCCACGTGGAATAATGCTGCAGCCAGCCAGCAAATGCCCAAGTGCAGGAATCTGTGCAGATCTGTTTGCAACATTGAAGTGCTTTAATTGTGTGGGAATTACTATGAGGATGTCAAACTCGATTTATTCAAGGATCTGTTTAGTTAATATAGGCCAGCATCTGAAGAATCTTCACTTTGCTTCCCTTTTTGAGGAGCACATAGAGATCTGTTTCCAGATGTGACCAGAGCCACCACACAGTATTTCAGTATCTTACCACATGATCTGTATTGATGTCAGAAAAAAGTAGTTTAATTCTAACAGTATTGGTTCAAGTTTCTTAATAAAATAGACATCAGCTAACTATCAGACTGTACAGAACATGAAAAGTGATACATAGGTGCAAGATTTTAATGAAGTGGTGAAGCACTAAGCTGGCTCCTTACCTGATTACTTAATGTGTCCTACATTGTTTGGTATGTGATTTTGTTCATTGGACATATTATTTCTAATTTAACAGGTCATTACAGCTTTAGTGTAATTGTGGGAATAAAACCACATAAAATAGAAAAATTTCAAAATAAATTTTACAGCTCACATTTACACAGCAAATTACTGCATTTAAAAATTACTACAGTGCAAATTAACATAAACAAGCACACATATCACAGGCAGCTTGTACTGAGACAGCAGCTGGATTTGACGTGCAGAACTCCCTGTCCCACACAGCCCTCACCATTGTGACCATTCATTGCTCCTTCCCATGTGCAAATAGTGAAAGAGAGCAGCAAAGATCAGGCTTGAGCACCACAATCTTTGGAAACAAATGCTTTCTGTTCACAGTGCTGGCTGATAGCCTCAAATTCTAGCAAAGAAAAGCCAGGCTCGAGATGCCAGCTAATAGGCTGGGCTGTGCTTCGTATGCCCCTGCTGCTTATGTATTTCCAGCAGATCCAGCTATCACAGACAAAGTTTGACCTCACTATGGGATTGAACATACTCAGAGTATCTTCCTTCCTGGGATGCTCTAGCAGGTACCAGCAAAATGGAGCACCCTCGCTGAGGTGTGTACACAGCATCTTGGACAACAGAGCATCTTGGACAACAGATGGCCACAGTATCATGTTGGTGATGAGATGGCAATCTTCATACAAGGGCATATGACCACAACTATGGACTGCCTCACACTTGATTTAAGACTGTCTCCTATCACCGTCAAGATGCAGCTGGGAGCACTATCAAGGTTGAGATGATGCACTTCAAATACAGAAAATCAAGCAAGACAAGTAAAACTTGGAAAGAACCTGGAGAAAGGCAGCCAGAATAATCAAAAGTCAGACAAACACAAGCTATGAGAAGAGACTTAAAGAACTCAGACTGTTAAATGTGAGATGGTAGCCTAAAAGGGGCAGTAGCACCCAAACATCACTGCAGTGAATGTCTATATCCATGTCTACATGGATGAGCAGAAGTAATGGGATCAAAATTCTGTTAAGAACAGGTACAAATTGCTTAGAGATGTCGTAGAATCTCCATCATTAAAGGACAGGAAAAGCAGGGGGGATGGTATAGCTAGAGTTGACCACGGATTGGTAAAGGGAGAAGCCAATCTCTCAAAGCCTCTGCTGGTCTATATATTCTGTCTCTAGGTAGTGATCTACTACACTGCACTTCCAACTCATGCTCTATAGTTCCAGACGTAGCTAAAACTGTGAGAAGGACTGGATTGCAGTTTAACTCTGTGTTGATTTGCCTGTGAAACAGTCAGGTTATACAAAAGGCTAGATTCTCAGACTACATAATTCAATTTAACTTCACTACCTTGAAAATGGATTAATTCAATGAAATTGGGCTAAATTACACCAGATGGAAATCTCACTCCAAATTTACGCCACTGATCATATTTCATCCTCTTCTTTCAACTGACAAGGAACATCAGTCTTAGGTCAGAGCCTTATCTTAGGTCAAACTGTCAGTTCTCATGCACTTAAGCTTCCATCTTCAAACACTTCTGTTTGCCCTCACGAAAATTCTTAAAAACAAAAGGTCTCCATTTCTGTGGTCTCCACTACCAAAACATATACTTGTCAGTAATTTTGCCCATCCTGTTGCTTTCATCTCTGAAATATTCAACAAGAGTTTAGTATTTGCTTTCCTCTGACACTCCAACTGAGACTTAGTATAGACCTTGCTTAAATAAAAAAAAAAAAAGCCCTTGTTCTGTCATCTATGAGAAATTCCGGATTTCCCCAGTTTACCATGAAAGGAAGCATGGCTGGTACGAAGAACCCAGATTTTTCCCAGTTCTGCAATGCCCATAACATTCAAAACTCTACCACTGCTAACCACAAGAAAAGGAACATCTAGAAATCACTGAAACCACAGGGGCATAAATGAGAACTGTATGAGCTGCTGAATAGCAGTATAAAAATCCAGCAAAGTTGTTTATGAGAATTTTATCCAAGACTCATTAGAAAGGGAAATACATTGGTACTTTGGAAATTCCCACACTGTGTCAAAATGACATTCAAATGTTTAGATGTTTCCAGTAAAGTTACACCTATCACTGAACGCTCCAGGCTTGCCCAAGCCTCTGTTTATTGAGTGAAATACATGAACTTTCATACAAGTCAGTGAGAGTAGCTAAATCCTGAAAACGGAAGTGCGGAGCAGCCCACAGAAGAGCCGTGTAAGCTGGCGAGCCAGGCTTAGCTTAGCAGTCTGGGGCAGTGCCAATGCTCACATCACATCTGGACTTATCCTGTGCAGAACATATGGCTCTGGTGCCTCTGCATCACCCACCACTGCAGGGGATGATGTGCTAGTTTCCAAGAGATGCTCAGCCAAAAAAAGTAAACATTAGCTGACATAGGTATTAAACTTAATACCAGCCTGAAAACTAGGCTTGCCTGAATCACACCATCTGATTCTCAGAGTCAGGTTTGCTGGCATGGTCCTGGTCTCAATGGATCGGTCAGCAGAGATTGAACCCAGCTGTCTTCAAAATGTCAGGTGTATGATATTCACATACAACATGAACCACTGCAATATAAACAAGCCTTAACATTAAACATCTCCTAAAAGCAGTGTTGGACCAGTTACATACTTGTTTTATCTGAGCAGATGTCAGCATCTGCTTTAAGTAGAGAGAAGTGAAACATTTGCGTTCCTTCCCTGTCCCCAGCCCCCAACCTACTCAAAACTAAGGGAGAACACTGAGTGTCAGATTTTTCAGTGGCATTTTATACCAAACCGTAAAGACAGATGTTTTGATGATCCCACCCCCCCTTACAATCTGGGCAGTCAGTCTCTTTGCTAAACTGTTCACCCTCACTATTAAAACTGATTTGCAAAACAGCACATTGTAGCCAAAGCAAGCACAGCAGTCATTACAGAGTAGGCTGCTCACACATGTTTCTGTACTTAGCAAAGCCAACTATTGATGAATGGGTCATCTTTTGTCAAGCAACTGTAAGGAACTGGTAAAGAAATAATTCGTGGCTCAGGAACAGCCATGCTGACAGGTAGGCCTTCTCCTGGTCCTTTTGCCTTACAGCAGCAGTCTGCTCTGTTAGCTGGTCCTCAACCATTTTCAATAACAGAAAAGCATGAACATTAGCTGGTCAGTTGCAAGGTCTTATGTGAAGAAACTATGAAAATCTTTAGAAAGTAAATGCACAGACAATGAAGCAGTGGGAGTGCTAGTTAAACCATGCTGAACAACTCTAAGATAAGCAAATAACAACAGTTCAATGAAGGATCTGAGTCAGAAATTCTACCTGTGCTATGTAACATGGTCATTCTCAAAATCTTGCAGACCACTTCCTAGAAGTCAAGATGCTTCCAAATATTACACCTCCCCTATTAGTCTTCTTACTGTCTTGTGCTCCCTTAATTTTGGAATTTTGGTATTTTGGTCTGGTCAGCTTAAAATGCCCAATTTCACTTTTTTCTTGAAGCCAATCTTGCACTCAGGGATCCTACCTTTTCTGGGTTAAAAACAAAGCAGAACAGAATACCAAAACAAAAAAACAAAACCTGAAAAAAACCCAACACAGAAATCAGCAACATCAATGAAAAATATAAAAAATCTGATCTACTTTTCTTTGTGAGACCTCTGAAAGGCCTTGGATGAGGTGGCTGCATTATAGTAATCACAAAAATCCTGAGTCTTGGTACTAGCTATCACTTTGAGAGCTGGAGAAGACTGCAATAAAAATCATACCACAAAATTCTCACACCAGAACAGCTTCAAGAAGCCTCAGCTAAGTCCAGGCTGCATTTTACTGAATAACAAATGAAGGGAGAAACCTTGCCGATAGACAGGGAGTGGCCATATCAGTCAAAAATTATATCTCATACATTACAAATCTGGCATCAAATTCTCATCTCCATTCATAGTTTCGACAGCCAGAAGAACAAATGACACCCATGAGAGAAATATTCTCTGTCAGGAACTGCATGGAGGTTATATAGCAGCCTAGAGTGAGCTTTCTTGCAGGCCTTGGTGTAATGTCCCACCAAGGATAAGAAATGAGGAGAGATGCTCGGCATTCCCCCTGGACCTGCAAGACTTCAGAGGCTGCACTGTAACAGTTTCATATTTGAAACTGGAAATATTCTAGCTCTAGAAGTTTTACTCCGGTGCCTTAAGCACACAGGAATCTGTGTTGCTGGAAGTGTTCTGCTGAAAGCTGTGAACAGACAGAAGTCTATGTAGAACCTAGAAATTATGTACAACCTAGACAAATGAGGAGCAGTATCCATAGAGAGATCCAAGGGATAATGAATACCAAAGCAAATGTGGAGTTTTATTCCTCAAACCTGAAAAACAGAGTCTCATCTCTGAAGAAACACTTATCAAACACTAGCAAACTGATCTGTTGTCCCCAAAGACGAAGGAAAAGTCCAGTCTCTTTTTACAGAAGTCACCTGAAAAGGTGACCAGCCTGAGTTAACAGGTAACTGTGAGAAGCATTGCCCTAAGTGTTTGGAGTTTGTCATAATTAGAAGCCAAAGAGGAGCTACTTATAAATAGATATATCTAACTCAAACAAGTATTGCCATCATGTCCCTTCACAGTTAATCAATCACCTGTAAACACAAACTGTCAAACTTGATTTCTCTCTGATGGCTTACTAAAACTTGTGCTTCAAATGATGATCACAGGGGTGAAAGCTGCAGATCAGGACACTAGACTTCATTTCTAGGTCCAGGAGGCTTGTAACCTCCCTGAGGACACACAGCCCTGAAAACATCTATAACCTTATCAGCCACATTTCATTAGAATGCAATTAAAAGAACTGTTTGCCTAAAGTCCTGTTCCCAAGAAGAGAAAAACCTTATAATGAATTCTGCAGCAGAAGAAGATGATGTTATATGGCTTTTTTCCAGAGCCTTAACTGCTCCAAAGTTAATCACAGCACACAAACTCTCTACAGATTCCTTTGGATGCATATTTGCTTGTGGAAAAATGGGCTGTATGTACTGGCATGTAAGTACTTCCTCTGTCCTGCTTACACTATATAAGTTCACTTAACAGATTTAATTTGCTGTTTCCTCCAAAGCTATTTACGTTTGTTTAACAATAGGAGTCTCTTGTATATATAAACACACAAAATGACAGCTCTTTAGTGATGCTATGTCAGAAAAATGCCCTTTCTATGAACAGTGCAGGAAAATGTCCTTGAGTATCTTAGATACAAAAGGCCAATAAATTGAATTTATGTCTCATTTAATCTAGAATGGAACAGTTAGTACTTAAAGGGTACATATACTTCCCCTAGCCCCTTTCTTCCTGAGAAACTTTCAGATGCTGAAAATCAATTCCTTTTGTCTCCTTGTTATTCATCTGCTACACATTAAGGAGAAACTCTGGGCATTCAGTGATCCCACAATGGTCTTTCATCTCCAGAGAAGCCTGGTATGAATTAAAAACTTACGCTCCCTCAAATTACAGATGCATACAGCAGCATGCCACTGACTTATGTGCTGGTGATTTCTGCCAGTGTTCTCAGCATGATGCAGGTAGCTCATCTGCATCTCTCAGCTTAAGTGACTCTTCTGCAACACTGCCCATCCAGCCCATGCACAGTGTTTAGACGTGAGCATACACGAATGTATGTCCCCACGTAACAGGGACTGCCACCTACTCTTTTCCCCAACTCCCTGCTGCTTAGAAGTTACATTAAAAAGTGGGTTTACTACAGGCAAGATGTTAGTATACAAACAATAAATACTTCATGAAGGTAATGCTCAATAATTTCAGCGGTCTTGTGAAATGGAGATTATATACAAATAATGGAGATCATATACAAATAATCATTCTAACTGACAAAATTTCTTTGTCATGTCTGTTTTTAAGGGCAGTTTTAACTTAGGACTCTTTTTTTTTTTTTTTTAACAAGCATAAAATTTAATTGCTATCTAGACTGATGCAGCACTGGTCAAACACACGCTGCTCTTTCACTCCCAGCTTCCACGTAGTCACGGTGTCAGATGTCCTGTATCACAACAATTCAAGGTTTCCACTCTCAGGTCTGAAAGTACATCAAGGCTTAACATACTTGTTCTTGTTTTACTCTTTGATCTTTCAGTCTATTTTTTCTCCTACCAAATGCTCTTTGCCCACTCAACTCTGAAATATTCCCTACAACCAAGGCAACACATTCAAAATAAGGAAACACTTGCAAATATACATTCACATTCTGTCCTGCAGGAACCATCATCTTTTGCTAATTGCTTCTACATCCAAGACTTTCTCCAGACAAGCTTTTAGCCACCTTGCTCTACAATCTCTTTCAGGAATAATTTCTTTGTCTAAATTAGATTTCAGTGTCAAATGTTTTCCACCAAGCATCTTTTTATCTATTCAATATGGTAGTTTGAAGAGCTTTAAAATTAAGCTAGTGAAAAGTCAAATTAGAACAGCAATGTGCACATTATATGTAACCCTGAGCAGCAGTTAAAAGGTGAGAATAGAGCTCAAATTCACTAGCTGTTTTGGGCTCAGCTTACAACATAGGCAAGAGAATTTGGAACTTGGTATATGCCTGAAATACACGTCCAGAACAGCTGTGCAAAGAGTTAATAGAGGGCAGTGTTGCGGAGCAGAATGAGTAAAGCACAGCTGACTTGCTGAAGATGGTCCAGTAGGAACTATGAGAAAGATACATAAAGAAGGAACTGCAGAAATCACATCATTCTGCACAGAACAGAACACCCTACTGAAGACTGCAGAACATCCTGCAGCGAGATATAGCAAGTGCGCAAAAGAAAAAGTAACATTATGGCTTGCTCTGCATTAGCTAGCACGCAAACAGAACAAGTGGAAATTGTTATTCAGAAGCTTAAACAGTATAAATATCTGTGCCTCTTTTCAATAAAAGTCCTTGCATCACCTATGCCTGGTCCGTGTGTTTCAATCGCTGTCAGGCACTGAAGTCCTGTGTCACACGAACAGATTAAAGCCAGCTCAGACACACCTATGCTTTGCAGCCACAGGCGATGCTTGCCCAGCAAGGCCCTTACCTCACTTGAGTCCTCCTGCTGATTGATGACAGCCAGGGCGTCCTCTGCCGCCTGGCGCTTGGCTTCGGCAACAGTGCGCTCCATCTTGGCCCTCTCCGAAGTGATCATGTCGTGAGCCTTCCGCTCGGCCTCCGACACTGCCTTCTGCAGCTCAGCCATCGCCTGGCGCTTCACTTCATTGACAGCTTCCTCTGCAAAGCAGGGAGAAATCCTCATCAGCACAGGACATCTGGCACACGGCTTCGTGGGACTGATGTGGGAAATGCACCACTATTGTTATCATTACTTTGAGATTATTCTCAATTATAATGACGGTCTTCATTCTGAGTAGGACACAGAGGAACTTGGTCCCTCAAGAATCCTCAAGAAGCACTGAGGTGCTTCTCTACTTCCCCATCATCAAAGGCTCTAACACTAGCAATGATTCTTGCTATTTTGATTCTCAGTCAGTACTTCTTTAGGTACAATCATTTCAGATCTCTGATCCATTTTATTTGCAATCTTTTTGAAGATTGGAAAATTAGTTTTGCAGCACAGCAGGTATATGAATATACTTGACAATAATTATTATTTAAGACATATTACAGACTATTTAAAAAATGTATTTTTAATGTCTGGGAATTAAGAGAGGATTTATGGTCTTTAACAATTTTTTTCCCATATGTTAACAAATAAATACATGAAGTTAAAAAAACCCCAAGAGTTTATTTGAAAATTTTAAATAACTGGTCTAAGATCTTTTCTTGGACATACCGTTTTATGAGACAAAATTAAACTTCGTTTATGAACATGCATTTGACCTCTTGATCTCTCCTTCAAATCCATGTTTATACTTGAAGACTTGACTTTCTGGCTCTTCCGAGCTCCTGCACACACCCTGCCCAGCCAGGCTTTGGAGCACAATTAACACTGAGCAGGGGCACCCTGCTTCATTAAACTCAAACCTTCATGCTTCTCATAAAACAACTACGGTAGTATGAGCCCTTTCTTGGGTATATACTAGTGTCGTATCTTTTATTCCAGAAAACATGGATTGTCTCAAATTAGTTATTTGGCTTTTGATGCAGGAAGAGTGCAAAGATTTTACTAATGAACAGTCTTTTAATTGACAACTAAAACAAGTAATTTCTTTTTTTTTTTAATTAACTGCTCTAATTAACAAGGAAACCATCCTCCCCCTGAATTAGTTTATCTAATTTTCATCTTTATTCAAAGCAAAATGACAATGATTAATTGAAAATTTAATAAGCGGTAATTATTAACTTGGCAAACCTAGTACCAATTAACACTCTATTAAAACTAATTATGACATGTTTCATTCAAGTGTTTGCACTTAATTGTTTCATGCACTTAAAACCCACCTTAATTAAATGTTCTGTTTAATTAAAACCATAGATTTCTATTAAAAATGTTTTACTGTAGATTAAAATCTAAGTATTAGAATGGTGTTGTGTTTGAGTTTTAGTCCATGTATTTAGCCCATGTACTTATGTGCATGCACATGCAGACATAACTCTTATGTACAGATACTCAGTCACTCTCCTGAGTTATGTCTGATAGCTCTGCACGTGTTATTTAAAAAATAATGACTACATGAAGTCTCCATTTTCAGTTATTAAACAAATTACAATAAAGACTTAACTTTAAGCCATGTACTGACTAAAACTGAACTAACTAAAATGAAAGAAGAGTTCTGTTGAGGAGTACGTGTGCATGTTACATGTGTGCATGTCTGCAAGAGATGTTTCAACTGAAGTTTTCAAGGGGCTGGGGAGGGATTTAGAGATAAAACTTATGCCTTTATTTTTACGAGGCTGAAAATATGCCCTTATATTACCCTACCATAAATGTTGTTTAGGGGAAAGCCTCAGGAGAGGAAAAAATCATACCCTTCAACCATACAGCCAAGGCTTAATTTACTTTGAATATTCAAGGTGAATTAAAATTCTATCTAAGTGGCAATACAGGACAATAATTTTTGCTTACGATCAAAGCTACAGCTAGTCTAATTGTATATGCAAATCAGGCAATTTATATTTAAATTATGCATTCCTATTCTAGTCCCACAGGCACACAGAGATCAGCTAAAGGAATTGGTAGGACATTTGCAAGGTGCTTGAATATTTATTACCAACTGCAACCATTCACTGATCATGAGAAAAGAAATATACACAGGCAAACATACAGATGCAATTTTATTACCATTTTCAGAAAAATGAGGCAACTTAAATACAGGCGTTTCGTGTCTATGAACTGCAGTTACTGACAAAGTGGATTTCTTTAAGAAAATCTGTATTCTTGCTGATATTTGCTACGAATAGAAATTATCTTTGTATGGCATGATTCACTTCCGTTACATCATATAAATTTAGTTTTACAGTTAGGTGTTTGTAGTGGTTAGAAATGCCAGTTTCTTATATTAAACAGAAGCAAAATACTCCAACATTTTTAGAGGGACTTCTAGTTTTAGTTTTTCATCCCAGATAATCTACTTCTTTTCAGTCCAAATATAGAAATTGAAAATTATATTCTATTTTCTGTATTGCATAAGTTTTTTGCAATGCTTCTAAGAGCGTGGAGATGCCTGAAAGTGCTTATGAGGCCATATGCCTGACTGATAGTTTTTAACTGGCTTAAACTATGGACTGGATTTTAATATTTCCATTAACTTAGATGACAGAATTTGTGTTGTGCTATAGTAAGTGTGAAAATAAATAGGTTAAAATATCTCGGGTCACAATGAACTACCATTATTTCAATATATTACAAACTCGTGAACACCTAAGTAACCAGATGAAATTTCATATCACTGATTTCCTTCATAGCTTCTCAAACTAAATGTTTTCACTGCCTACCAATACTTTATAGACACAGAATGCAGGCTTCATAGTTTAAGATATGTTTGTGATATGGGTGACAGTGAAGGAGATTTTTATCTGCCTTGACAATGTTGAGCTATGAAGACCAAAAACAATACCAGCAGCCTTCCTTTCCCTGCACTACCAGAGAAAGGAAGAGTGATTAGATTCCAGTATCAGAAGGCAAAAATCTGGAAGTTTTTAAAACCAAGTATCTAAGATGCATGTACCTGCATCTTCTGCCTTCCCAACAATGCTAAGCATTCTTGGCACAAATTCACTGTCATTGTAGGAATGCAAATGAAATCTTTCCCTTTGAGCAGCGCTAACACACAAGAGAAGCTCCAGGAAGCAAACAGCTTGTGTGGAATAGGCATTACTCAGCATGGTCTGAAGTCCTTGGAGCAGGCTTAGGAGAGGTACTTATCTTTCACCCAAAATGATGATTCACCAGCCAGCTCCTGGTCAGCTCCCTCACATCATCGGCACATTTGTCCACATGATGAGAAAAGAAAGGTGGTGGGCAGATGTGCAGTCCTGTGCCACCACAACATTTTGGATCATCTCACTCTCAGGCTGACCCAGGCAAGGGTGGCCACTGGCAGTTGGTGACAAAGAGTTACCTCAGTATCATACCCCAAAATGCAACATCTCTTGCTCCGGACTACTCTGTACAATGTGCAGGACCCTTATTGTCTTTGTATGACAAAGGATGGTCATTTCATTCCTCTTCTGTAACTCCAGAGCTTACAGCTGGACTGCCATGGACAATGGGTGTGGCTAAGTGACAGAGATGGCTGGAAGACAGTTTCTACATGACACAGAAGAAACTATTGCAGCAGCCCACAATGGGCCTGCGTCCCTCTCTGTATTTAATAAAGGGAAGTATGTATTCCCAGAGAGCAAGTCATCCAACCTGTGATCTGACTGATCCTCATTACCTGCCTCCCTCCCTCTTGACTGCTGAGGAACACCAAGAACTTGTCTTGGACTCTTCATCCCCAGATCCATAATTCAGTGAGGTGAATCAGAGCACTGATGACTGCTTTCTACTGGTGTGTGAAACTGAAGTGGGCTTACATGGCTTCAACTCATGAGGTACATAATATGTCCTTGCTCCAGCAACCACAAAAGCACATGCCTAACTTGGTATATTTCAAGAATTACAAGTCTATCAATCTCCAAAAGTTTAAAGTGAATCCCTTCTCCACATGCTTTTGAGTTTGCTTATTAACTGTTTTTATGCCACATTCTTTCAGTACAATGGATTCAGCATTCCGAACAGACTTTCATACTTGATTCAGCTCTCTCTGCATATTGGTCTTTACAGACATTTGACACACCAAGAGATCCACACTGAGCCAAGAGAAAAGACCTGTGAGGGATTTGTAGTTTTCTTGACTGGCAGTTGCTGCCCAACCAGAAGACTATGGAGCATCTCAAATGGCATCAAGAGGCCTATTTTCACAGAGCTGAATTGCACCTTTACTGCCTTGATCATGAAACTCCGGGGACCTCCAGTTTCAGAGCACCCTCCTGAAAATGCAGGACCATGATTTATGAAAGCATTATGCTTTCTGATGTTTTGACCAGGCTTAGTAACAGATACAGGTATGCATCCTGCATTCCTTATTCTCCAATTCACAGGCATGCTCACTTGATTTAAACCCATATCAGCCTGAAAATAAAAGACTGGAAATGGGACCAAAGGAAAAACTTTGTTTCAAAGGAACTGATGACATAAATGTTCACAAGGTGACATGTCACAGCTCCTGTACACTACCATTTGTGAATACATGCAGTGTGAGTGCACATCCAATCTCATAACTCAAGCCAAAAGCTTCAACTAACTTGTGTTAATTATGAAGATATCTTTTTCTTTTATTGTACTAAATCTATGAGTCAAAAACAACCTGATGCCAAATGACATCAAACCCTAGATTTTGCAAGAGGAATAAAGTTTTTGAAATTCAACAGAATAATGCTCCTCCAAGTGAGATTTCCTGGGATTGCATATTTTTTTTGTATTTTTCATTTAAAATGTTAACATAAATATGGCAATTTAAAAGTATTCTTGGGCACTGAGTTACAAAGGCTACACTTTCCTTGGACAAAACCAAGAACATGTACATTGTTTTACTATTTTTCACAGAAAATGCAATAGTTCTAAAAACATTAACATATTGACAAATGTAGACTTTACACAATAAACCTACACACAGAATACAACTTCTTGTCTGATGCAACAAGATAACAGCATAACATTTTTACATGTATGCTGTGTATCTAGTTTGAAATACACTGGAAGGCAGCAAGCATTTACAGGAGATTTGATCAGAAAGCATCAACACTGCTGCATATTTTCCATTTAATTATTAACTGCTGCTCAGACAGCTGCTGCAGACTTCATGGTTATACAGGTGTTCAAAAGCAGGGGGCGTGTTTGGGTGTATATGTAGCTCCTCCACTATCTAGATGGAGTTTAAAAGCTGTCTCCTGGCCCCTCTGAAAACAAGGAAGCTCTGATGTCAGTGTCAAAAGAGCAAAGGTTTAGCTCCAGCACCAGAGTGGGAGCCTTGCCAGGAAACTCCTGTGCTCAGGCAGAGTTTCAAAGTGTTAAGAAAACTTTGCACAACCACAACGTCTGCCCAGGGTGCTTTCCAGGCACAGGCAGATGCTGTCAATGCCCTGCAAACAGCCAGAGCAGCTGCAGAGATGTGAACTTGCTGACTTCATTGCAAACTCTGCAGGTTTATGAGCACAGTCTTCACTGGGGGCTGACAGGCACAAAATCTTTTTTAAATTAAGAATGGTTACTTTGCATAGTTGAAGTCTTTTTTTAAACAGGTGTACTTAGGTTTTTTCCCCTCCTTTGGGAATTCTAACCTTAACTAGGTAAGAACCCCGAAGCTTAAAAAAACCCACCCACACTAACCTCTCTTTTTTTTAAATTGCTAACAGACAAACTTTTAACATATCAAGTTTCAGCCTGAAACCATTAGAAACCCTGAAAATAGGGGTCCATATTGGAAGTACTGATATTCCCCTAACTATAGCAGCAGATGCTTCTATTATAAAATTATTTAATGTCCTGATCAGTTCCAGTTTAAGATTATTAAACACAATTTCTTCTTGTTACTAGTAAGCCCTTCCCCCGCCTCTCAATTCCTCACATCAGTGCATTAACAACTGCACACAGCTGCGAGGAGACTAAGCTGGTGTTTTTAAACAGTTCTTACCAGCTTTCTTCCAGATCTCCTCTGGCACGTATCCAGACGCAGGCCTGTGAAGGAATTCCCGATGAGATTCTGCAGGAGGAAGGAGTGAAGAGGGAAAAAGAAAGAGCATCATAAGCAATGCTTGCTTGTTGAGAACAAGGCTTAGAGAAAAATACCTTTTCTCTTTAATTATTGCTCAGACAAAGAAATCACACGAAGTTTTTCTCTCCTCAAAACAAAAGCGATGCCATGGCCGCAGCTCATGAATGTCACATAGACCAGATGAATTCTTATGACTTGAATGTCTCATCTTAAGCCAAGTTGAGACATTCATTTTATTTTTATTTTTCAGTGTTTTGAGTCAACTCTGTATGACAGTATCCACACTTTTAAAGGAGGCTTTGCAAGACGGAGGGAATGATGTGCTTTGTCCTTTGTCATTGTATTTATGAAAAGGAAAAAGAAAGACAGCAACAGTGCAGATTTGCCACTTCTGCTCTGTGCAAAAGAATGACTACTGATGAGAGCAGATAAAAGTCAAGATGTCATTCCAGTGATCAAATAAGCTGTCCACAGAAAAGCAAAGGGGTGTTTCTCTAAGTTCAGAGCTATGCTTTCCTATACCTGAGCCCATATTGGCAACTGTAGCTGCAAGAGTTTGAAAAACAGAACCTTTAACTTTAGGTTAAGCCCCTAAATACACGCTGCCAAACACCCTCACTGGAGTTGAAGCTCATAACTCACCCACATATTTCAATCACATTTTGACAACTCTTTCCCCTTCTCCTCTTTTTTTTTTTTTTTTTTTAAGGGTTTAACCTTTAGGCCTAGGCCTAAGAGTTCTGAAATCAGCAAGATCCCTTCCACAGGGACTTCAAAGACCTAAGATCAGACAATACAAAAAGAAAATTCACTTTGGCCTGAAATTTAGCATACAGATCCTCCGCAGATGAAACTGAAACTGCTCCTTTCAAATACAATTTAAAAACTGATTAACTATTATTCAAAGTAATGGAGGACAAAATGAAAAAAACCAAACAAACACATAAAACTAAGTTCACTGCCATGATTACTATTGCCAGTGTGTCAGAATTCAATTGCATAAATAAAATAACTTCATTTGTTACATTACAGACAGGTTTGAATGTTTTTAGAAATGCTGCTAGAAAGCCAATACATTGTTTGATGTCTGAGCTTGAAATATAACAAGAGCATATCTGCCATTCTTTTAATACTAGTTTTGTCTAAATGCATTCATTTTTGTATCTTACAGGTTTTTATTCACTAACTTGGTCAAAAGGCAGTATTTTTAAGAAAAAGGTTGAAACATCAGGTTTTGCAAATCATTATTACACCACTATTTGTATCCATGCAGTACTATTTACATAGAGCAGCCCACATAAATGCTTTTAAAAGATGACACTTAATATTGCAGACAACTAACAAAGGTGGAAATGACAGGGGATTTTTCGACAGAGAGTAGGGAATCCCAGTCTCTGTGCACTGTTTCACAGATGTAGTTTCTAGCATGAGAATCTGCAGACACTGACTGGGAGTACATCTTCCCATCTGACAGGCAGCTGAGTGGATTTACCCAGCTCTTCTGTTTGTCACTGAAGTATGGGACAAAAATTTAAAATAGATTTTTGTTGGCAGACTTTCACACCTCTCAAGCATAAAATAATAAGACTGTATACGTGTGTGCATATGTGTGTGTGTGTAGATATTGCAAAACAGCTATTTATATTGGTTTAATCAACTTGATAGAGGATTTCAAACCTGATACCAAAAATAGGAAAATTCTCAGTATCGCTCAGCTTGCACGATTATGGAGATGACGAATAGCCCTGTGTACAGTTTTCACCCCTTATTAAAGGTTTTTAGGCTTACACGCACAGTGCCAGTTCAGTGGGGGGGACAGAGCCAGCAGCAGAAAATATTATTTGAAGGCTCAAGAAAAATAAAGACAAAAAATTAAACCACTCTTATTTGCTCTTCATGAAATACCTGCAAGGAAAAGACCCAACCAGGCTCCAAATGTGGGAAAACAAGGGGTTTGTTGGATTCATGTCTTTACTTTGTATTGAGTTTTCCTGTTATTTAAGGTACCATCCACTGCAAGAGGAGCATAACTTTGATTTAAGTCTGTGGCTCTTAGTATTAGGGGGAAGAAGGAGGAAAAAAAAAAAAAAAAAAAAGGAGAGATGTGGAACTGACTTTTTGGTACATATGACTTTCCAAAAATGGAATTCAATGACATAAATGACCAGATTGCCAGCTAATTGTTAAAATTTCCAAAACATAAACATCAATCAAGCTCTTATTCCAACCACAAATTATTTACATGAGGAATGAGATCCTCTGCAAGAAGACTTAAATCAAGAGCTTATGAGAGACTTTCCCATAGTTTGGAATGGTGCACAAAAAAGACAAGAAGCACTTATGAAGATAATAAAAACCATATTTTCCAAGCAAGAAAAACTTTAGTAACATGGCTATTGTTTAGTCAGTGGTGACGAGTCCGTGAAAACAATCTTCTTTCTGAGGGTAAACTACAGGAAATGACCAGAGGATATAAATCTTACATATTAGTGGTTTTAAGGTAAGGTGTTCTTCAGCTTAAAAATCACAAGAATTGCTCGTTAAAACTGAAGCACAAAAGGTCTTAACCTGGACATCTAGCAAACTCAAACCAAGATTAACACAACTGAGTGAAGTCCCTAAAATACTAAACATAAAAGCAGCTGCAAAAAGCCATAATGAGGAAAACACATAATATTAAATAACTAACTGCAGCACCTAGAAGTCAAAGTAGATGCTGCCTGAAAGGAAATGGAATGAAACCAGACAAAATTCAGAATAACCTGAAGTGACAAGGCAGATCATTCAGAAAATGATTTCGGAAAAGGCTTTACATGTCAGACATAATAACAAAGGTTTGTTAATGGTGACAATGTCATTATGCAGAACGACAGTATGTACACTATTGAATTTACTTGAAATTCATGGCAAGGCATGAAAGCATGTGTTGGTAATTAGTCCAGTTCCTACTGAACCAAATGAAAAAGATGAACAAGGAAAATAAAAAGCACATTAGTATGAGAATAATCTGTACTTGTCCGTAAGTGCTTAAATGAGGTAAAAGTAAAAGATAATTTTGATATCAAAAATGGTATTGAAATTTTCTATTTTAATGTGAAATAAACTTGTGAAATAGTAACAAAGTTGTTGGAGTGGGACAGAAGAATACACATGAAGAAAACACAAATATTTGCATTGGTTTCAGCTCTCACATTCTACTGAACATTTTTGGTTGCTTTAAGATAAAGAGAAAAGGTGCTGAAAGTACTGAAAGAGAGATGTGCAGGGATGTGGAAAGTTGTAAGAACAGCCATAAATATGGATTTGCGAAGTGAAACTGAGATGAAAGGCTAGGACCAAATAAATTATATGAACGCTCATGTGATAATAAGGCTCAAACCCTAGAAAACAGAATAGAAAGAAGGAAAAGGTATGTTCAAAACTCTCAAAAAGCCTAATTCGTATTTGAAAAGAAGGACAGAAGATAGGTTGACAAAAGAAAATAACTGAGGTTTTTATCACTGGACAGTGACATGCAAGTCTATAATACAAAGTATTAAGAAATGGAGATGAACAGCTGATATTTTGATGATCTTCATAATTTACTGCATTTATGAAAACACTGGCAGGGACAACAATACCCTACATGCTGTACTGAATATTAAGGCTCAAAAATAATAAAAGCAACATATAAGCAGCCCTGAACAAATTAAATATATATGCCTTTCTATGTATTTACGTGGTTTCCATATTTCATACGCAAGTTCTGCTTCATTCTATCCTATAATAAATGTAACACAATTAGTGGGACACAGAAAACAAACAAAAAATAATTCTCAGAGCAACAAATATAAAATAGTCACTGCCTTGTTTGCAAGAGTCAAGTTCAAAAGTGTGCCAGTTCCACATAATGAAATACAGAGATACAGATCAGAAGGTGGGTAATACTGAATGAGAATACCTTGCAAACCTGGCTGGGGGGCAAGTGTTTCCAGTATTTTTTAGTACATCTTTGCCCTTCTTTGCCCTCTAATACATTTTTGTGGCTATTACAACACCCCTTGAAATTGTGTTAAAAATACAGTTGTTGTGTTCTTAAGAAAAGAAAAACCACACAGGTACTGTATTAGTGAATCATCCTCAAGCAGAGGCCACGTCAGAACAGAGCATACAAACATGCAATGTTTCTACAGCTGGAGCCCTACCTAACAGCATGCAGCTCAGTAAGCCACAATCTAGCCCAAACCTCCCACGCAGCGAGTGGATTAAGAGCAATACTTAATGTCATCAGTGACCAGTATCACAGAGGCTTTACATTCTAGAATTACAAGTTATAAATGTTACTGTGGTATTCACAGCATTACGGTTAGCTCATGTTGAGAATATCATGCAGACCACAGCAACGCTGATTATCTGCAAATGGCGAAGGAACAGGTTTATAATCGCAGCATGAATAGACATGTGTTGGCAGGAATGCTCTGGCTAACACTGAAAACATGATGGTGAACAGCCTTAGAGAAAATAAAAAGGGTCTGAAAGGGTTAACACTTAAAAATTGTATTAAGAAATGGCTAACCTATGTGTTTTTGACAAATTCATACACTTCTGAGAATCCTGGTTTCCTGAGGCAAATCCTGCAGGTATTTGCACTCTTCAGTTGGAGATTTCAAACTCTATTTTGTAAGATTTCCATTCAGATAAATTCAACAGACACAAAATATCAACACTGCTGCAGACCTTCTGATGTGTGCCTGCTCCACTTATCTAGAGCCACAGCTGCACTCAGTATGGTTATAGATCTTGTTTATAACCCACGATGCTGAAGAACCCTCATCTTTAATTTATCCCACTGTGTGTATTTCAGTATACAGTGTCTGATATGTGTAATTATTCACTATTAGGATGAAAGTTGCAGTCCTGCTGCAGTATGTAGTACTGAAATTCTTCAGCAGAAATGGAGGAGTCGGATGATGTATTATTCACTTCATAGACCATCACAGTTAATCAAGTGAATATATATAAAGTCTGAGTCATTTTCAGACTTTCATAAACATGTATTATTCAGACTGAAAAGAACAGACCCATCTTACCTTCAGCACACTCCTGAAGAATAATGGGAGCTTGTAACCTGTTGTAGCTGGCTAATGTGTGTATTGGATTACCTTGCATAAAAATGAATGATCAAGTGTTTAATTTAATTTCTTAATTAAAAATACCAAGAGAAAAATACTGATCACATATTGCAAACTGCCATGCTCAACACAATTTACAGGGATGTCAAATTAAAAGAAGCACAAAAATCTTTGGCAGGAAAAAAGGTCTA
Organism: Edolisoma coerulescens; assembly: GCA_013397115.1. NCBI lineage: Eukaryota > Metazoa > Chordata > Aves > Passeriformes > Campephagidae > Edolisoma > Edolisoma coerulescens. The sequence continues at coordinate 317,599 of VWZW01001197.1, forward strand.
CGGGGTCAAAATGACAACCAGAATTTTCTTCAATTACTTTTGAACTCAAGCTACCCATGCTGGATTCCAGCTCAGAATTTTTCAGCAAGAGCTATCTATGCAGACTGTGGCTTAATGTTTGAAGTGAGAAGTTATCACTTCAGTGATAATATTTGAATCTTCAAGAAAAAGAAACAAAGACACAGATAATGTAGCCACATGGCCCCCTTTTTTTCTCCCTTCCTAGTGGAGATGACAAGATGGATTTAAAGGGTAGATTACCTTGTTAAAAAAAAACAAAACAAAAAAAGGTACAAAGGGGAATCATTGACATTTAGAATCTCTGTAGCAACCCCCTCAATATTTACATGTTGTGGTACTTAAATTAAAATATTGGAGGAATTTTGCAATCCCTTTTCCTCACTTCAAAACTAAAATAAAAAGCCCTAAAGCATCTCAAGGCTCACAGACACTGCTTTAGTTTTATTAGACCTCTGAATGTTAGGGGTTTTCATTTTGTTAACTAGATTACTACCAAATTTGAGGAAATATAAGGATTACTTTTCCATAGACTCCAAAGTAAGTACTTTCTCCCTCTCATGTCAGACATAAAAGCACTTCTTACCAATATTTATGATTGACAGGGATGCTACATCACTGAAGCAATCCAGTTTGTGAGTCTCAGAAGTATTTTTTCAACCAAATAACCAAAATGGACATGTTAGAGTTGAATGGACACACTCCAGCCAGTTCATTTGTACCCACAGTACTGCAGAGCTGACTAGCGTGTTCAATGCCAAAGGCTGTGCTGTATAATTATCTTTTAAGCCAGAAGACTTTGCTGTTTCCAAGAATTCATCTTGACAAATACACAAACAAAATGCTAGTATAGAGATCTAACTGTATGTTTGGTCTTCATTTTATCTTTTGTACCTGTTGCTGGGGTTATGAATATTTTTCTTGGATTGTAATATTATCTAAAAAGTTTTGATGAATGTCATGAGTTCCAGTTTCCTTGGGGATATATAAACACTCAAGTTACCTTCCATTTTTTTTACCTACTAACTACACAAGCACCGTGGCCTGTCTCTTTTTGCATCACAGCTTTACTAGAGAAGTGAGCCACTGCTTTTGATCTACTCACAAGTGTTCTTCATGAAGCTGCAGATGTGACTGACGTTTCAGATGCCATATTTATGACTCTTTCTTTACATTACATTTAGCACTGTTCATACAAGCCATTACCTGAATGCTTTCTGAGAAGGGCTCCTCTAGGGACTAGACTTATTAGTGAACTTGGGAACAGCATTTCAACAACCCTTCCTTCCACTGATTGGAGCACATTATAGTGCTATTGACTCAGGTAATTTGACACACACGCACACAAAAGATTTGTTTGTTATCAAGAGACACTAAATATTACAGTAATAACTCTAGAGATTTACCAAGAGAATGATGGAGATGGGATTCGATTTTTCTGTTTTTCTATTTGCAATTAAATAAATTTTTGACTTAGTAAGTTATTCTTAAAGGCAAAAGGAAAACACAGTTAAAAATAAAATATAGTTGCAAAATAATACACATATGCAATTCTACTAATGAGCACAGTTTATGATGATTTTGAGTAGATGGCATTGGATACAATTTATTTTTTTATAAGACAATATTAGACAAGCAAGCATAGTCTCCTGTTGTCTTCAAAAGAGCAAGAACGATAAAAAGGCATCACCAAGATATTCCTTTACTATATCTGCCACGAAAGTGAGGAGATGGGATAGAAGAGGGCCAAAATGCTAATAACTTACAGAAAGCCCCCAAAGTAAAATCTTGTTTTTATAGAGCAGAGTCCTCTTAGAGAAACTGTGTGAGGTACCATGCGAGTGTGACTGTGAATGTCTGTAGGGGTGAAAGCCCAGCTGTTTGGTCCTTGTAATGTGGCAGCAGCCCACCCAGCTCAAGCTCTGCAGCTTGTTTGGTCCTTGTAATGTGGCAGCAGCCCACCCAGCTCAAGCTCTGCAGCTTGAGCCAAGGCCTGCACGCTTCACGGAACTACACAACAAACAGTACCCAAACTACCTCAGACACATCTGCAGGAGTTGCAGTGATGGACACAGACCTAGGAGGAGCATGTGTGCATGGTTGTGAGCATCCCAAATCTTGTTCCTTTCTTAAACAGAAACCAAGTACAGCTAAGAAGTGCCTATATCTTTACAACTTCCTTCATTTCCTTAGAAAGACAACTTCCAAGTTAAGTAATTTGATTTGAGAAGGTAAAAGCCCTCTGTTTCAAAGCGCAAACAATCCAGGAGCACCTACAGATTTTCTTAAACAATCAGGCAAGAGAAGGAGTCAGTAGGGACAGAGAGTCAGTGCACATCTCACTGCTCTGCCGCCCCTACACGACAGTCTGGCCTCCCACCCCACCACTCTCAGACTTCGCTGAATGGAAAGCAAGTTACCAAGCATCACCCAAAAAAACTCAAGCCATTCCACCCAGAAACACCACTGTTAGGGCATAAGAGTTATACTTAATTCAGTAGCCAGCAGAGAGGAATCACCACTATAACAGAAGAATCAGAAGAACAAATGCAAACGTCATCTATCACTTAACTGAGCTCAAAGAGAATCAGTACATGATTTTCAATGAGGATACTGTACCTAATGAAACTGGATCTGGATTCACTGGACTCTGCTGTCTGGAATGACTACTGCTGCTGTTACTGCCTTTTTTTAAATCCTCCGCATCACTGTACCGCCGTATCCAGTAATTCAGCTCCTCACGGTCTGCTTCTTGACATCGCCGTAGGACAGTGAGAGATCGCCTAGTTTTTTCCACCATGTCCATTATACAGTTCAACAACTATTCACAGCAGTGGATGGAGCACAGAAACAAAGAAGAACATTTTATTCACAGAGTGACACAATAATAAAGAAAACGTTAATGTACTGAGTGTGTGGGTTTTAATAATGAAGGAGTCCCTCTCTGTTAACCTCAACTATAGCTGAAAAATTTGAGACTTGTTTTAAGAATGACATTCCCTTCCTTTTTAACAGGTGATCCTAAACTATACAGATAGGGACTTACAGAAGAAAGAGCAAAGACAAGGAGAAAACAACTGAACAGGCTGTAGTCCTACCACTAGTATTACATGGCACCACACAGGACACAAAACTGATGCCTACAAATTTTACAAGAGCTAATAAATTCAGGAACAAATCCAAGCCCCAGATCCAGTGTTTATAGATGAAGTCCATTCCTCTTTCGGCAGACTGTAATAATTAGGACACTGCAGGAGACACTTATCAGCAAGGCCTGGTATGAACTATCTAATGGGGAACATCAAGCCCTCTAATTTAATCAGCAAAGCTTTCAAAACTTGTCCTGGAATTCAGATATGTTTTAAAAGAAAAATTTTAAATTCCTATCTAAGAAGGGCTCCTCTCAGACAATTATACATAAAAGTGTATTTAGCCCTTACATGGTCAAGATGTTTCCACTCTTCTGCCCATTCTCTGTCTGTTAGCCTGTGATCAATCATTTCTTCTTGACGTGTGCCATGCAACCCTGCCAAAGAGGAGCAAACCATGTTTACAATGTTGGGAGTCCTCTATGGGGAAAAAATAAAGCAGAAGAAAAAAGAGCCGATAGACAAAAACATCATACATTACCTGTTCTAGCATCAGGAATATCCCCACAAAAAAAAAGGTGTCTTAAAAACTTTGCTCTAAGTTCTCTGTAGTACTTTTCCCCACATAAGATGCTACTGGTTTGTTCAATTTAATGTCTTCAATTCTGTAAGTTCTATAGGTTACAAGATGACCTTTCAAAAATGGACATAACTCTTTCTGACTATATACAATTATTATATACATAAATATAACATAATACAATATATAATTTTTCATTTTCACTACTTGAAGTCAGCAAGGAAATTATTTGGTAACTCAGTGCATCAAATACTAGCTGTGCTTCACAGAGTTGAAAAAATATTAGTATAAACTCGGTGTTATTTCACTAAATACAGTAATTACTACCATGTCAACAGAGCATCATTAAGGGTTCATCCCTTCACAGATGTTTAAACAACATGTGGTTAAAATGTAGCACATATATCAGAGCAGCTGACAACATGATACAACCAAGCCAGTATTTATTATCAACACTCAAGGGGAACCAACACTTGTTCTTTGTTTAGCCTCCTCTATACAGATGCTGAATATTTGTAAGTGTTCCTCTTTTACTGAAGATGTGTTTAAAACAAGGAAGAACAGTAAGTGCAGATGTGAAGCAAAATCCAAGAGCATCAGACATCCCATTAAACCAAACTGTGCTGCATGGGGTGTGGCTGGTGTTTCTGCTGTTCACATCCTCTGCAGACCTCCCCATGCTCTGGAGATGTCACACACAAAACACTTCTCTGAAAGATAACAATTTTCTTCTGCTCTAAGCTGAAATCAAGCTATGCGATGTTGCTATCATCACAAATCCAGCACTAGAAGAAAAATAAAACGCGCTATCTATCTTTGCCTGCCATACACCTGATTGTCCACATCACCTATGCAGCTTTGAAAACACAGGCTCCTCCCCTTCTGACCCTCTTACTTAGAGACACAATTCAATCCACTTTTACAAACACAGATCCTAAATAAGGCCATTAGAAGCAGCTGGATGGACAAACAGCCATAAAAGCTACATCTGAACAGCAGGTAAAAAGGTCCTGTACACAAAACAGAGTTACAAGGGAAACAGAAACCTAAAAAAACAATGCAGAAAATCAACGTGCCTTACCCATAGGTCTGTTTCTGTCCCTGAGGTCCCTGTGATTGGGGTGTCTGTATGAGTCCCTGTAGTGGTGGGCAATGGCCATATCATCCAAACGATAATGCTGAGGTGGAGGTGGGGTGGGATGAGGCAGACCATTGGGCTGATAAGATAAGCCATTATTTGGACTGTACCGCTGGCCTGGGCTAATAGTGCAGGGCCGCTTGCTTGGATGCTCTGAGTGCAAAGGCTCTCTGTCAAAGCCATTTTCTTTGGTTCTGAAAAACAAAGCAAAGGAACTTTAATTCACTTAGTGAACAGAGCTTGGGAACATGCACCCCCACCTACACATGCAGCTTCAGGAACTGAAGTTTGTTCTTTCACTTTGCTCCAAGTGTGTGGTGTTGCAGAACATTTCATATCACTGCTGATTTGAAACATACAAAGGACTCATTCACCTTGTCTAACCATCCCTGTAACTTGAGAAATTCTAGTGGGGTGAGCCTTCTGACGGAGCCACTTAACAAGGGGCTGGAGAAGCAAGCAGCATTTGCTGAGATCACCAGCTAATGGGGTGGATACACATGCAATTGCAGAGGTGAAACAATCAACTGATACATGAAGCTAGAGACCAAGAAATTCCTATTTTCTGTATTGCTATAGCTTACAGTGATTAGGAGAAATCTGCAGTTCAATAAATGTTGTTTTTTTTTTCCAGGAGGATACCAGACACTCTAGCAGTGCATGTCAGTGTGCTGAAGCTCAGCGTGCCATGAACTCCCATCAAGATCAGCGTGACACTGAGACTTTGGGGAAGAATTGACTCTAGATGATGAGAAATGCATCCTTCAGAGATTTTTGCTCCATCTGGGCTATTCTGGTCAAGGGTGCTATGACTATCATTAATTTTGCAGGAAGATGTGGTTAGACTCAAGTCCTCAGTAATGTTCAGAATTTCCCACTCCATTACTCTTAGACATGGGTTTTATGCTCAGGCAACTTGGAAGAGCTACTGAGGAGAAGGACAGGGTTTCTTATGTTCTAGCTACTCTTTAATTCAATTCATAATTAGCACCTCTGCTTGAGAACCTTGAACTCACACTGAACTAATTACCCATTAAAATAAAAAAAAAAAAAAACAACACAAAATCTAGAGTTACTTCAAGCGGTTCACAACCGTTTTGTAGAAGTTTCGTTTCACTGAAATATGTTTTTTTTTAATCACATGAATAAAGAAAACCTACAAAATATTAGCTTTGATCAGAAAGTTTATTAGATATAAATATTGCAAACTGAGGTTTCAGTCCTCCCTCCAAAAACCTTTATTGAACTGCCAATATATTCCAGCTTTTTTAAAAAAGAACTTTATCCTCCAGCAGAAATGGATGGCATAATGTATTGTTCCTAGTAATAACACAATTTTTTGACACTTTGACAGGAAGGTAAATTTGAGCTAATTTTCTTGTTTGCCTCTTGTTAAAGCCAACTGCCCTACAACAAACCTTCCCACAGAAAACAATCAACCATCCTCAAGGGACTGTCTGTGGGGAAACACTCAGTGTATTAATTGTTGCCACTCAACAAGTTCCCATTTATTGCCATTGAGATGAAGGATGAAACCAAATCATTGCCAATATCCTCTGAGAGAGAGGATCAAACTAAGATCTAGCAACTAGCAGCAGGAAATTAAAAGATGGGCTTCACTGTTTTCAGAAGTAGTGAAGCAATTTCTCAGAGACCTCACCAAAATTACTAATGCCAGAGAAGCTGCAGGTATATATATTTTATTAAACCGTAACTTGGCAAAAACGGGAGAATCTTTCACCAACACAGCAGGACATCTATTCTAACTTTGGGCGGATATAAAAGACATACTTTGCTAAAGTGGAGCATGTACCTTGTTCCAAAAGAAATGCAGCATGGCTGTGAGAACTCCTGACCAAGAAAACCTGAGGTCCATCACATATCTTTTATTACTTTTGGCGTGATGTAACTGCTTGCAATAACTCTCAATACGTGGTGATGTTTCTGACAGCTCTTCAATACAAGTTTTGTATTTAGTTGCTGGTTTGTGTTTTCTTTGCACATATTTACTCAAATTCAATGTGCCAATCTTCCAGTTGTCAAAACACTATGCAAGCAAAAGAAATGGACTTTCCTGTCTGTGCAAGACAAGCTATTAATTCGCCTAAGTCCTTTAATACTACAGTTAGAATGTTCTCTAACTTAGATAGGTAAAAGTCAGAAACAGCAAACAATTAAATAACTCACTGACTTTTGATCACTCAGTGTAGGAAAAGTAAAGGCAGAAAACTGGGACAAGTGGGAACCCAATTCCCCTTTTCTGCACTACCGTCTGATGTTAAAATCGTATATTTTCATACAAATGTATATATTTGCACCTTACTGTACAGGTATTTCTGTGGTTTTTAAGAATGCTTTGCACTTAATTACCTTAACTGGAATGCGCTGCTTTAGCTTGGAAAACACACCAGCATATCCACTGAACTTTGACTAACATAGAAACTAACATGACCGTTGAAAACACATTTACTGAAATTAAAATAATGGTTTTGCTATTATGCTGGTTAACGGCTGCCATGTCTTTTCTGGGTGTTAAAATTTAATTCTACAATTTGTTGTTATATTTTCTGCACTGACCAAATAAACATCTTAGCAGAATACCAGAATGAGACTGTACATAAACTCATTTTATGTTTCTGACCATATAAAAATATATAAAAAGGTAACAACTTCGAAAACCTCATCAGAACAGAAATCACTGCCAAATTTACTATACCTGAATATACTGACTATAGTGGTAAAAGACAAGGTAGTGAAGAGTGCCTTAATTCAGATGCTCTGAATTCAACCTACTAGCCTGCTTCTCAACCCAGTCCTACTCATTCTTTTAGGTCTCACCCCCTCGGGGCAACGGCATTTCCCCAGGTGCCTGAGGAAGCACTCCTGTTTCCCAGTAACTGGCAGACCCATGTGAATAGTAGTTCCAAATATAACACCGTCACAGTTTTAATCTGTTTTCATCTGATTTTACAAAGTAACCACAAGCTGTAGAGAAGAAATAACAGTGAACATGTAGGAAACGTAACTGGCACTTTTTTCCTTTCTCCTGTTGGCCCATAAATCAACACAGTTGTTTGGAAAATTGGCAATGTGATAAATATGGAGTCCTTCAGCTATAAACACACAAGGGGTCATTTTACTTGAAGCCATGATTTACTCAGATTAAAGACAGCAGAATACACACTACTTTTTAGCCTGTACCCATTTAATAGAATTTATGTTGTTTGTAGGTTGTAATTTCAGTTTTAAATTATTGCAATTTATGGATAATTTCCTGGGTAGAAAATCTGACCATGCAAAACTGCCTTGGCTAGAAAATTAGGTTTCATCTGATCAAGAGCATTACACCAATTTCAAAGAAAACTACAGTCAGCTTACAAGACTGAGACAAAGCTGTTCATCTACTATTTGTGCAAGATGCTTTGATTTAAACCGACTTCCACCAATAAAGTTTGATGAATCAAACAAATGATAATGCTTTGCTGGAATAAAGTAGCTGTTTATAATACTGTGTTATGGAAAAGATTACTACTGCCTTGCTAACAGTTCATATTACGAAAATTCTTTTAAAATTCCTCATAATTACACATGGCATTCAAGGAGCACAGCTGTAAGAGCTGTGAGCATCATTCACCTTACTGAGATACTGAGGAGCCTCTTCAAATAAGGTTTACCTAGCAGAATTATCAAAGTTTATCTCTGTGCCCCGGTACCTTCAACATGTATTTCTTGTCATGGGTTCCAAGTGTACTGCAACCATAGCAGCACTTTCTAAAGTCACAATACAATCATAGCCACTTTTGTTTTCTTCTCACCTAAAATAATGCTATTCTAACAGAAATTTTTGCTATACTATACCCACTTTGTAGGCAGCTGTCATAAATGTAGAGTCACTATATGACATATTCACATGCCATCAGCCCTTTCCAGCAAGCTCAAAGGATGAGTAATTAGCACCAAGTTTTTTGTGGTTAATACATTTAAAATCATGTAATTTATAATTAAGCATTCATTCACCAAAATAAAAACTCACTGTGGTCCAAGTTGCTTTGCTTTACTACAGTAGAATGTAAACTCCAAAACTTGTAAACAAAATACAGTGAACACTTTGTTCATGACATGTCATGAACAAATTACCAAAATGTGTTGTCTCCTCAGGTGTCAGTTTTCCTCTCTTGCAGTGACTGATGGTTCCCAGTGTTATTACAGAAACAGATTGATCTTTTTAATGAGCTAGTTTAATAGACTCCAAAATCTCACCGTGGCTGCTCATCCGTGTCAGACCATATGCACCAAGAAAACATTCAGTAAAACATGAAGCTTGGCTGTCAGATTGCTCTATAAAACCTCACATACAGTAGACTTAGATACGCAGATAAATAACCAGAATTGGAAAATGGATATGCAAAAAAGGTTCTGAAATTATAAGCAGAAAAAATTACTGTGTGTGGATTTTCTTTAACAAAAAATCACGACGCAGCTGTGGTTACATGTAACACATGTTCCGCTTTCTTTCTTTGCCTCATCCTCTACCGTACTCTACCTCTACTGGAATCAATGGTATGCAGTTACCCATGCCCAAAGGAAAAATATAAATGTGCATGTATATATATAACATACACATTATATACAAAGTATGCATGTATGCGTGTGTGTGTGTATATATATATATATACATATATATATCTCATATACCTTGGGAAGTGATAAAAATACCACAGTTTAGTTCAGTAGGACATACCTTCAATCAAAATTACTCCAACTGCATTTAGTTCTCCTGGAAAGATGTGGCTTTTGAGCAATTTTTTTTCGTTTATTAGCTATGGAGTCACAGTAAACCTTCTCTTAAAGTACGTCTGATATCTTCTGCTGTATTTTTAGTAGTATATTTGAAAATTACTTATAGATCTAAACAAAAGGTATATATATTTCCAGATGTTTCCTCATGCTCCTCTGTAAACAATTAAAATAATTAATAGTGTAAGGAGTATAAAGCCAGACAAGTATTTCGTTTCAATACTCACTCAGTCTAGGCATGTTCTGCCTCTGAGGACAGTTTTTTGTGGTTGATTTACTTACATTATCCAAATTAAAAGGTATGCAGACTCCAATTCAGAAAATTTAAGAAACTTTCCAAAAGCATCTTGTTCTTTTTACTAAATCTGTTGTACAAATGTTCCTGAGTGCACAAGACAACTCCACTGAACTTGGCTCAGCCAACACTGCCACATATTTTTTCTGTATAGCTTTTATTATAGCAATGGAGAAGTCGATGTGACTAACCAGTGACAGGGTTGCTTGACACTGCAAAACCAACTTATTTTTTTAAGCTCAAGGTACCATTCCAGTGGGCGGTCTCTTTTCACGTGGGCATTTTGCATTACAGCAAATAGTTGGAGAGTCAAAAAGAAAGGATGGGTTTTTCTGAAATACCACTTCCCCAGAAGTAAGGAGCTGAATTTCAGGCTGCAGTTGACAGGAGCTGCTGCACCTTGGAGTGTGCAGGCCAGTGGGATACCCCACACTACACCTTCCCTGGACCCTGGGAATTCAAACACAGGCTCTTACCCACGAAACTGGAAGATAAACTGTCTATCCCTCACCCCAAAAGCTGCATTACTACCAGTGGAGGAACTGAAGGCTCCCCAAGTTGTTCACAGCCTAAGAGAGGCTTCAGTTGTGAAGCCAAAGGCACTTGACTTCATAAGCACAGACTTGGGAATTTCAAGAGCACCTACCTATTTTAACTAAAATGAAATGCTGAGAACAAAATTCATAAATCAGACACAAATCTCTCTAGGTCTGGGCCTCAGTTTTAATTAAAAGATGAAGGCTGACTTTAAAATCCAATATTCTCCTGACCTGCCCTGTTCCTCTATGGGCTAATCTTATGTCCTTTTTGTTATAAAACCAATACAGGGTCTTTCCATTACAAAGTTCTTGTCCTGGTCTCTACCTGCATCACCCATCTTCTCCCTCACAAGCAGGACTGAAGATAACACAGGTGAGACTGTACTTACTACAACATAACCGAAATTCAACATTGTCAAACAGGGTCTCTAAGAGAGGGAGCATTATTCCAAATGCTAAGGATGGAAAGCAAAGAAATACTTTATTTTGCATTTTCCCTTTGTAGCCTCACGGGAGATGGGAGTAATACTGCTTTCTACTAACAGGGAAAAAAAAGTGAGTTAGGGCTGTCAGGAAGCCACATGTCTCTTCTCTGTATTCTGTCAAGCAATACCTCACTGGCTTATGAGATAATTTCATGTGTGTCTATCTCCTCGTAGGAAAAATGTTGTGTCTGCTACTGATGACGGAGTACAGCATGCTGACATTTAAGTTATTCACAAGATATTAAGAGGCCTTTTTAACAGATGTTTTGGTACACTACTCTGCAAAGACTGACGATATACAGAGCTGCCCCAAGGTGCTAAATTTCAGCTTTGGAAAAGTTATTTCATTGCACATAGTGAGAGAATACATGTAAAACGTCCAAAAATTAATCATCTTTCTGGGGTGTAGAAACATGCTTGTGTTAACCCAAATAGCTGCTTCAGTTTGGTCTAGTTGTCCAGAAAAACTGGTGAAAAGAGGGTAGCTACACATAAAAAGAGCTTTTCTGCTTGTACCTTAATTTTCTCATCTGTCCATAGTGATTTTTCTGAAACACAATCTCAGGCAAACTAATTTCAAACACTTTCACATCTTTTTCTATCTAATGGTTATGTGACTTCAAATTTTACTGTTCACTTCTGGCTATGAGAAGCCTAAATTTTCACTGTGAACTTTCAGACTTTGTTTTCTCTTTATCTCTGTGCCATTCAAGCCTGTTCCAACACAAAAATGTCACTTGTACAAAGTTACGAGGCTTCTTGACTTCACAAATCTTCATCTTTTTCATTTAAAGGATAACTAGGACAGTTGCATACCTCAGGCATTCAGGTAGTGGTATTTGGCAGAACAGCATAATAAAAGTTTTCCACACTATTAAACCCATGGCAAACAAATCAATGAAAAATACAATACTTGGGTCTCCTAAAGGTAAAATGTAAATGCCAGCTGATTTCTAACATTAGCATAGGAAGGCAGTTAAAAGTAAATAACCACAAGAGTCATTTCCTTGTAAAACTAAACAAAAAACTTTATTCCAAAAAAAAATTACTGTTCCATACCCCTAAAGCTACTGTACTTCACACACATGCATTTCTGCACGGACTCTTCTCAGCTCAACAACTAAACAGATTTCAGTGGATATTTCTCCTCTTTGAAAGAAATATCCTTATGCATATTCCATGTATGGATATGGAAATACGGCACAGCAGAAGGAGTCAAAGCCCTGACTGTGCTCTGGGCTTTGCCTTGTACTTCCCAATATAAATGCCTAGTGACTCTCCTCACATTTAGTGTTGAGTTCAACAAAACATCAAATGCAAAGGACTTGCATACGGAGCTGGCATGATCCGCTGCTTGTCATTTTATGACAGAAATACTGTGCACAAAACACTACAGTACTGGCTGACCATTACTTCTGTGTGGATAGGACCACAGTGTGTCCTCAGGTGACTGAATCAGTGTGTGCATGTATAATGTTTATATACACAGGAATATATATGTGTATGTACCTCTCTATATAGGTGTATGTAGACATGCATAAGCAGGGCCTGTTATGAAAGCACATGGGATAATGATTTCAAGCTAATAAGAGAGTAGATTCAGACCAGGTATAAGGGAAGAAATTTTTAATACGGAAGGTGGTGAAACACTGGCACAGGTTGCCAAGAGAGGTGGTAGATGCCCCATCTCTGGAAACATTCACAGTCAGGTTGGATCTGAAGGTAGGACAGGACCCGCACCCTGGGAACACCATCCAAGTATCCCCCCAGCACCCACCCACACGCTCCCCCTCATGCTGGTGGAGCCCAGCACCTTGGGCCCGCAGACACCCTGGACAGGGTATGAAAGATGCAGTGGTGCTCACCTGTCTGGAGTTCGCCTCTTCCCGTTTTCGTTCACATCGAGAAGCAGCTCTGAGGAGTCAACAGGTGAGGTGGTGCTGGCATCCAGAAGCAGCTGTTCGTGCTGGGCGAGGTACTGGGCTGGGTTCTGCTTGGCTAGCCTTGCACAGTGCAGCAGCTCCCGCTGCAGCAGGGGCAGATTGGCCTGCAAGAGGGTAGCACATGTTAAGAGCACAGCTTGCAAGCAGTTTCAACAGAGATGAAGAAGAAAAATCAGATATCAGAGGGAAGCCTTCTCTGAGTTGAAACTGTTGCCATCATTCCCAGCTAGGTTTGTTGAGGTTAGCTGCCTGAAAGCAGGCAGCCTCCAAAAGTGGCTATAGCTGTACTAAATATGCATGGAAGGATGGGAGGTTACTGAAAATGTAAAAGAAAACTGTAAATGCTGTGAGAAAACCAGTGGTCTGAGTGCCACCTCTTTAAAGAGGGAAAAAGCACTGTCTTGGCTGATTTCTTCTTTCTTACTATCTAAAACCTGATCTCCTATGGAGAAGCTCTTTCCAACAAGTGACAATCCTTCTTCAATATTTGTTTCCCATTCTGACTGCAGTTAGTACTCAGAAAATGTCTGAAACCAGGGGATCTGCAACTCTGCAAGCTGCCTCAGTCACCATCCTTTGAGGGCCTTGGGGAGAACAGGATTGAGAATAGGATTGCCCTCAGCTTTCCCATTACACTTGCAGTTACACATTAAGATAGAGATTACAACAAAATCTCACGTTCCAGAGCTTCAGTTAATCACCCGGAGGGCTACAATCCTCCTCCTAGCCAGATGTAGCTTGAAGGATTTCTAACTGTTCTTCCATAGCCCCACTGGGACTTGGGTCATGGCCCAGAGATTACCAGGACTCAGACAAAGAGAACTGAAAATGCTCATTGATCCCTGGGCAGCACGTTTTGCCCATCTACTGGGGTCAGACTTAGTCATACTTTTTGCCAGAACAGTATGTCCTTTCCCTCTGCAGAGATAGTTATACATCTTGGGAAACATCTTCCTTTCTTTGCAGCACATGCCAACAACGATACTAAGAAAGGCCACTCATTTTTTACCTAATTATTTTTTGTACCATGAAGTGATGTGCCTTGACCTCTCTTGTTCCATGACTACTGCACAATAATTTTTCACCTCAGAATTTTCAAGTATTGAATTAAATTTCATAACGGCTAGTAACTACAGATAAGACAAAGAACTTCAGTAGCTTCCTTTGCTTTTGAAATAACTTGCACATAAAAAAGCCCCAAACAAACAAAAACAAAAAACCCTTCTTTTTTAAACAGGAAAATACTTTTGAAGTCAAAAAAGTTCTGAAAGTAATGTGCACAGAACCAAACAAAAAGCAGATGTTCTGAGAAGTTTTGAGCCCAGGATCTTGGTAAATTACTTTGTTAGCATTATAACAATGGCAAAAGCTCCAGCACCTGTTGCTGTATCATAAGAGCAGAGGCACTGTGCCATAAAAAATGCCAGAACAGAGTCAGTACATATGGAAGTTATAACAGTGGAGAAAAAACTAGAAATTGATATCAGTTATTCATCTTAGGATGGAAAGACAGTTGGTTGTGGAATACAGAAGTCTTTTCAGACCTACCTAGAATGGAAATATTTTGTGAAAGAATCAAATATCTGTTTTGTTTTGGTTATCAGAGAGAGCAAGACTGACTGTCGTGAGGAAGGTTTTTCACTTGTTTTAATTTCACTGCTTCTTTAAAAAGCTCACACAGAATACAAGTCAAGACAACCAACTACCTGAACTGCCTTGCATGACAGAAAATGGTTGAAGAAGTTCACATATATTTACAAATAAATATTGGGAAGAAATAAAAGAATCAGATGTACTATTTGAATAGTGGTACCAAAAGATGTATCATCACATCTCAGCAGTCCTGTCAGGTAGAAATGTGAAGGCCCTACTTAGGTGGTGAGTAATGAAGGAAGAAACAACACATTTGTGTTCCTTATCCACTATCACAAACAAAAAAGGACCTTTTTAATACTCCTGGAGACAACCAAATTTTGAACTGTTCAGCAAAAACTGTGATTTATTTTACTTGTTTTCCTTCTCCCAAAGAAATGTTCATTCTTGCTCTTTAACCATAAATGTGAACATTTGCAGATAAATTTATCTAAATAGATTGAACAGATTTTCTTTGCACAGAACAAGCACGTACAGCTTTTAATATGTTTATTAAACATGGATATATTCAGTTGCCTAATTTTTCAGAAGTTAGTATAAAAAACTATGATTGACATGCCTTATAATCTGGGTTTATAATAGCATAAAGTAATATTTGGACAAATACTTAACTCGAAGTCAAGAAAAGCAGTATTTAAAAATTTATAGTTCAGCTCAAGTATTTTCAATCTACTCAAAACATTATTCTAAAGAATCTTTATCAAACCATATATGAATAAACAATTAGTTTGTTGGGAGAAAATTAATCAGGACCTCTCCATAGGAAGGTCAAGCGTGCAGACTGCTTCTGGTCACCATGGCCCTGATACACAAGAACTAGTTTTTGGGAAGGTAACAAGAACTAATTTTGAATGGAGAATGAAATATCAATATGCTCCCTATTGTGAGCAGGGAGAGATGAGGCTCCTGAGGAAACTCAAGCGTACTCGCAGAGACTGAAACCAAGATGGCCTTGGACACAGAGGATTGTGCAGAGGTTCTGCTCTGACAGCAAAGGCAGTTCTCTGCACCTGCAGCAGCACATTGCTGCTGATGCCTGTAGACAGACTTCTGTACCTCTGCACGTGAGAGATACAAACCAGTTCTCAACCAGAAAAACACTGGCTGCAAACAAACATGACATTACTGGCTTACACTATCCTAAATTGTTGCATTTCAGTGTCTGAAACATGCTTCACTCTTGTTTTTGATTGGGCGTTGTATCCTTCAAGATTTAGGCAGTATCTTAGCCTCCTCCATCAGCAACAGAAATATTTTAGTATTAAAATTTAAATTGAAAAGGCTTCATTGGAACATAGTATAAAAATAGGCTTTGATGTTTTTATAATGGCAAGTTTAAATAAATTATTACAGATGTATTAAAAAATAAAGATTTAAATTAAGACAAATTTGTTCAGAGAGCCTGAGTAACTCAAAATATTTATACTGATGCCTAAAACAAATATGCACAGCACATCTACTGAAAAACAGCGTTGGCAGTACTGAACATGTACACCATGTTCCACTTAAATTTAATAGATTAAATGCTGTTTGATATTAATATAGAAAATATGCACAAAAAGACCAGGGAAGGTTTCTGCAGTTGAATGATCTTATCTTCCTCTGAACCAGAATTGGTAGAAAGATAAGCAATTTGATGACTATTTATTATCTGTAATAGATCAGCGCTCCCTGGCGTGAGGCACCGCACAAACACATGGTGAAGAGTAGCTTCTTTCCCAGAATTTTTATTACAGAAACACAAATATTGGCTTCTGTCTGCAATGTAGCGTTTGGAAGACCTAGCAATCTGTAGTGGATCTAGACCAGACAGGATATACAGTGTGTGAAAGGTTTCAAGAGGTTTGAGTGACTTGCCTATAATCAGGTAACACAGAGAGGCAAAGCTAGGAACAGAAAATAGGTCTGGCTTCAGGACAAGCCTTTGGGACAGAAGAGACTGTAGGGCCCAAGAGTCTCTCTCTTGCTGTGGAGCATAGCTGAGAGCCAAACTCTGGTCCTGGGAAGTGATATCGCCGTGCTAACACAGTC